>OY744521.1:28952924-28980424 GCA_963556195.1 Sepiola atlantica | reverse complement strand
GATTTCGTAATTCTTTTCAACGTCTGAAAAGAATTACGAAACCGCTATTCTTATAATCTATGAAATTAAGAGCAGTCATTATTTAGATCGAAAATGTACAGAAATTGTCATGAAAAATTAGACATTGGTGGTACGGATAGAGGTTATAGTAAATAATTAGTAGCGAGTAAAAGTGGCAGCTATCTTCTTTTTTTTGTGATGCTTATTTGAGAGAAGTAGATAATCCGGATGAAATGTAAGAATTTTTTCAAGACGAAATGAAAGCATAATTTCTGGAAGACCGCATGAGGGCTTAGGCTAATTGGATTATGGAAAAGATTAGCATATTAAGGTTTTCGTTATTAAGCTATTATGTCTGAATGTAAATGAGAAAAATCGACTTTACTTTATTATATAGAAAGAAGAAGACAAAATAATTTTCAACATCATTTATGCGTGTTTGTATTAATAGATATTTAAAAAACAAAATGCTACCTAAAAAAATCAGGTGACAAAAATGACGCTACGGTCATCATTTGTATGGGAAATAAGTTTGTTTACGATCTTTTTATTTAATTACTTTTTTGAACAGCTGTTGGAAATATTTCCTTCTTCCAGACACATAATTCTTTATTAGTCTCTGCAATTTAAATGACAATTTCCAAACAATTTTATATTCATTATTTTGGATTTCGTATCAGTAAACATCATGTTTTTCTATCATATAACTAGCAGTACCCGTATCCCGACGTTGTCCGGGGGAATATAAACGAATGATGGAACTTAAAAAATAAATATAAGAGTATAAATTCTGAAAAAAGCAGATAATAACTCATTTCACTGTAGGTAATTTAGGTGATTAAAATAGAATTTAGCTATGTTTTTTTATTTGAAAATAAAAAATAATTGTATTCTTTTTTGTAAATAAGTAAATAAAAGCAAGTTATCGAAGTTTGAAAAGGCTAGAATCCCTACCGTAAAGTTTTTAATAGTAGCTACGACAGAAATCTAATTGGGGTAACTTTTTACGTATTACACCGTGCGGTAGAGAGTTTCATATTAATTAATACTACGAATATGTATTGAGCGGCTAATAAAACAAAATTTCATTTTCTGGTTACAAAATACACAAAACAAAAACGCTAAATCTTCTTCCCGATAACCTTTTTTACAATATACATAGCAAAACGGACCGTACGTTTGTTTTAAACAAAAAAGAATACAAAACAGTATGCACTAATTTTCAGTTATGCCTATCAAACATGACTGATTCGTTTTCCAGTATACTTACTGCCGCGTTTGCAGTTTGCATATGGAGACACGACTTTGTAGAGGAATTCACTACAAGCAAATATATTTTAAAAGCCATCCGTACAGAAATATATACTATCTTTTTTTAAAAATTATTAACACATCATGCACAAAACAAGCAGTTGCAGCTTAGCAGTCTCCATAAAAACAAGGTCACGTAGTTATCGAGAGAGAAAGCGGCAGACTAAACAGGTCCGTTGTCATAGACACAAAGATGACCGCAATTAGGCAGACAACAACACAAAAAGAAACACGTAATGACATAAAACGCTATTAATACATTTTCTTTCTATTTGCTTTTTATTTTTCGTTTAAATCTAATTCATATCCTGTTTATAAATGGAATCCAGAGGCGGGTTTTGCACAAAGTATTCGCTTACTCTTCTAATTAAACGCTGATATTATTATGAATATTACCTTAAAAATTACTATAAAATAGTACTTTCCTTCCAACAGTCACAATCATTAAAAATTTCCCCCAACTCAAAAATTAAAAAACAAAACAAAAACTCATCGCCTCTATTCACGCAGGTTCATACGAGAATACACTTTATTAATCATGAAATAATACGAACTTTTAAATGTTAATTACTATTTAAAGTTATAATAACTATAGAAACAAATAGTTAATGCTTATAAATACTTAAAAGTTCGATCAATATTACGTATAAAATGTTCAATGATCATAGCAATAGTTTCTTGGAGCGAGCTACTCATTAAAATTTATCGATTTTGCAAAAGTGTCTGAGCAGAAGTAGGTAACCTGAATGATAGTCAACAACAATGAGAATTTGTTTATAGATTTTTGTCTACTCATACATGATATAAAGTGTACACGTGCAGTTAAACGATTGTCTTTTATATTCCATGTATTTCTATTGTAAACATGGCCCCAGTTAATTTCTGTTGTAAACATGGCTCTCAGTTTATTTCTGTTATAAACATTGTTCCCAGTTCATTTCTATTGTAAACATGGCTCCCAGTTTATTTCTATAGGAAACATGGCTCCCAGTTTATTTCTATAGGAAACATGGCTCCCAGTTTATTTCTATAGAAAACATGGCTCCCAGTTCATTTATGTTGTAAACATGCCCCCCAGTTTATTCCTGTTGTAAACATGGCTCCCAGTTTATTTCTATAGGAAACATGGCTCCCAGTTTATTTCTATAGGAAACATGGCTCCCAGTTTATTTCTATAGGAAACATGGCTCCCAGTTTATTTCTATAGGAAACATGGCTCCCAGTTTATTTCTATAGGAAACATGGCTCCCAGTTTATTTCTATAGGAAACATGGCTCCCAGTTTATTTCTATAGGAAACATGGCTCCCAGTTTATTTCTATAGGAAACATGGCTCCCAGTTCATTTCTGTTGTAAACATGGCTCCCAGTTCATTTCTGTGGGAAACATGTCTTTCAGTTTAATTCTTAAGCAAATTATCATTATATATTTCGACGAATTTCTTTAGTTGGGAAAATGTTATGAATGTTAAATCAAGATAACATGTGTTAGGAATTTCTGGATCTTTGGTTAGCATCGATCGTAAACACAAAACAAGTTAACTTGTATTAATGAAACTATCAGACAAGATACCGTGTTTGTTTTTCGCTTATATGTAATTTTTACAAATATATGTGCGACCACTAAGATAAAGTAAAAACAGCAAAAGTAATATAAACTAAGATGGAATATATATACATTTAAAAACTTATTTTTCCGGCAAAATTGCAAAATAGGTGGGCATGCGTGTCTTTAATAATATTTACATGTGGGTGCTTAAAGATAGGGATTGTATGGTAAACAATTAAGTAAAGTGGAATTTTCCAAATAAGAGTCGTAAGAGCTACGTATCCCGACAGTGACATCATAGGAAGCCGCTAATTTTACGTGGCGAATGAGAGGGGAGATCTTTCTCTTTCGATGGAACTGGTAGAGAGAGAGAGAGAGAGAGAGAGAGAGAGAGAGAGAGAGAGAGAGAGAGAGAGAGAGAGAGAGAGACACTGACCCCATGAGGGAGGGGTTTGGATGTTTTCTACGTATACATGTATTCTATAAAGAAAGAATAAAACCCCAAAGAGATTTTAAAAAAACCGAATTGCATTTGTGTTGTTTATTTATTAATAGTGTTTATGAAAACCGTTATTGAGAAGAAGTCAACAGAAAAGAGAAGATGGGAGCTTCGGCTGCCACCTCACTACTGCGACTACAAAAATTCGATCTGCTGATTATGCCGACGAAGTTGAAGTACTGCGGATTAATGAGCACCCCAGTTATACTACACGTCAAGGTTTTATTTCCGAGATGTTAATGACGTTGTATTTTTACAATTATTTTTATGATGTGCGTTTTCTTTTTTGAATTGAAACAACATGATTTATAAAAGCAGAAGTAACTTTGGCAACGACAGTTTAAAGCCTCCAAAGTATTTAACTGTTATTATTACGACATAAACTGAAAGGACAAACCGAAGGACAACATTTTATAATTCTCTAGTTTAGCAAGGTTGTATTTTCTGAGATTTTTATGACTATTTTTTTAGAATCTGTACCCCATTCATATTGTATATTTTAATTTTTATTAACAACTATATGGAATGATAAGACAACTTGGCGTGACTACATAACATTTCAAGTATAGGAATGAAATTCCGAATAACTAACCTTACATATAAGAAATTTTGTATGCAATCATTAAAAAAACCCGTCTTGATCTAAATTAAATGAAACCTTTGAATAAAAACTTACCCAATGAATTAGGACGAAATTGTATTGTTTTTATTTTTAGCAAACGGAACGATTTCATTTGATAATAATTTCTGTTTATACCCAATGAAAATTAACGGCGGATATCTGGAAATGTATGTTACTAAAATAAATATCAAGCCGGATAGAAAATGTAACCGATAAAATAGATTATAATTTCATTTTCTTTGTAAAGATTGATAATTTCCGTAAATGCTATTTAAAATCAAATATTGATTTTGTAGGACGAAACGTGTCGATGACAAACTTTATTATATAGATTAGTCAAATATTTATTGAAAACGAAAATAAAAAAAAGGGAAATCTAGAACGAATTATTAAAAAACTATTTAAAAATGTAACTAGCTTCTTATCACGCTGTTTTTTTATTTTCGTTTCGACTTTATTGATTAACGCGACTTCTAAGAAACGGTTCATCATCTCTGTATTAAATAAGATGTCGCGTTTTTCGCCCCTAGATAACTTTGATAATTACATATTGAATTATCTTTCACCCGGCAATATGTCTTCAATCGAGCAACGCCAGGTAAATACGGTTAATTTACGAGTAAGTTACATAAGAAAATGAACCTCTACTGAAAAAAAACAAAACAACAGAAAAACCAAAAAAAATAATCTTTCCGAATTTCTTTTCAATAATTTAAAACTTATTAGTATTTTATCGATAAGTAACCAGAAAAAAAGGGCTTCTACACAACACAAACCAAACAAAATTGACTTTTGCCGAACTAAACCTAAAACTTACATTGGGATTAGTTTACAGTTAGGGCTAGGGTTAAAAAAACAGTTTCGTTCGTATCGTGTAAAAGTACCGACAAAATTGCTGCGATCAGGAACTGAACTCACATTTCGGTATTACTATATCTCTTAAAATAGTCATAAGATCAAAGTGTAGTATCTGTTCCGATGGATACTGCACCCCATAGACTGGTATCGTCTTGGCCTTCGGGGCTTGATTCTGCCGGTCTATGGGTTTGTCCTGTGCAGTTCTGGGAGGTCCACCCTCCCAGGCTTTGCCTCCCCTCTTTGGGGAGGAGTAAGTTTATTGCTTACTGCCTGAGGCGCCCCTACCGCGGAATGCCGACAGGGCTGCCCAGGCAATTTTTAATAGCCAGAGTGCTCACCTTCTCGGGCGCTAGCTTTTCAAGTCCCACTTTCCCGACCCGACCTTGGGTCATATCTTACCTTGTGGGAGTAAGATAAAACTGGCCTTGTGCCTAACCTCCTGGAGAGGAGGTAAATAAATACTATATATTTTAAAATGAATTGTCCTTACTGTCACGTCTATAGCACTGATTGATGTTTTTTGAAACTTATTTTCTGATATCTTAAAACTACGAATGTAAACAGCCCCCCCTTTAAATGTATTTATATGTTTATAATAGGACCTTTCGGGCTTAAGCTTGAACTTGCATTTTCGTCCGTCTGTCACACTTAAGTTTGAAATAGCATTCTTTGATTCGCCTAACGGGATGGCACAGTGGCTACGTGGTTAACGACGCGTACTGGTGTGCCGGGTTCGAATCCAGTTCGTTCCGCAGAAACACTTGGAAAGGGGGTAAATAAAATTCTTAGATTCGCCCAAGCATCTCTATATTTGTCTGTCAGTGTGTCACGCTTAAAATTGAAAAAGTATTCTTAGATTCGCCCAAACATATGAAGTTCTGTTCATCCGTTGGTCTGTCACGCTTAACTTTGAAATTGTCATCGTTAAACGTGCAGATTGGATGGACGTATCTTAATATCCGTCTATCTTTAAATGTGGATTTCGATCTTTTAACTCGAATTAGTACTAAAAGAACGGACGTGTAACATATATGCAAATTGTTAGACAGAAAAAACAATGCGGCAATGTGCAATGAAGTGTGATAAACATATACATTTAGTTGAATATAAAATAGTCGATTTTATTTGCTCAGAAGGTACAGTTGTGAATGGTTAGGTTCAGGAACGGTGATGTTGAGTGTCTAGTCGGCTTGCGTCTCCAACGATGATAGTCGTGTGTGGATATCGCAATGAGATTTAAGAACAGCTTGGCGCATTGAAAAAGAAGTTGTCTTGAAAAGAATAGGGATTGTCCTGAGAAGGGCCGATTGATCGTAAGAGCCTGGTCAGGAAAAAGAGACGTCGGTAAATGGACTCGGTTCAGGGTTGGTCGAGTGTGATGATGCCCCCATGGATTTAAATGGTGTCTTGGCTGGTCGAGTCAACGGCTGAACAAGAGGAGTTAGTGGACAGCTGAGCGATGTCGCCGATAATTATGATCGTAACAGCTAATCATGTCAGCTAATGTAGTTAATAAAATAAATCGAGTAATTTAATACGATCCCGGTGCAGGGAAACTGATACTATTCGATACCTGAAATGCAATCAGCGGAGTTCTTTGAGGCAGGAACTTTATTAAATGGATTGTTCGTTTACGGGGATTTTGTTCGTTTACGGGGATTTTTTTTCCCTGAATTTAAGTAAGATTGTTAGTTTTTGTGTAAGATGATGTTTTTGACGAACTAAACTGATAAATTGATGATTTTGACGTTTATTTATTTTCTAATTTACGAGCACTCATATATTGTAAGGTGACATTGGTAGTCGTTTACGAGCACTTATATATTATAAGGTGACATTAGTAATCGCGCGAAATCTAAATCTAACATTTTATAAGAACGTTCTTTCTTTTTAGGAAAAAGAAAAGGTCGCACGTACGTAAAATTAACGATAGTATAGACAGATTATGCGGAAGATATCCCAGGCGTAAGAAGTGTAGTATCTGTTTTGATACTATACTTCATCCTTCCTGTCCTCGGTCAATGAAGAAGAAATCCTTCTAGACTGAGGCAATTAAATTTTTTTTTGTCCCAATCCAAAGTGCCCCATTTTTTGGGGAGCTGATTTTCAAAATAGCGAAAATTTGACGAAATTTAATTTTGAGATAAATCAACAGGAGATAATATCCCAACCCGCGTCTTAATATAGACCCACATTTGAAGACTGCATTTAATGTGGCATATATTAACAAACTAAAAGAAACTAACACATAATTGACTCGTAAAACAACTGGTCAGATATTTTCATTTTATACTCACTTATTAAACATACATATGGATAGATAATAATGAAAAGAAAACTTTAAAACTTACGGCAGATTTTCGATTTTTTTTTCTTCTTGATATTTGTTCCCAGGCAAACATGTGAGGACAGCAGAAGTTATTTACCACTATTTCAGGCCTATTCGGTCACTCGTGACAAGAGTTCGAAACAGTTGGGGTTGGGGCTGTGTTCTCATGCATGGTTACACGAAATGTGTGGAGGTAGCTGTGCCGAAATTGATATCGGCGCCACTCCCATTAGAGATGTTTGGCAATATTCACGTGCTACCTCACATGTTTATTTGATTATATTTTTTGGGTGGCGGGTGGCGAGGGAGTCGTCAAATGCCAACAAATCAGAATCAAGCTGATAAAAATATCGTAACTTGTGGATTAATACGCATTGCGTTTATACTAAAAGAAGGTTATATTGAATCCATGAGAGACACCTATATATATATATATATATATATATATATATAATAGAGAATGGTAGTTTGCTTGAAGCATTGCTGGGTATAGTAGTAGTAATAAGTTTTTGAAAGGCTGTGGGCAATGCAATTCCGGGTAAGATGTAAGTTGTAAGGAACAAAAACAATAACAATAAATCGAATACGATATAAGACTTACGATTTATTTTTCCTTTTTTTTTTTTTTTTTTTTCTTACATAACAGCAAGAGTGTTTTTAGCTGTTCGTGTGATGTCCGGGTGATTAAAAATCACTATTTGATATTTCGGGAAAAGACATCCCTTTGTCAAAAATAATTGAACCAGAAAACTCCGACCGTGTAGAGAATAGTACAAAACAAAATGGCTGCCAGATATAGACCGCAGCAAATAAAGCAGTTTCGCATGGAATATAAATTAAATTAAGTTTTATTTTAATATTATGTTAAATATATGATTTGGTGTTTAAAATATTTGTGTAATGTTGGTTAGGTGTATGGTGTTCGATAAACTGTTAGTTTTAATAATATATATATATAATTTTTTAAATTTTTTAAATTTTTTTATTTATTTATTTATTTTTTTTTTTTTATCAAGCTTATATTTGAATATTTACTTTGTTTTATCTTCATATTTTTATTTTGTTTATCTTTCTTTCGTAATTTAAGAATTTTAATATAAAGTAAAGTAATTAGTCTCATATTTTAAATATTCTAGATCTATCAAACTTATCGATTATCATCTATTAAAGAAGTGTTACTAATTGTGAGTTTCGTCAAATTAGATTAACGAATTAACTTATTAACTTGATATATTTACTATAAGATAAAGGGGAGTAACTCTGGGTTTTTAAAAAAAATTTTTTAATAATTAATTTTGTCAGCTGCTGACAAAATATCACACACTAAAAACTTCCACCAAACCCTCCAAACTAATGGCTACCCCACCCCCGCCATAGCCCACCTAAATAAGCCCAAAACACGTAGACACCGCACCCTCTCTAACACATGCTTCTTAAAACTCCCTTTCTTCAGCGATAAGATCACCACCTCCATCCGCAAGGCAATACATAAGGAAAACCTTAACATACAACTAACACATACTGGCACCTCCTTACGCCAACATCTATCTAATAAACATACTAACCACACACCCGAACCCTGCTCCCTGGCCAATTGCCCTATCCCCAACACAGGTCTGTGCCATCGCACTAACTGTGTTTACAAACTACAGTGCAATAAATGCAAAATTTTTTACATCGGCAACACTACAAGACCGCTACACTTGCGCATAAAGGAACACTTGAATACCCGTATATCCTCTTTCCACAAACACATAGAGATTTGCTCAAACACTCAGCGCGATATTCATGTCTCCATCCTAGCGTCTGTCAGAAACATTGGTGACCTTAGAATCACAGAATCAATCCTCATCTCCAGATTAAACCCCTCACTCAATCAGCGTCACGAACTCTACTCACCATTCATTCTATAATATCTACCCCCCATCCACCAACCAACCCCCATATCTAACACTTAACAGACTCCGTTTCCACCACTTCACTCATTACTCACCTCCTATAATAAACTCACCACACACCCAAACAATCAAACAGGCCCCTCCCCGTATGAACTTCCATCCTAACACACTTTTAACCACAAACCAAAAACCATATTCAACATATTCTTCTAACCCACCAAAATAAGTCACCCCATAACCTAGCATTATTAATAAATAATCCAAACACATATAGAATGTATACAAATAACATGCAAATATTAAATAAACAATTCATAAAATAAATTAAACAAGTAAATAATAATAATTAAAAAAAAAAAAATTATAGAAAAAAAACAAACAAATATGAAAAGAAAGTGAAGAATATATATAGATAAACAATTAAACAAACAATAATACATAGATATATATATATGTATATATGCATGTATGTGTATATATGTTGTATATATATACTAATATTGTTATACAGATCTCCACCTAAAAAAAAAAAAATTAATTATAAAAAAAAAACAAAAAAACCCAGAGTTACTCCCCTTTATCTTATAGTAAATATATCAAGTTAATAAGTTAATTCGTTAATCTAATTTGACGAAACTCACAATTAGTAACACTTCTTTAATAGATGATAATCGATAAGTTTGATAGATCTAGAATATTTAAAATATGAGACTAATTACTTTACTTTATATTAAAATTCTTAAATTACGAAAGAAAGATAAACAAAATAAAAATATGAAGATAAAACAAAGTAAATATTCAAATATAAGCTTGATAAAAAAAAAAAAAAAAAATAAATAAATAAAAAAATTTAAAAAATTAAAAAAATTATATATATATATTATTAAAACTAACAGTTTATCGAACACCATACACCTAACCAACATTACACAAATATTTTAAACACCAAATCATATATTTAACATAATATTAAAATAAAACTTAATTTAATTTATATTCCATGCGAAACTGCTTTATTTGCTGCGGTCTATATCTGGCAGCCATTTTGTTTTGTACTATTCTCTACACGGTCGGAGTTTTCTGGTTCAATTATTTTTGACAAAGGGATGTCTTTTCCCGAAATATCAAATAGTGATTTTTAATCACCCGGACATCACACGAACAGCTAAAAACACTCTTGCTGTTATGTAAGAAAAAAAAAAAAAAAAAAAAAAAGGAAAAATAAATCGTAAGTCTTATATCGTATTCGATTTATTGTTATTGTTTTTGTTCCTTACAACTTACATCTTACCCGGAATTGCATTGCCCACAGCCTTTCAAAAACTTATTACTATATATATATATATATATATATATATATATATATATATATATATATATATATATATCCTACATTCTCACCCATATCAAAATACCACGATATCAGTCTTGTAAAGTGTGGGCGAAACTAGTCGACTGGCAATTTTTTTTTCACCCCTCTAAATCTTTGAATTATGAAAAATTCAACACGTCTTCCCTTCATTATTGCACTAATAAAGTTTTGTACCCCCCCCCCCCAAAAAAAAATGAAATATCTTAAGACTAGGTACAACCCCAGTTGAATCAAGAAATAAAACTCTATTATTTTAATTAAGAGTAAAATAAGGTCTACACAAGAAAACATAACATTTCTCCATTCTTGTTTTAGTAATAATGTCTGTCCTTCGTTCATTTTATTTAAAGTAAGAAAAACGAATTTACATCCAGGGCATAAAATAGAAAATGCTTTTATCCACAATTTCTTGGATACATCAGCATTAAATCTCCAAAAGTTTAAGCCCACTCTTATGCACCTATGGAGGGAATCAGTGAGCACTCTTACATTTTGTGATAGAGTTCGTTTCGCACGGTATCTTGCAATCATACATGAACGTAGTCGTAAAAGACTAATGCTTCAATTTAAAAACAAATTACAACATCTAATATATAAGAAATTTGGTTGTTCCAAAAATTCAGAACCGGGTAAGAACGTCCTAAACCTACCCCCCCAGGACTTGTCTCCTGCTGAACTTTTAGTACTAGATCCTGGATTGGAATTTATTATTCCACAATCTGGTACTAGACGTGAAGAAATATTTTCAGAATTCGAAATTTTAAATTCTCAGGCAGTGAGACTTCTACTTATTTCGGAGACCAAAGTAGGGGACCTTAAGGCTAGGCTGAATGATCTGGCGCACAGCTATGCACGTACACCAGTAACCCATTCAGAGTTTAAATGGCGGAAGGAACACTATATTGTCATTAAAACTCTACGTCAAAATAAGTCTCTGGTAATAACCAGATCAGACAAAGGCTCAGGGGTTGTGGTGTTAAACCATCAAGATTACATTAACAAAATGATGGTTATTTTGAATGATACGAAGACATTCGTCAAGTTGGGCCCTGTCAGCACCCATGACGCAACAGCTTCCTCAGAAGCCAAGTTCCAAAGGAAATTGGTTAAATGGGTAAAAAGCGGTGTAGCCCATTCAGATATAGCCAGTGAGATTAGACCCCCTGGCTCTATCCGTCCACGTTTATACAGATTACCCAAAACACATAAGGCGGATATCCCAGTAAGACCTATCCTCTCTATGGTCGGGTCATCACAACAAAAGGTTGCAAAATGGATCTTTGGTATTTTACAGCCTGTATTAGAGCACTACAGTAAATACTGCTTAAAAGATTCGTTTTATTTTGCAAACTACATTCAGCAATCTAAGGTCACAAATAAATTTATGTGCTCTTACGATATTAGTAACCTGTTTACCTGTGTCCCTATTTTGGAAACGATAGATATTTGTGCCGATTTTTTATATTGTAGCCACTTATCGCCCCTTCCATTCCTGAAAGTACGTTCGTTGAGCTGATAAAATTTGCTACTACATCTGTTGAATTCAGTTTCAACGATGTTATGTATAGGCAAATCGATGGTGTTTCCATGGGGTCAGTCCTGGGACCAACGTTGGCGAACATTTTTGTGGGTTTTTATAAGAAAGAACTACTATCAGGACCCATGAAACCGTTAGTCTACTTTAGATATGTAGACGACACATTTTGCCTCTTCAATAATGAAACAGAGGCAAATACATTCTTCTCCTTACTGAATAATATGCATCCCGCATTAAAGTATACATATGAAGGTGGGTGCAATTCCTCCCTAGCTTTCCTGGATGTATTGGTGACGAAAACTCCATTCTGTTACCATACATCAATATATCGTAAACCTACGTTTACAGAATTGTATACTCGTTGGGACTCATTCTGCCCGGGCAAGCGAAAGTTGGATCTAATTTGGACCCTAACACACAGAGCTCTTATGATTTGTTCAAAATCAAAATTGGACGAAGAAATACAAATAATTATTGATACTTTGTCCAATAATGGCTATCCTCTGGATGTGATTAGGTCAGTCATAAATAGTAAAGTGGCCAATTTTTCCGAGGAAAAAACAAGTACGGTGGCTAAATGTCCAATTTATATTCGTTTGCCTTGGTTAGGTACAGTAAGTGAGAAGTTCGCCAAACAAATCAGCTCAGCGGTAGAAAATTGTTATTTTTCATCTAAGGTGCGGGTTGTGTTCTGTACAAAACCTCTGTTACCATCCTCTCGAAAAGACCTCCTGCCCTCCCCACCATAAAAATATCGTGATTTATCTTTTTAAATGTAATTGCAGTGCCAATTACGTGGGCCGGACGACGTTGAGATTAGACAACAGAGTACAGCAACACATCCCCGGTAAAATCAGGAATGGAACCTTCCGGTCACGGGACGTTCTAAGAAATACATACGGTTCTTCGATAACTGACCACCTGATAAATAACCCGTCGTGCGCAACGAACTTAAGCACAAATTCATATATATATATGTATATATATGTATATATATATTTATATATATATTTATATATATATATATTTATATATATGTATATATATATTTATATATATATGTATATATATATATGTATATATATATATATATATATGTATATTTTTATATATATATGTATATATATATATGTATATTTTTATATATATATATATGTATATTTTTATATATATATATATATATATATATATATGTATATATATAAATATATATATACATATATATAAATATATATATACATATATATAAATATATATATACATATATATAAATATATATATACATATATATAAATATATATATACATATATATAAATATATACATATATATAAATATATATGTATATTTTTATATATATATATATATATATATATGTATATATATATATATATATATATATATATATATATATATATATATATTGTTGAATATAAGAGACAACTAATGTCTAGATATCATTTGATAGATCCTTTCAATAGTCCGAATTAGGATCTTAGTTTCGGAGGGGAATTGGCTGATGAATTTGCCATAGTTTGGATTTGTCTCCCAAGTACCTTCGGACCCATCTGGGCCCATCTTCGGGGGAATGAGGTTAATTAGGTATAGACCATGTGTTAGTATTTATAGAAGGTGTTTGGTGGGAATTATGTACTAAGTACGAAATCATATTTGGAGCTATAAACATTTTAGAATATTATTACTGATATTAAAGTTAATTCTAATAATTAGGGTTTTTTTGGTTTTTATATATAGTGCTTCTAATATCTATCTATCTATCTATCTATCTATCTATCTCTCATATATATATATATATATATATATATATATATATATATATATATATATATATATATATATATATATATATATTAGGGGAGGTCGATTTTGAAACTGTAAATTATCGCACTCGAAGAAAGTTGCCAAATAATGTCAAAAGTTACCACAAGAAATATTTTTCTTCAAAACTTTGTATTTATTTGAGCATTGCAACTTTAAGATCAAATAAATCGAGATTTTTTATCACTGCCTAGATTTCACTGGCAGATGTGTCGCCTTAAATTAAACCCGGGTTTTAACAAAAAAAAGTAATACATTAGTTAATAAATATTTTAAAGTTTATTATTATTTTTCTTAAGAAATTAAATGTACATATTCAAATTAAAAAGGAATAAAACACTATAATATTTAATGTTATATATAAATAATTATTTGTTTACATAGGCGTTTTATTTATTGGATATTTTTTATGGTATTCACCGGTTGAAAATTAATCGGATGAATTTGAGTTCCCGTGTTGATTCTGTATTTTGTAAACACTGTTTGCACATTTAATTATCACAAATATATATTGAATTGTCGAGCGCTGGCTTATCTAATCCCATTTTCCGGACCTTTTGTCACACCTTACCTTGTGGGAGTTAGATAAATAAAAACTAGTTCAGCCAGGGGGGTTTACCCCACCAAATAAACCGGTATCGTCCGGGCCTTTGGGTCTGGATTCACGCCCGTCTATTGGGGCTTGTCCGTCCTGTGCAGTTCTAGGAGGTGCACCTCCCAGGTTTTGCCTTCCCTCTTTGGGGAGGAGTAAGTTTATTGCTTACTGTCTGAGGCGGCCCTACCGTGGAATGCCGACGAAGCTGCCCAGGCAATTTTTAAATGGCCAGAGTGCTCACCTCTCGAGCACTGGCTTTCTCATCCCACTTTCCTGACCTTGTGTCAATCTTACCTTGTTGGGGGTAGATAAATAAAATCTAGTTCAGCCAGGGGTTTTTACCCCACCAAATAAACCGGTATCGTCCGGGCCTTTGGGTCTGGATTTACGCCCGTCTATTGGGGCTTGTCCGTCCTGTGCAATTCTAGGAGGTGCACCCTCCCAGGCTTTGCCTTCCCTCTTTGGGGAGGAGTAAGTTTATTGCTAACTGTCTGAGGCGCCCCTACAGGGGAATGCCGACGGGGCTGCCCAGTCAATTTTTTAATGGCCAGAGTGCTCACCTCTATAGCGCAGGCTTATCTAATCCCACTTTCCTGACCTTGTGTCACATCTTACCTTGTTGGAGGTAGATAAATAAAACTATTTCAGCCAGGGGTTTTTACCCCACCTAAAATATATGTATTGGAGTTGATGGGAGAATGGATAAGGACACATTGATGTATAAGGAAATTGTGGATGAAAATAGACAGAGAATTATGAAAAAAACTAAGGGACCAGAACACCATTTTACTTTTACAAAAGAAACACCATGTGAAAGTAAATATCTGACACATAGAGTTCTTCCTAATAGTGGTGCAACAGGTGCTGTTCATGCAGATCAAGTGGTGGATGTTTTGCATGAATTCCACAGTGAGAACAGTATCAAGGCTATACTTGTTGACAACACTAATACCAACACAGGTTGCGAAGGTGGAATGGTTGCAATTTTAGAAAAAAAACTTTTTAAAAATCTTCACACAATTGGTTGCTCTTTGCATCATAATGAACTACCTTTCAGAGCCCTTTTTAAAAACATAGATGGTTGCGCAAAGGGCCCTACAACATTCAGTAGCCCTCTGGGGAAATTATGCTCAAATGATTGCCATGATTTACCCCAAATATCATTTTCCACTATTAGCAATCCTCTAGAGTCAATTTTTAAAATTGATGAAATACATGATCTTAGTTCTGACCAAAGACTCCTTTATGAATACACAGTAGGTATTTCTAGAGGTAAGGTTGACTCTAGATATGCCTCCTGGAAAATTGGTCCTTTAAACCAAGCAAGATGGTTAACTTTGGCCATCAGGACTCGTGGTGCATACCCACAAAGGCACACAACAAAACTACACTATGTAGTAAATTTTATTGTAAATGTGTATGCCACTTCTTGGTTTGAAATTAAAAGAAATAGTAAATTCCACAATCAGTAAATGCACATTTTTAATATGATCCAGAGGATTAAGGAGCAGCCTCAGGAAATTCAAGATATCACATTTAGAAATATACAAGGTAATACATTTTGTTTACTGCCTGAAAACTTTCTATATTCCATGGTTAAATCTGAGAAGATTGAAGTAAGAGAAGAAGCTTTAAAAAGAATTTTGGCCATTAGGTAAGTAATATTTATTCATATCTCTGACTCAATTATTTATTCCAATTTATAGAATGATTTTTAAAGATTTTATCTAATTTCACCATAATTATTAAAGCAGTACAGATTGGAATTTTTTAATAATTCAATTATTAATTTGTTCTTTCAGGAGTGAGGAGTCAACCAGAAAAATATTAAAAAGAATACTACCTATTAATTTTAATGCCACACATTGGACACAATTAATAGATTTAAAATTATGCGGCATTTTTGAACCACCAATGACGGAAGATTTTACTGAATCTGAACTTCGAGAATCGTTGATGAATGGAACCAAGCTTGACTTGCCAGATTTGCCCTCACATTCTCAGGGTGTGGAACGGGCAGTTAAGTTAATAACAGAAGCTTCACAAACTGTATATGGTTTTGAAGCAAGGCATCAACACATTACAGCCAAAGTTTTGAGTCAGAAATTGAGACCAGCATTTTTGTCTAAGGGGTCTTATATGGAGCAATTTGACTCTCTATATTAAGCTCCATTAAAATAGTGTTAGGTTTTTCTTTATTTCTTTGCTTGTTATATTTTCACTTATAACAGAAAAAAATCATTTATTTAGGTATTCAAATATTACTGTTTAATTCATAACGTTAAAAGGTAGTTTACAAAAGCAGATACTGAAAATGAGGGGGTGGCACATTTTCAATTTGAAGATTTCTTTAATTCATATCATTTTTATAAAATAAAAGGACATTCCCTGATTTTAAATGCTAAAATTATTTGGTTTTCACACCAATATTCAAGCAAATCTTGCAAAAACGAGGAATTTTCAGTATATTCTTGTCTACGATCTTTGATACCAAACGCTCAAAAAACCGCTGAAGTTTTTGATCTAATTTTTTGCATGAGTATTTAATAGGTCTATATACAACTTTCGGTACGTGCCTTTTTTTAATATTAAAAAAAAAGTGTAAAATCGACCTACCCTAATATATATATATATATACCAAAGGATATCTAGATATGAGTTGGCTCTTATATTCAACAATACCTGCTTGCAAGAGAAGATGCTGCATATATATATATATATATATATATATATATATATATATATATATATATATATATATATATATATATAAGACGGCTTTTCGAAATTGCCGGATCTTTATTCATCACCGTTCTCTCAAGTCCATTTTTATCACTTCCTACTATGTTTTCCTTAGCCTCCCTTGTCAACGGGGTCTACTATCCTAACTGTTCTACACCTGTTGACCAAAGATATTCATCCATTCTTTCAACATGACTCTTGCTTTGCACACATCTCCATATACTGTCCAGATGTAATCTTCCTTTGAGGTCATCAGATTTAAGACTGTCTTTAAAACCTACATTACACATCCATCGTATAATTCTAATATCATTTATCTCCATGCAACGCATATCCTCAACTCCCACTGGCCAATTCCGCATATCATTTTTTTTAGTTCAAATGTTCTTTAGTAAAGTTTATACTTTGTGTTCGTGCTATAAATTTTTATTTAACTCATGTCCTTTGTTCTACTACTGTGTGTGTGTCATAGAAAGCTTGTGCGTGAGTGATAGAACGTGTATGCGTGTAAGTGTATAGGCGTTCTTTGCTTGTGTGTGCGAAGAAGAGAAAAAAACTTGTACATACTTTTGAAGGGTTCGTTCTTTTTGTTCCCATCCCAGAATGGCGGCAGGGAGGGTCAGTAGACAGCTAACCTCTGGATGAAAGAAAAGCTGCGAGCCCTCCTTGTTCCTGTTATAAGGGCCCCGAAGTTCGCGTTTCTTATCGAAGTGGCGGTTTCTGATAGGCTTGAGTCTTTAGTCAACACGTTTCTGCGAGACTTTATTTTGTCTCTAGTGAATGATAAAGAAAGCGTATCCAAACGACGCAAAGAAAGGAAAGGAAGTAGGAATTTACGCCATTTGCTTTCCAGCGTTCGTTTGGATGGCATTTTCGATTTGCCACAAGTTACAACGATCCGTAATTAACTGGTTTTTGTTTATTTTCTACAATAACATTTTACAACGGATGTATTCGTGGACAAACACATACTCGTATATATATATATATATATATATATATATATATATATATATATATATATATATATATATATATATGTCTGTGTGTGTATTCACATATGCTTCGTGTATTGACAAATGTGTGTATCAAAGCAAAAAGAATAAAATACCGAAATCTGCAGAGGATTTAAACAACGTACGCGTTTCTACCATAATTAATAACCACAACAAAGAGAGAAACCGGAAGTAACAAAGAGCTTACATCAGCGCTCATTTCATTCTTGGCTGATAAAGAGGATAGGTTCCCCGAAAATTGTTACTCTCCAATAAAATAATATAATAATAAATGCTTCTAAATGTCCAACTAAGAGCCTGGCAGAGACTAATTTCTGTATTTTATTGTTTTTTTCTTCGATTTACACACACACACACACCCACACACACACCCACACACACACACACACACACACACACACACACACACACACAAACACACAACTATATAATAAAGACCAATGTGTATTTATTTGTATATAAATTAATATATGTACTTTCACCCCGTCACACAAAAGTAAAACAAGTGAGTGTAAAACAAGTGCCGTTTTCTAGCTACTGGACCAAACCATTTCAAGTAGTGAGGGGAAGTGAGAAAGCGAATAAGACTTACCCCGCGGTATGAAATGGTTTTGGAAAGAAACCCTCCACGCTATGATAAAAAAATACAACGGTGGCTGGTTTTTCCTTTAGGCCATCAGAAATGATAATACTGATGTAATTCTGTGATTTTATATTAATATTTTAGTAATATATCTCGATGAATAGTCTATTGCTGAACATAGATTGATATTGATAGTCAAATTTGTTGGTAACATCAACTTCAGGGAACTCAAAGAAATGCCGCCAAATGACACTATTTAAAAACCAGTATAGCAAGTTGAATCGTAAACGCTAACAAAACATTTCATGCTAGATTTTAAATATGGTCCATAACTTTTATTAAAATAGTAAGAGTTATCTCTCTTGCTTTCAGATGTTACCCTAGCAGCTGCGACTTAAGTTTTTAATTTTTTTTATTTTAGTTTTCCGGAAAAGCTTCGTATAACTGAATACTGTTAGTTTTACTTTTTTTTGTAAAGTAAATATAACTGGAATTATTTTTTTCTGAACTTTGAAAAGAAGCGTAAGAACGAAAAACATTTTCCTTAAAACTGTAAGCATACGAAACGCTAAGATGGCGGTTGAAGCATAGGTAATTGGTGTAGTGCGGAAGAAAAGAGGAATGCTTTTTATCTTTCGTTTGTGACATCACTTGATGCGACATCAAAATTAAAAAGGATGCAAAACATCATAGTTGATTCTATATGAATAATGCAATATTTAAATAAAATAATGTATTAGTTTATAGATTTACTTTTTAGAAATTGAATATACCGCCGAGTAAAAAAATGACGTCCATTTTAATTTGCTGCTGATAATAAAGATGGCAGTCATATGAAATATATTCCTTGTCGGATGAATTAAGTTCTAAAAGAAACTGATTTAAAGAACATCTTTCTTTAGTGAAAAACATGGTGAAATAATACAAATGAAAAATTGGCTAGTCAGAATTAAATCACGATTCGATAGATAATATAGGTGTAAAATAAAAAAAATCCGAACGAGTCAATTTTATTTATTAGATATATATCAAAAGATTATTAGTTTTTAGAGTTACTCTTACAAGCTGGATTTGTTACAGAGAAAAAAATGGCGTCCATTTTAATTTGCTGCTGATGACAGAAATGGAACTCATATGAAAAATATTCTTACTCGGATGAATTAAGTTTGAAGCAGAACATGGCGGAAGGATAAAAACAAACAATTGGCTAAAATAATTTTTTTTTGTTTATGTATTTTTACCACCAAGCTTTCCAGAAAGTGGCATCTCATTTTCTGCAATGCCGATTACACATTTACAGACAAAGTTAACAACTTCATGTATATAGATGATCTTAAACTATTTGCAAAAAGAAAAATCTGAGCTGAAAACACTAATAAACGCACTTAGAAACTTTAGCCAAGTTATAGGCATGGAAAGTGTGAGAATAAGGGAGCACTTGAAACAACGAAAGGCATATAATTGGCAAATCGGAAGGTTACGAAGGCACTAGGCGAACATGATAACGTAATATCTAGGCATTCTGTAAGTGGACACCATTAAATCAACAGATTGAAAATATGATTAGAAGAGAATGACCCGAGAAGAACAAGAAAACTCCTCGAACCTAAATTATATAATAGAAATCTAATAAAAGGGATAAATATTCTGGCAGTATCCCTAATAAGATACTCTGAAACTTTCATAAACTGGACAAAAGAAATAGGAATTTAATGACCACGCGTAACGCACTGCATTCGAGGGATGATGTTGTCTGACTCTATATAAAAGGAAAGAAGGAGAAAGAGGGCTGTAAATAATAAAGACTGCATAGATAATGCTATAAAAGAGCTACAAAATACATAGCACAAAATATAGAAAGACTGATTACCGCTGAGGTGAACAATAAAGAGCAGCGAAACGGGAAATCAAAAGCAGAGAAAAGCAAAATAGGAAGAGAAGCAGTTACATGGACGATTTATAAGATTGACTAAAGGAATAGAACATGAATACACGTGATAAAGGCTACGGAAAGGATACTTGAACATAGAAACGGAATCTCTGCCGACAGCCGCACGAAACAAGATCAGAATGTACTAATTAAAAGCCAAGATAGACAAAACCCATGAAAACAGTAAATGCAAACTCTGTGGAAACAGTGACGAAACGGTAAACCACACTATGAATGAATGCAGAAAACTAGCCCAAAAAGGAATATAAAAAGAGACATGGCTGGGTTGGGAAAGTAGTCGACCGAGAACTGTGCAAACAATTGCACTTTGAACATGAAAACAAATAGTACAAGCACAAACTGGGGAAAATATTGGAAAATGGGAGTTATAATATTTGCTCGGACATGAGACAAATAGACATTCAAGCAAGAAGACCGGACGTAATAATAGCCAAGAAGAAGGAAAATGCCTACTACAATTGATTTCGCTGTCCATGAAGATCACAGGGTGAAGAGAAGACAGAAAAAGTAAGCAAGTACACTTAAACTTACCAAAGAGCTGACGGGAATATAATACCAATACTTGAAAGAGCACTAGGAGCAGTTCCTAAAAAAAAAAAAACTGGGAAAAAGACTAAGAGAAATTGGAATCAAAGGGAGGATTTACACCATACAAAGCACGGCACTGATGAAAACAGCTGAAATATAAAAAAATCTGCGAGTGCGGAAGCCAATCCACATAACCAAGTGACACGATAAACCAATGTAAGTTAAAATAGAACCACGCTGTGTAAACAAAACTAAAAGTATAGAAATAACATTACATGAACCGAAGGGACATGAAACTGGCAGGATAGATATATAAGTCGAATATTATTTGCAGTGGACGTGCCCACAAATACATAAAATGGTGGCACTAACTTCAGTTGATACAACCGAAGATTATTGTAAAAGGTCTGGGATGATGGAAAGATTGAGGAGGGGGTTCACCACCCAGATCTATACTTATTTTTAAAGGTAATGTTTTAAGCTCTATTTATAAGAAAGTCAAAATAGGTTAGTTGGTAGAACCTCAGACTGAATATATCAAGGTTTCGGTTTCGATTTCCGGTCATGGCATCCGCTTTATTTGTTGTGAAATGATTATTATTACTATTGATACAATATTCTCCATTTTAAAAAGTAGCTAATTTCTGAGCTTTCAATATGAGACAAATTCCGCAATGTATTTATTACGTTTCAAAAAAATTGTGACTGACAGATGGAAAAACAAATTCTCTATTTAAGATTAAAATTTTTTTTTTTTAGACACCACAATATTATAAAAGTAAAAAAAAACGTATTTCCTTTTTATGGATGTCAAGCGCGAACGCAGACACCACAATATAATCTTAATAAATAAAATAAAAGTAAAACGTATTTCCTTTTTATGGATGTCAAGCGCAAACGAAGACCCCACACAATTATTTTAATTAATGAAATAAAAGTAAAACGTATTTCCTTTTTATGGATGTCAAGCGCGAACGCAGATCCTACAATATTATTTTAATAAAGAAAATAACAGTAAAACTTATTTCCTTTTTATGGATGTCAAGCGCGAACGCAGACCCCACAATATTATTTTAATGAATATAATAAAAGTAAAACGTATGATCTTTTTATGGATGTCAAGCGCGAACGAAGACCCCACAATATTATTTTAATGAATAAAATAAAAGTAAAACGTATTTTCTTTTCATGGATGTCAAGTGTGAACATAGACACCACAATATTATTTTAATGAATAAAATAAAAGAAAAACGCATTTCATTTTAATGTTTACATACATTACATACATGAATGGAGAACCAACAATATTATTTTAATGAATAAAATAAAAGTAAAACGCATTTTCTTTTTATGGATGTCCAGCGCGAACGCATACCCCACAATATTATTTTAACGAATAATATAAAAGTAAAACGCATTTCCTTTTAATGGATGTCAAGCGTGAACGCAGACCCCACAATATTATTTTGATAGAAAAATAAAAGTAAAAGTATTTCCTTTTTATGGATGTCAAGCGCGAACGAAGACCTCACAATATTACTTTAATGAATAAAATAAAAGTTAAAAGTATTTCCTTTTAATGGATGTAAAGCGCGAACGTAGACTCCACAATATTATTTTAATGAATAAAATAAAAGTAAAACGTACTTTCTTTTTATGGATGTCAAGCGCGATCGCAGACCCCACAATATTCTTTTTATGGATGTCAAGTGCGAACGCAGACCCCACAATATTATTTCAATGAATATAATAAAAGTAAAACGTACGTTCATTTTATGGATGTCAAGCGCGAACGCCGACCCCACAATATTACTTTAATGAATAAAATAAAAGTAAAAAGTACTTTCTTTTTATAGATGTCAAGCGCGCACGCATACCCCACAATATTATTTTAATGAATAAATAAAAGTAAAACGCATTTCATTTTTATGGATGTAAAGCGCGAACGCAGACCCCACAATATTATTTTAATGAATAAAATAAAAGTAAAACGCATTTCCTTTTTATGGATGTTAAGCGCGAACGAAGACCCCACAATATTATTTTAATGAATAAAATAAAAGTAAAACGCATTTCTTGTTCATGGATGTTAAGCGCGAACGCAGACCCACAATATTATTTTAACGAATAAAATAAAAGTAAAACGCATTTCCTTTTTATGAATGTTAAGCGCGAACTCAGACTCACAATATTATTTTAATGAATAAAATAAAAGTTAAAAGTATTTTCTTTTTTATGGATGTAAAGCGCGAACGAAGACCCACAATATTATTTTAATGAATAAAATAAAAGTTAAAAGTATTTCTTTTTTATGGATGTTAGCGCGAACGAAGACCCACAATATTATTTTAATGAATAAAATAAAAGTTAAAAGTATTTTCCTTTTTATGGATGTCAAGCGCGAACGAAGACCCACAATATTATTTTAATGAAAAAAATAAAAGTTAAAAGTATTTCTTTTTTATGGATGTAAAGCGCAAACGCAGACCCCACAATATTATTTTAATGAATAAAATAAAAGTAAAACGCATTTCCTTTTTATGGATGTTAAGCGCGAACGCAGACCCACAATATTATTTTAACGAATAAAATAAAAGTAAAACGCATTTCCTTTTTATGAATGTTAAGCGCGAACGCAGACTCACAATATTATTTTAATGAATAAAATAAAAGTTAAAAGTATTTTCTTTTTATGGATGTCAAGCGCAAACGCAGCCCCCACAATATTATTTTAATGAATAAAATAAAAGTAAAACGTATTTCATTTTAATGGATGTCAAGCGCGAACGCAGACCCCACAATATTATTTTGAGGAATAAAATAAAAGTAAAACGCATTTCCTTTTAATGGATGTAAAGCGCGAACGCAGACACCACAATATTATTTTAATGATAAAATAAAAGTTAAACGTATTTCATTTTAATGGATGTCCAGCGCGAACGAAGACCCCACAATATTATTTCGATGGATAAAATAAAAGTAAAACGCATTCTATTTTAATGGATGTCAAGCGCGAACGCAGACCCCACAATATTATTTTAATGGATAAAATAAAAGTAAAACGCATTTTCTTTTTCATGGATGTAAAGCGCGAACACAGACCCCACAATATTATTTTAATGAATAAAATAAAAGTAAAACGTATTTCCTTTTAATGGATGTAAAGCGCGAACGCAGACCCCACAATATTATTTTAATGAATAAAATAAAAGTAAAACGTATTTCATTTTTATGGATGTAAAGCGCGAACACAGACCCCACAATATTATTTTAATGAATAAAATAAAAGTAAAACGTATTTTCTTTTTTATAGATGTCAAATAATGCACTATTCCCCATTTCGAAAAGTAGTTATGGTCTGATATTTCGAAATAAGATAAATTTCACAATGTATTTATTACGTTAAAAAAAATTGTGATTGACGGACGCACAAACTCCCTATTTAAATTAACTTTAATTTTTCCGTTTCGTTTTTACACCCTCATTTAATGTTCACCATTAATGGCCATTTTATTACTGAACTGCCCGTAACCCTCATCACAAAGGAGAAGGTAATGCCTGAGAGGACGGTATCATGACGAACGAACGAACGAACGAACAGATACTACAGAGAAAATATCACGTGGCGGGCATTAAACGAAAACTACCCCCATCATATTTTATGCTGTAACATTATTTTAAAAACATGAATAAAATTCAACAATAAAAACTAAAAACATCTTTTCCAACATGTACTCACCGATTCTTCCAGTCAGCAGACTTTATAACCAGCCCTTTTCTTTTTTTATGTGCGATTTGTGTCATGACATAAATATCCCTACTTTCGACACGTTTTGCAAATATGTATAAAAACATCTGTGCAGAAAAGGTCAGGGTATTTTGTTACATCAACAAGAGTCACATACAAGGACAGTTCCAAAATAAGTGCCTTTAAACCGCATTTGACAATAAATAGCCTAAAAAAATAACACCCCCCCCAAAAAAAAAACAAATAAAAAAAAACGAGTAAACAGAACGTTTCAGACTAGAGGTTGCTCACATTCACTTTTTTTTTTTATATACAACATGTGATATCACATAGGATACCCAGTCCTCACCACATGCCGACCTGAGGTGATAACTGTTTCATTGACTTATATTAAAGCAAGTTGCAAATGCAGTATGATTTTTTTTGTCTAAATTTTATTGTGTACTTGCTGACTTCTGTAAGTTTTCCTGCAAAAAAAAAAAAGCTACAGCAATAATGGGGTTGGAAGGGGGAATCTATTTGAAAAGGCTGAAAGAGGATAAAACTTTTGTTTGACATATATTGTTTGGTCGTTAACTTATTAATGACACCAAATTGTTATAAAAATATAAATACTTTTTTAAATATTGTCTTAGTCTTTATGTATAAAATTATTGAATCTTTGGGTATCTTTTACAATAATCCGCAGAGTGAAAACGCTCAAAAAACAAATATACAACAAATAAAAGTAACTGTAGCCGATACAAGTTATTTTCCAACTTATCTGTGACATTTGTTTGTATTTTTAAGCCGTTCCAACTGCTATTTATTAGAAATCAATATTTTTGTCACACGGACATTGAACAAGACAAAAATGGCGATGGGGGGGGGGGTATCGTAACGAGGATAAGGCTGAGACGAAAGCGAGGCTGGAAAAAGGCTCATCGGCGTCATTTGTTTAAAGTAAAAATCTGTGCCCCCCAAAAAAACAAGAATTTTTTTTTACGTCTAATAAAAACTCATTTATAGTACGTAAAAATACAAACAAATGTCATAGGTAAGTAGGAAAATATCTATTCTCGACGTAGGTCACCTTCACTTGTTGCATATTTTTTTTTTTTTACCCCGTTCTCGTTCGTTTTTTGGACCCCGTCCGCGACTCTGCGGATTATTGTAAAAGATACCCGAATCTTTTAATTAATGAGGATTTGGTAAGAATTTTAAAGCCAGAACGGACTATACATTCGACAGTTTAAATGATCCCAAATTCCCAAAGTTCACGAAGTGATTCATTTTTTCAACTATTAATATAAAGATTAAAATGACTGACTTATTTTTAGATGAGGATTGATTTTTCTCATCTTGGATGTTATTCTCACAACGTTTCGGTCGATGTAACCTCCGACCTTCTTCAGGTGTATCTTGTCGAATTCGGGAGTTTGTACGGAATTTCGAATGGAGCCCTTTATTTAATCTTAGCTTCCATGACTGGGTAAAAGTCTTAAGTAATTCGTAATTTTATTTAAGTATTACCCAGAAGACTGCCACTTAGGACTAATTATTACTTAGCACTTTTATCCGATACGCCACGGGTCCTTGCTGATAATTCTAGTATGAATTTTAGGAGCCTTAAACCTTTTCTTGTTTTAGATATGTAGTCATACTACTTATAAAAATATGTGTAGACATATTTTAAAAATATTGTTGTCGTAGGAAAATATTTAAATTTGGAATATCTTAAAATAAATAAAATTTATTCTAACTTAGCTTAACTTCCGAAGATATAACTTCCTTTTTTCCTCATATTGTTCGAGATGTAATGTAGACATCGTGGTAGAAGAAAAAAAAATCAATTCATGTCTATTTGCGCGGTTCACGCTGGTTTGAATAAGAATATGTGTAGAATATTTTTTATTTATTTTAACAAAAAAACAAAACACACATTGTTTAAGGTTTTCCAAATTTAAATATTTTCCTGCGAAAACAACGTTTTTAAAATGTCTTTTTTTTCTACCAGCATGTTTGCATTTTATCTCGGACCATATGAGGAAAACACTTTTTGTTTTGACGAAGAATTTATATACTCGAGAGGTTAGCTAAATTAACAAAATACACCCCCCCACACACACACATATATATATATATATATATATATATATATATATATATATATATATATATATATATATATATATATATATATGGGAAATGAAAAAGGAAAAACCAAGAGATATTTTTTATATATTTATCAACGTTTCGTCTTTATTGTAATACTTCCTCAGGATGATAATTTTAAGAAAAATGTCATGCAAGTACATCGAAATATTGGGTTGACATGATGGGTTGATAAGGAAAAGTAGTAGCCGTGGCTACTAAGAGCGCTGGACGAGGGTCCAGGCTGCGAGAAGTCATATATATATATATATATATATATATATATATATATATATATATATATATGTATATATAGTAAGCAATGAAAATATATATGGCAATTAAGCTACACAGAGACTCCCGCGTTTCATCCCCGGGGGGAATCGTCAGGCG
>OY744521.1:28922924-28950424 GCA_963556195.1 Sepiola atlantica | reverse complement strand
TTTCTTAAACAGAACAACGCTGATTCATGAGGTTAAAATCAAATATCCCAAAGTCATGTTAAAAAAAATCAACTAATAATTTGTTGACATCAGTTATTTTTAGTATAATATTGCGCCAGAACACAATCTATAAAAAATGGATATATTCATTTTTTATGTATCTCACCGATAAGTTATATAAAACAATATACATTGGTAAACTTGTAGATGAATCCATTTTCGGGAATCTTTTACGACGCTCAGCAGAGTAAAAACGCTCAAAAAAACAAATATTCAACAAATAAAAGTAAATGTAGGCTGTAAAAGTTATTTTCAAACTTGCCTGTGTCTTTTCCAACTATTAAAAAGATTTTTAACCCGTTTTAATTGTTATTTATTTGAAATTTAAGTATTCGGCACAGGCAAAACGCACAAATTCAAGATGGCCGCGTAGTGGAGGGGATCTAATAACATAGTGGACAGGCGCCATTTTCTGTGTTGTCAAATTCGATGTTAAAAAAAACAAGAATTTTTTTTTACATCTAATAAAAACCCATTTATACTACGTAAAAATAAAAACAAAATACATAGGTAAGTAGAAAAATATCTATTCTCGTCGCAGGTCAACTTCAATTGTTGCAAATTTATGTTTTTAAACACTTTCTCGTTCTTTTTTTTGGACCCCGTTCGCGCCTCTTGCTGAGCGTCGTAACATATACCCCCATTTTCTTTCGTTGGGTAGGATTTTATCAATTTATAGCGATCTTATAAAGGGTCTTTCCGACGAATCTGTCACCAGAGAGTAATTCCACCGCAAAGACTTAGATCCACCAGATATATTTTTTTTAACACTGTGGGGTTTTAACCAGATATTTTTGTGTGAACATTTATGACATTAATTGGATATCCGACACTAAATAAGTTTATTATTGACAAACAATATATTGATAATTTTTACCGATCTTATGGAAAATATTTTTCTGGATTAAAAAAAGTTTAATTAATAATTAATTAATAAATGCTTATTTTGATTTTAAAGAAGCCAACATTTATTCGTAACTGAATTTAATTAACTATCCACTTGTACACAGAGTTTTAACCTAACAACATCCTTGTGCCTAATTTGTCAAAATATATGTTAGCTTTTTAGCAAATAAATAATTCAAAGTGTAGTATCTGTTCTGATACTACACTTTATCTTTTATGTCTTCGCACAGTGAAGGAGAAATCCTTCTAGACTGAGGCATTTTTTTCTTTTTTCTCCCAATCTAGAGTGCTCCTTCTGGGCGAGCTGAATTCCCCACATTAAAAACCGACCTTGTGTCTAACTCTGCCCTCGTAAGGATACAAGTAAATAGGATCACAAGTAATTAATAACACCCTTAACTAAACCACTTCCTCTGAAATAAAATTCTATTATTTTAGGCGATTACGAGTGAACACTCTAAAAACTTGGCAAAAAGACGAAAAATAACAACCCTAAAACAATTAATTTAGAATTTAGAGTAGGGGATCAATAAGTAGTAAGACTATACATCTAAAAGAACAATAGGTTTAAGGCTCCTACAATTCATACTAGAATTACTCGCAAGAACCCGTGCTAAGTAATAACCAGTTCTAAGTGACAGTCTTCTGGAGGTTTACGGTTCAATCCTCAGTAAGGTCGATACTAAGAATACAATTACGAATTACCTAAGAATGTTTTCCTGGTCATGGTTGACGGAATGAGAAAAGCTACGATCGGGGATTAAATAAAAGGTTCCGTTCAAAATTCCGTACAGATTCCCGAGTTCGACAATATCCACCTGAAGAAAGTCGGATGTTACATCGGCCGAAACGTTGTAAGAATGACATCCAAGAATGCCGATTATAATTTTTGCTGTAAGGAAATTTTTTTTTAGATTCTTCACAATCAAAATAATAAACGAATTTTCGTATTTAAAACCCACGAAACAACATAATGTTTATTTATGTAACGCAGCAACATAAAACTATTCATTTGGAATTAATTCTTGTTGTATTTCAACATCTTCTATATCAAGTTAAGACGATTTTTCCTATGTACCTTTGCCAAGAATAGGAACATAACCACGTGCATCATAGGCGACTAAACTCACCACAATATTACGCTTATTCACTCGAGCGTGTTATAGTAAATGTGTGATTATTTTCTCCAGCTAACACTAAACATTACTTTTGACCCATCATCATCGACTCTCCCCAAAACATATAGGTGGTATAGCAACAGTTTTTCCCGCTAACACTTTAGTGATGGTGATTGTGACTAGTTAAGTTAATAATGTTAGTTAAGTCAACATTTTCCCATCCCCTTTTGGCCTCGTGCCACATTTTGAATTTTTTCAAATAAATATTAACACTTTAGTACTAACACTCTCACCATCGACACCGAAACCCAATAAACAACGTGTGCTTTTAAAAAATGTGAACCTTATTATTTACTATTCGTCTGCTATTAATTTATTACATAATACAATACATTACGCATGCAATTCCGCTGATTTTCTAGAATATCGGATTACGTTATTTCTACCTATTACGTATACAGTTATACTCATTCCGGTTTTTAGAGAATGCAATTAACGAACATAGTTCCTTACTGTGCTTTCATTATTCAACATGGCGGCTACAATTTCTTCAGCGACTCGACTTCCAAATTAAGTCAATATACGTCAAGATACTCGTCTAACAGCCATAAAGTTGACATTTTTTAAAAATCCTACACCGTTCACATGCAAAATATCTAAAAAAATCGAAAAAACCCCCATCGATTTCTTCGTATAGAAATGACCCAAAACGTGTGACTGGTAAACCCTAAATTTGGTCGCCTTCTGGCGGATCGTAAAATAAAACGCATCGTAGCTACGGGCTTCGTTTAAGTCACCTATTTTTCAAGATATTTCTATTCGCTTTCCTGACCAGGAGGTTTAGCGTTCGATCCCAGTCGACTCACAATGTTTTTTATATTGTTAAGCTTTTACCTACGAGGACGGGGCGGGAGGAGGTAGGGAGATGACCGGTTTTGTTTACATTCAACGTTATTATGTAGTAATTTGTAAAGAAATCAGTATAATATGTAGTACTTTAATTATTGGGAATATCATCATTTCTCATGGTTTATTAGTGTTCTGCAGGTGACCATAATTATATTTGTGTTTCAGTAGTGCTCAGGAGGCATACTCATCTTTCTTTCCTCACAAAAAAGGGAATTTATATACAAAGATAACGGGGGATTGGTTTTAATAGGGCTCTGTATGCCTCTTTAATTATAAAGTGCTCATTATCGTAGATAGAGCGGATGTTTAATCAAAAAGAAAAATTCTGGGGAAATACCGGTAGGATGGGATGGGCAGGAAAACTCCTACAACCGCGTCTCCTTCCTTCCTTCCTTCATTCTTTTCTTCCCCTTCATTTGAAACCGACAATTATTCTAAACATTAAAAGTGTCTGATGTGACTTATTTGCGTTCTGTCAAAAGTTCACAAATTTTAATTCATTCTTTAATATTTCTCCCGGGCAACACCGGGCGACGAGTCCAGCTAGTATCGAATAAAGTTCAGTTTCAGTATAAATCGAATTGTGTTCTTTTTGTTTCTTCAAATGCAATTTTAAAAGTTTTCTAATACTTAAAAAAGCGATTATTCATTATTGATAGCCTGACTTTTGTAATGTCTCGCTTGCACCAAAGTGTATGACGCCTCGTTTGATATTTACGAAGGCCACGATTGGTCCCGCTCCATCATAGGGAGGAGGTTGTTAGGTAGCCGCACTCTCTGCTTATATGTATGTATGTAAGAAAGAGAGGGGGGAAGAGAGAGAGAGGGGGAAGAGAGAGAGAGAGAGAGAGAGGGGGGAAGAGAGAGAGAGAGAGAGAGAGAGTCTATTCTTTTATCTACGAAAATCTGCTGCTTCTATGCCCCCCCCTCCTCTCGTTCAATTACACGGCTGCTGTTTTACCAAAGTAACCACTTACCAAAAACACGTTGCTAAAGAATGAATCTATCGTGGCCTACTTTCAAGTAAACTAAAAACAAAACAAGGTCTTAACGTAAATAAATGTGTGGTGAATGAATAGGTGTTCGGTCCCAAGAGGTCATCTATCCCAGGCATTACCTCTTCTTGTGATTTGCTATAACTATCTCAATTTCTCTTGTGGTCCCGCGAGAAAATGATTTGCCGCCCCAGCTTTAAAGTAAGCTTAATTAATCAGCATGAAAAAAAAACCCCACACTATTTAGACCATAATAACATTTCTTCAGCTCTCCTAAACATTAACCAAGTCTAATAAAACTAAACCAACAGTGGTAATGGCATACGTATACTCCCAATGTCTTATACCAGTCTGTTTTACTCATTTTTTTCATACTGTTTTTCTCTTCGTTCTTTCGTCTGCTGGTTTCTTCTCGGCATACCATCATTAGTTTCTTCTGTTTTTCTATCTAACACATTTACGCACGCCTGTCTAAGCGTCAGCTATTTAAAGTTTTATTTTATATTCAACGCATATATCCACCTTGTCACTGTTTTTTTTTTAGTATTATTATATACCATCAGTCATAATATAAGTGCTTTGGACGCATAGGCATAGTTCTTAAAAAGTATTTGGTCATTTTATAGATTAGTATTTAGTCCAATAAATACTAGATGTTGTTGGTTGACGAGCACACGTTGAACCATATTACTCGACTTTTGGCATATACTTTTTAATTCTAACCAGAAATGACTTTCTGTTCGTCAAGTTGAAGGCTTTTTTTGTGTGGGGAAAAATTCGTGAATTCGGGTCAGAATGAATAAAAAAAGAATAGTTACTAGTGCACGAGTATCTTAGAACGTTTAAAGTGAAAAAAAAAAATTTAGTCTGTAAGAAGAAGTTATTTTTTTCGTTTTTTTTAAATTTTTCTTTTCATTCATTTGCTGGGGACGAGGCATTCTTCCAAATGCCATACGATCACCCGCTATTTACAGACTCCAACCGAGAGCTCTTTTCAGGGTTCTGGCTGTTTCCTTAACTGCAGTTGTTTGGATTTCTCTTGCACTTGGTTCACCAGGTATACTTTCTAAATACGTTTTCAAGTTCTTCTTCATGAGTCCAGTGGCTCCTATCAGTATGAACATGCATGTGACAGTGTGTAAGTTGAGTAGACCAGTAGGTACTGTGTGTTTATGTATGCTTGCTTTTGTATAGTCAGTGTGAGAGTATATGCATGGAATTGTGTGTAAGTGAGTTCAGTAAGGAGTGTGTATAGCTGTTGCTGTCTGTTCAGTAGTTTGTTAATATTTTGTGTGGCGTGTGATACATGCCTTTGGCCCAGAAACCGAATCTTGTTTTTGAGATGTGCCCCCTGCATTAATTCTGCAAGAAACTTGAAAAATAAAGAATGCCTGTGTGTTTGGGATTTTATATCAAGCGCAAAATATTGTAACATATGGAGGTGAATGTTTCTGCCCTGTTGATTGGCTGAAAGAAGATATTGATTGAAATCTTGTCCAATTGCAAGTCGATATCTTTAAACAACATTTGGTGGCTCCTGCTGCTTCTATAAATATAACCATCATTATACACACAGACACACGCACACGCATATATATATATATATATATATATATATATATATATATATATATATATATGAGTCTAAAGAAGGGTTGAGTCATTTTAAACAAAGAAAGAAAATGCAGGTTAAAGTCCCAGGGATACTAACTAAATCCAAAATATCGCAGACTTAGCACTTGCATAAGCCGACTTACCGTTGGAAAATTTTACAAATACAAAAGGGGTATTCAAGTATATAACAGTGAAACAAAAAAAGGGGACCTTAACTTGAATTGTAAAATATTAAATGGGGATCATCAGCTGTTTACTATGTAACTGTTTCGGAGATTTAAACACAGAACAGTTTTAAAATTCATGGCTTCCAGTGATACTGATCAAATGACCACTTTCCAAATAACCAAATGTAGAACCAATTCAATTTTAATTTCACATATATATATAAGTAAATAAAAAAATAAAAAATAATAATGCTAATAATAATAATAAACATTACCATGTAGACTAAAGTATGATATAGTAATTTGTATGTCAAATAATACTATTTATAATAATAATAATAATAATAATAATAATAATAATAATAATAATAATAATAATAATACTATTTAAACACGACACCCAACACCCATTCTGCAATATGGTAGTTAGCATATAAAAATATATAGGAATATAAAATTATATAATTATATATATATATATATATATATATATATATATATATATATATATATATATATATATATATATATATATATATAATTACAACAGGAAGCACCATTATATATACAATTAAAATCTCAGAGAATGGATATTTATATAAATATTTACTTCAAGAAAATCTTATTGTAATATATAAACTAGAATATTTGATATCTGATTTTTAGATATTTGCACACTAGTTGAGAACATTTATTTTAATAAGCGAAGAAGAAATTGTTTAGTCTGTAAGTTTAGTAGGCAGTGCGTGTATATATGCTTGTCTTTGTTTAGTCAGTGTGAGAGTATATGCGTGAAATCGTGTGTAAGTGAGTTCGATAAACACTGTATATATATATTGTCGGTTTGTGTTGAGCAGTTTAGGATAGTTTCTTGTTGCATTTGCCGTGTGCCTTCAGCCGATGTTCTTTTTATATGTGTGTGTGAAAGAGTATTGGGGTTTTATATTACGCGCGAAATATTATAATATGCGGAGGTTAATATTTTGACGAGTTAGTAGTGGACGATAGTTCAAGATATCTTAAAACGTTCTAAGTGAAGAAGAAACTTTCTAGTCTAAGAAGAAGCTGATTGGCTGAAGGAAGCTGCCGATTGAGATCTTGCCCAATCGACAGTTGATATTTTAAACAACATTCGCTGGCACCTATTGATTCTATAGCTTCAAAATATTCGAATTCTCATCAGCTACGAAAAAGTAGGCAGCACCGATATTCTTTCAAATATAATAATCTAAACAGTATAAAAATAAAATGATTGCCTCCCTTTCTCCTGAATTGTTCTCTTCTTGTCCGCCACGACACTCCTCTTGTTCTGAAAATTCCCCTTTGATTGGCCAAGACGATTTTCCTTGACCAATCAACAGACACTTAATTTTGGCGGGCTGAATAAAACAAAACCCTTAATCTTCCTCTTTATGAATATGATCCCGCCCTGACAACAAGTAAGGAATATTTCTCCTTATTTTGAATATGACTATTGGAACCTGAGAAATTCAGGGGGCCGTCTAATTTTCTTGGACGTTAAAGAACTTTCATTTTTAGTTGGACTTCTTAAAGCCGCAGACTCAATTAGTTTTGCAAGACTTTTCTGTATTGTTATTTAATTTAACAATATTAATACATATTTTCCTTTATCTCTGTCTTCTGTGTCTTCAATCTTTCTTTCAGCATTTTCTGACTTCGGCAAGCGAAACTGCACCACTTCTCTTGCTAAAACACTATAACACACATGTCCGAAAAACGTTGTTCACCGTGTCGGTGGAAAATTCGAATGTGGTTTTGAAGCATATAAAATATCAATTAGAATTTGATTTCTTGCTATAATTAAAGTTTATATATATGAAAAAAAAGAGTATGATGGATCATTTTTTGCCCCTAAAACAGAGATAAACAGTAGTTCATTGAGGAGTTATTCACCTAGAAAAGAACTTGTTAATATACTGGAAAAGTTTCTTGTCCCAGTTTCTGTAAAATTCTTCGCATTGGAATAACTAGTGAAGAAGCAAGTAAGGTCTTTAAATGAAGTGAAAGGACGAAGGTGAAAAAATGGGTGGGTCGTGCGATTTATTACTGGAAACTGAAAAGAAAATACAATTCACAAAAACGCACAACTACTGCTACTATAAACAATAACACCCCCATATATATACATATATATATATATGAAGCAATCCAACAAAAGATATAAGCGTCAACTAATATCTTATAATTAGTTAAACATCCGGATAAAAACTGAAGCTCAATATACTGGATAGAGCATTAATATTATAATATAAAATGAAGTAATAAAATAAGGTGTCAATCAAATTTTATTAGAATTCAAAGTTCATGCAAAGCATCCTTAAGTCCTTAGCTCATGAGTTTTCAAAGATAATTCTTCTCTTCAGAGGACCATTACCGCAGTTATACTACTACAGGCAATAAAATTACGCTTTGAAAATATATAAAATTATATACACAAATATATAAAAATACATAACATCAAACATATCAATCCAAAAACATACTTTTGTTGAATCCATACAGTCCATCCAGGTCATACAAGTTGAGAAGCATAATCAGGAAGGACATTACTCCAAGATACAAACAGCAGTCCAAATACGTGAAATTGAAGGGGCCGGCAAAGTTATCCAGTCGCGAAATGTGTCCATATTCAATGTTAATGATAAATAAATCAATCAATTGTGAAGCACACAAAATGTCTAGTTACAGTCGACGCATTGGGGCTTCCTGGAGGAGCCGACAAGAAAGGGTGACTTCACTCCAGGAAGGACAGCCGAGAAAAAGCAGAAACCCAGATGGATTCTTCGAATCTCGCGAAAACCGGGTCCAAGTCACGTATCTTCCGAGATCACGAGACTCGATCCTGTTTCTCAAGAGGGCACATCTCCGAATCTATTGAGCAGCGAAATCCTATTCAAGGAAGGTAACTCTGTCGTCCCTACACGAGGAATGGTGCACCTTCTCCTAGCGATGTTACCTTATGTAACGGCAGATACTCCACCAGACCAGAAGAATTCTTGTCCTAGAATCCAGTAAGACCAAGAGACCCCAAAAAAGATATACTGTGACATAGTTAAGTGGTCAATAGGGGAAGGTAAAATTAAAGTTCTTCACATTTTTTATTGACTCAACGTTTGACAGGCAAAGGAGAACTTTAATCGAACACACGGATATCTATGTGTCTCATATAGAGATCAAGTGTTAACCCCCAAAATACGTCCCTTGATTTATAAGAACATCCACTGAAGTAAAATGAAACAAAGAGTGAAATATATACGCATTCTCTGACGACACTGTGACGCTTGGGTCCCTGCTGTTGCCTGTTCGTCTCACGGATGACACATGTTTATTTAACACATACATTAATTCACCATTAATGTTATACACATCATCGCCATTGCCGTCACCGTCTTCTATGCCAGTACAGAAAAATATATGTGGGTAGATTGAATGTATATACCAGAATAATCCAATAGAACTAAATATTTAAATGTGTTTCTGATGTGCCAGAAATAGAAGTAGTTATTTTTTAATTTCTCTTACACGGGAACAAAGAATTTGCCGTGTCGCCAGAAAAGTTAGAAAAAAATATCGGTATAGATTGATAAATATACGTCTGTATAAATGAGGTTCGGAATTAATTACAAACCGGAAGTAATTACAACTCGAAATTAATTACAACTTGGACTTAATTTATCAATTTTATTTGTTATTCAACTAATAGATCTAATTTTATTTTTTTCATTTGCAAAATTATATTGTACGAATTAAAAATTTCTTTTATAATCAAGAATTTATAAAGTCATATATTAATAATATTTTTTAAAGAAATGTGTAAAGTCGTATATTAATCATATTTTTTAAAGAAATTTGTAGTATATTTTATCATTTAAGAAAATTCGTAAAGTATATTTATCATATTTTTTAAAGAAATTTGTAAAGTATATTTATATTTAGATTTGTAATTAATTCCGGTTTGTAATTAATTCCGTCACCCGTATAAATATAGCATGAAATAGCATAATGTCATTTACCCCCCCTCAATTAGAACACACCCTCCTTTAATCTATGGCATTTATTATCACATGACTTAGCTTACTTATTTTAATCTGTAGTTTACATTCTAAGTTCCCACCCTCCAATTTTAGGTTCTGATTTTAAACTGGGCTAGTATTTAGGAGAGACGGAGTACAATTATGTTATTTTGGAACTCGTATCTAGAAAAGGCCGATGCTCATACATTATTATAGGGATGAAGGAATTTTGTTTTGATTATAATCTCGCTTTGTAACGAAATTAACCCGTGAAGGGCCTCTCCCTGGGGCTAACACTATATCTCTATGAGATACATAGATATTCGAATATTCCATTAAAGTTCCCCTTTACCTGTCAAATGTTGACTTAGTAAAGAATTTAAGAACATTAATTTTCCACTCCTCAATTGACCAGTTAACTATGTTATAGTATATATTTCAGGCGGTCTCTTGGTCTTACCGGATTCCAGGACAAGAATTCATCTGGTCTAGTGGAGTATCCAGCTAAGTGATGTTACTTGAGGTAACATTACTTGGAGAAGGTGCACCATTCTTCGTATGAGCAAGTCTATAGCTGTGTCGAGGGGATCTTATTTGGGCTTCAAATACTATGTTATCTTGAATATTTAGTCAGAGTTTACTTGTAGGGGAAGTATCCTCATGCCAGGTTTTCCTGACAAACCCTTGTACAGAGAGACCGAAGACACTCGAGGATAATTCAACCTCTATACTAATTGTGACTGACAGTGTGCTAGGTTAAGTTTTGGAATTTAGTGGAGAATGCGTTGATGGAATTCAAATACAATATTGTTAGATTTGAAAAATAAACAAAAGTGATTTGTATGGAAAAATCAAAATTAAATAGATACTAACTATGACATCAGAACACGTGACAGCGGACATTTTGTAACTTGGTTAGCGTGGACTTATTCAATGCTTGCTCCCATTGGGAGGGGGGTCTCGGAGCCCCTACGGTCATTAAAACAGAAGCGTGTGAGAAAACATTGTAACATAAAAAAAAGTAAGCCATGAAAATCCTTTTGTGTTTTCTGAGTCTTCAATTACAAACCAGCCGGCGAGAGAAAGATGCACCCAGAAATGTGAGGAGAATTCCCGGAATGGCAAGTGTTTATTTTTAGTGTTATGTAACGTGCCCTTCAGCAAAGAAAAGGGTCTAACTACGTTACAGTTTTTACTTAAATCTTATTTTTACTAGTAACATTTTCCAAACTTATTTTCAGCGTAATCATATCACATAACAGATACTGAAGTTTATGCTATGTTAAATTTGTTATTAGATTTTAACCGTGGTAACCATATACAATTGCCACAAAAATGTGTTTTTAATCGCCCCTCCGGCAAAACATCCCACAAGAAAAACTGTGCACCGATCTAGCACCCGGAGGTTTCTATTACAATCGGTTGCGTTACATAATCAACTAATACACTATCTTCCCTAGTTCTGTAAGCACGCTGAATTAGTTAATAACATATTATGTACCTAGCTCCTAATATTCAACTATAACTGTTGTGAAGTTGTCCCACAGTAAATAATAAATAAAGGAAGTCAAGTTGAGGGTTGGTTTAACAACTGTATTAACAAAGTAAGAAAGTGACTAGCTCTTGGCTAGACAGTTACAAGGTGGTGCTTTGTCTTCTATGTCTCTGGTGACTCGCACTATTTATAGTGACAACCGGTGTAGTTTCTCCTGTGTAAGAACGGCCGGTGTAACAATAACAATCAACATTAGTAAATAACAGTAACCTACACATATCAGTATAAAAGTTTGGTAAAATAAATCGATCGCCCAGGACGATATTTATTAATCCTTCATTGAGCATAAGAAGAAACAGAAATTCAAGTGTTTATCGTTGCTATATGTTGTGAAGTTGTTCAACAGTAAATAATAAATAAAGGAAGTCAAGTCGAAGGTTGGTTTAACAAGTGTATTAACAAAGTAAGAAAGTGACTAGCACTTGGCTAGATAGTTACAAGACTGTGCTTTGTCTTCTCTGTGTCTCTGGTGACTCGCACTATTTATAGTGACAACCGGTGCAGTTTCTCCTGTGTAAGAACGGCCGGTGTAACACTATATTTTATAACGAGTTTAATATCTAGTGTTCTAATTTACTATAATGGTAATTCAGTGTCTGTATATCTGTAACCAAAACTCGGAATATTATTAAAAAAAACATGGTGTTAAGTAACACCGGTCAGTATATATATGTACCGGTGTAACCACAGACATACGGAGACGAAATTTTCATTTTAGAAAAAAAAAAGTGGAGATTTCGGTCCGTAAATCTTTGTTAAAATTAATTGTTAAAAAAAAGTGAAAGATAAGTTCAGATAATTTATCTCCCTTGATATAAGTTTTCAACCTAAAATAAAAAAAGGCCATAATTTCTTAACTTACAAATTAAAAAAAAGTATTTATGAAACGTTATTGACGTCGGACATTATTTACAAAACAATTTCTTAACCAATATGAGTATTTGATCTGGCACGTGAAATGGTGAAGAAAAATATGGTCGATGTAAATCAATTGTGCAAGACGAAATGGAAATACGTCTCTTCGTATTATGTCACAAGGGAAATAACCCAATTTTTATTAGGGGCGGGAGTCAGACATTTCCCATAGGTTAGGAAAAGGGAAAGTATGAATGAATGAACGAGAAAATTTTTTATTTTATTTTATTTTTATAGCTAATTTCCATTTCTTAATCATGTTGACACACCGGTTCCCGTTAGATCACGGAAGTTAAGCGACGCTGAGCCTGGCCATTACTATTTGGGAATAACAGGCGCTGTATGTGGACACCTAGCTATGGGCAAATAGCGTCGTCAACCTGCAGTGCCTAGCGTGGCGACTATGGCAAAAACATATGAATGAGGTGTCGGTTTGGTCAAGATCAAAGTGTAGTATCTGTTCCGATGGATACTGCACTCCATAGACTGGTATCGTCTTGGCCTTCGGGGCTTGATTTACGCCGGTCTATGGGACGGTCCTGTGCAGTTCTAGGAGGTCCACCCTCCCAGGCTTTGCCTCTCCTCTTTGGGGAGGAGTAAGTTTATTGCTTACTGCCTGAGGCGCCCCTACCGGGAATGCCAACGGGGCTGCTCAGGCCAATTTTAATGGTCAGAGTTTTATTTACTCCTCCCCAGGAGTTAGGCACAAGGCCAGTTTTATCTTACTCCCACAAGTAAGATGTGACCCAAGATCGGGTCGAGAAAGTGGGGTTTGAAAGGCCAGCGCTCGAGAGGTGAGCACTCTGGCCATTTAAAAATTGCCTGGGCAGCCCCGTCGGCATTCCCCGGTAGGGGCGCCTCAGACAGTAAGCAATAAACTTACTCCTCCCCAAAGAGGGGAGGCAAAGCCTGGGAGGGTGCACCTCCTAGAACTGCACAGGACAGGCGTGCAGTATCCATCGGAATGGTCAGAGTGCTCACCTTCTCGGGCGCTGGCTTTTCAAGCCCCACTTTCCCGACCCGACTTTGGGTCACATCTTACCTTGTGGGAGTAAGATAAAACTGGCCTTGTGCGTAACCTCCTGGCGAGGAGGTAAATAAATAAATAAAAAACCCAGGGAGGAATTCCTCCTCCAGGAGTTATAAAAAACCTGATCGTGATAAAAATAAGACTAAAAATAAAACCGAGTAATTATTTAATTTTTCGTATAATTATAAAGTTTTACTGGGTTTCGTGTTTAGTTTACGGAATAATATGACGAGTTTTCAATTTTTTGTAGCAAAAATTTATTTATAAAATTTAACCTTTAAAATAGATTAAAAGAACTGATTTTCATATCATTTTTTCAGCGATAATGCAGCGAAAATAACGTTGAATTATTTCTATTTTACGATTTATAATTTTGGTGCTTGTGCACGGCTTCGGCCAAACGAAAAATTACGAAAAATTACTTATGTGTGAAAACAATAGTATGTACTTACTCACTGGCATTTTGTTGTTCAAAGTTGGAAAAATTACGAAAAATTACTTATGTGTGAAAACAATAGTATGTACTTACTCACTGGTATTTTGTTGTTCAAAGTTGGAAAAATTACGAAAAATTACTTATGTGTGAAAACAATAGTATGTACTTACTCACTGGTATTTTGTTGTTCAAAGTTGGAAAAATTACGAAAAATTACTTATGTGTGAAAACAATAGTATGTACTTACTCACTGGTATTTTGTTGTTCAAAGTAGGAAAAATTACGACAAATTACTTATGTGTGAAAAAAATAGTATGTACTTACTCACTGGTATTTTGTTGTTCAAAGTTGGAAAAATTACGGAAAATTACTTATGTGTGAAAACAATAGTATGTACTTACTCACTGGTATTTTGTTGTTCAAAGTTGGAAAAATTACGAAAAATTACTTATGTGTGAAAACAATAGTATGTACTTACTCACTGGTATTTTGTTGTTCAAAGTTGGAAAAATTACGAAAAATTACTTATGTGTGAAAACAATAGTATGTACTTACTCACTGGTATTTTGTTGTTCAAAGTTGGAAAAATTACGGAAAATTACTTATGTGTGAAAACAATAGTATGTACTTACTCACTGGTATTTTGTTGTTCAAAGTTGGAAAAATTACGAAAAATTACTTATGTGTGACAACAATAGTATGTACTTACTCACTGGTATTTTGTTGTTCAAAGTTGGAAAAATTACGAAAAATTACTTATGTGTGAAAACAATAGTATGTACTTACTGGTATTTTGTTGTTCAAAGTTGGAAAAATTACGAAAAATTACTTATGTGTGAAAACAATAGTATGTACTTACTCACTGGTATTTTGTTGTTCAAAGTTGGAAAAATTACGGAAAATTACTTATGTGTGAAAACAATAGTATGTACTTACTCACTGGTATTTTGTTGTTCAAAGTTGGAAAAATTACGAAAAATTACTTATGTGTGAAAACAATAGTATGTACTTACTCACTGGTATTTTGTTGTTCAAAGTTGGAAAAATTACGAAAAATTACTTATGTGTGAAAACAATAGTATGTACTTACCTACTGGTATTTTGTTGTTCAAAGTTGGAAAAATTACGAAAAATTACTTATGTGTGAAAACAATAGTATGTACTTACTCACTGGTATTTTGTTGTTCAAAGTTGGAAAAATTACGAAAAATTACTTATGTGTGAAAACAATAGTATGTACTTACTCACTGGTATTTTGTTGTTCAAAGTTGGAAAAATTACGAAAAATTACTTATGTGTGAAAACAATAGTATGTACTTACTCACTGGTATTTTGTTGTTCAAAGTTGGAAAAATTACGAAAATTACTTATGTGTGAAAACAATAGTATGTACTTACTCACTGGTATTTTGTTGTTCAAAGTTTGAAAAATTACGGAAAATTACTTATGTGTGAAAACAATAGTATGTACTTACTCACTGGTATTTTGTTGTTCAAAGTTGGAAAAATTACGAAAAATTACTTATGTGTGAAAACAATAGTATGTACTTACTCACTGGTATTTTGTTGTTCAAAGTTGGAAAAATTACGAAAAATTACTTATGTGTGAAAACAATAGTATGTACTTACTCACTGGTATTTTGTTGTTCAAAGTTGGAAAAATTACGACAAATTACTTATGTGTGAAAACAATAGTATGTACTTACTCACTGGTATTTTGTTGTTCAAAGTTGGAAAAATTACGGAAAATTACTTATGTGTGAAAACAATAGTATGTACTTACTCACTGGTATTTTGTTGTTCAAAGTTGGAAAAATTAGGAAAAATTATCCAGTAGAACTTTAATTACAAATATTTTTACATTTTCCGTATCGTACAAGTCACTTCGATGACTATGCCTCCATTTGCTACCGTTCGACAGAAGGCAAGGGCATATAATTTGCGGTGGTAGGACAAAAGCCACCGGACAAAAGCCCACCGGACAAAAGTCCACCAACGTAAAAATAAATTAATTTGAAAAAATTAAAAAAAATATTTTTGCATTTTTTTTACATCATAAAAACACGTACCCTTTTTACTACTAACCCTAAGTCCGGTAGTAAAACAAAAATACATTTTAGACAAAATTATGTATTACTCATCTTTTGCGGAATGAAAAAAACAATTATTTTAGATTGAAATTGGATGATCACTTTTGCATATAATTTTAATATAAAATGATCCCCCATTTCCGGGCCATTCTAACTTTTTTACCACTAACACTAAGTCCGATCGGCAAAGTCGTAAAACCACACGTAATCGCTTTAAAAAGTAGAAACCACCCACCCCGCCAGAAAAACAATGCATATAATTTATATCCCATTGTAAAAGAAAAATAATTAACTGCCCTAAAAAGTTATAATGGTCCGGAAATGGTGGATCCTTTTGTTAAAATTATATGCAAAACTGATCCCCCAATTTCAATTTTACATAATTGTTTTTTTTCTTCCTGCGAAAGATGGGTAATACTATACATAATTAAAAAAAAATGTATTTTTTGTTTTACCACACGGACTTGGGGTTAGTAGTAAAAAGGGTTCGTCATTTTTTATGATGCACTCTTTAAAAGAATGCAACATTTACAAAGTACGGGAAAATGTTTAAAAATGAAATGTAAAAAATTTTGTCAAGAAAAGAAAATTACATACAAAGACTTATTGATAATTGTAAAAATAATAAATATCAAAATATTTAAAAAAATTTTTTAATAATTAATTTTGTCCAGGTTTGACTTATTTTGGTGAGCTTTTGTCCGGTGGGCTTTTGTCCTACCACCGCAAATTATATATTTTTTTTCTCAGGAAGGAGGTTACAAAATTATGGCATTAGATACATCACATTAAATTAAGAATTAAGAATTAAAAATTAAGTTAAAAATTTTTCTCAGGAAAGAGGTTACAAAATTATGGCATTAGATACATCACATTAAATTAAAAATTGTATTCAGAAAAGGACAAAAAATATTTAAAACCAACAATCAATTTTATCCAAAATTTGGGCGAAAGTTTTTAACCAAAAGGCAACAGAAATAGAAGTGACATTCAAACGTCCCTATACTACAATTGAACCGATGTTTAAAGTAAAATAAAAAAGACAAATATCTCCTATTCGGCATTATTTGTATCATTCGAACTACTGTTCTCATCTTTGATGTTATTCGCACAACGTTTCGGCTGATGTAACGTCCGACTTTTCGAGCTCTGGAATCGGGTTACATGGACCGAAATGTTGTGAGAATAACACCCAATATGATAACAGTAGTCCGAATAAACCAAATAATAAAAAATTATATTCCTTCATCTAAAAAATTTCGAAATATAATTTTGTATTTTGTTGCATATATTTTACTAATTTAACACGAAGACAATTGAGAACATCAATACGTTTGTGATGCGCTATGAATAAAATGTAATGTAGAGATTGGCGCACAATCTTACGTAATCATACGTGAAAATAGATGTTGTTTACATATGGAATGTCAATGCTGCTCAAACAACAACAAAAGGTCATTAAAAGTACATGTTTGACATAACAATTTCTAAACAGGAAGCAAATGATGCTCCATAATTCTTATGCATGCATTATTCAAAAGAAGAAGAAATCTTTTCAGAAAAAAGGAAACATTTGCCAAAAGAAATTAAGGGACTTACGATTGCGCGAAGAGAAGAACACGGGACACGTTGGCGTCTATCTTGGCTTCTAATCTCTTGTAACATTGCGCGACGGTTTTGGACAACGATACTTTATCACATGACCTACTTATCGCGTCTAACTTTATATAACAACGCGTCTATTTAATGTTGCAAATATTGACGAAACTTGAGCGCAAAAAAGACCTGACACGATTCTTTTTTCAACGAAATTAGTTACAGAACAACAGTTCGTAGCAATCTGAAACAACGTTTATGTAATTACCGTAAATCTAAAGGTTATATATATATATATATATATATATATATATATATATATATATATATCGTACATGTATTGTATTAGTTTCTGTAAATGTAAATCCGTAGAAACTCAAGTGTTTATAAAAAGTGCTCAATAACAAGTAGAGCTGTTTATAAGTATACATTTTTATTTATACAAACATTATTGGTTACATATGTGCATACATGTTTCGGTTGCACTTTACCCAGAAAGTCAACCTCATCAGACCAAGAATTTTCGAGAAATGCATTTCTGGGTAAAGTGCAACCGAAACATGTATGCACATATGTAACCAATAATGTTTGTATAAATAAAAATTTATACTTATATATATATATATATATACATATATATATGTACATACATATATATATATATACATACATATATATATACATATATAAATATACATACATATATATATATACATACATATATCTATCTATATATATATATATATATATATATATATATATATATATATATATATAGCATATTATAAAATGAAATAATAAAATAAGGTGTGAATCAAATTTTATTAGAATTCAAAATTCAGGCAAAGTATCTCAACGTCCTTAACTCATGAGTTTTCAAAGATAATTCTTCTCCTCAGAGGACCATTACCGCAGTGACGTTACTGCAGGTGATAAAATTACACTTTGAAAATATATAAAAAATATATAGAAATATAAAAATATATTTGATGTGTTATGTACTTTTATGTATTTTTGTATATATTTTTATATATTTTCAAAGTGTAATTTTATCACCTGCAGTAACGTCACTGCGGTAATGGTCCTCTGAGGAGAAGAATTATCTTTGAAAACTCATGAGTTAAGGATGTTGAGATACTTTGCCTGAATTTTGAATTCTAATAAAATTTGATTCGCACCTTATTTTATTATTTCATTTTATATTATGCTATTAATGCTTTATCCAGTATATTGAGCTTCAGTGTTTATCCGGATGTTTCACTAATTAAAAGATATTAGTTGACTCATATATTTTGTTGGATTAACTTCACATATATATATATATATATATATATATATATATATATATATATATATATATATATATATATACAGGGTGGGCCAAAATAAGGGTCATATCTTTAAATTTGAATAACTTGAATTTGAATAACTTCCACAAAATAAAAGTTAAACACACCAAACTTTATGTGTGTGTAGACTGACCCTTCCGAGATTTTTTGAAATAAACAAAACAAATTTTAGCCGAAAAACACTTCTTAAAACTTACAAAAACTAAAGTATTGTTTTTTACACTGTTTTGAGTTTTTTAAGCAAAAATAATGTTTTCTAAATGAGGGTACGTTCCTTAGAGCTAATACGGCTCATGCTTGCTTCGGAAGGGGTCCTTTACTTATTCTAAAAAAAAAAATCAATAAATAAAAAAGTTATGAATTTTTAAAAATAGGACCCTTATTTTTGCCGTGTGTGTATGTGTATGTGTATGTGTGTTGTTGTCGTTTTTCACTTCCTTTATTTTCCGAGCTTTCGACTAACTCTACTCATCTTCCAGAGGAACTGTAAACATATGCATACTTTATTTATTTAAGTCTTATTTTACTTAGGTTTAACATTTTGGATGGAATGATCAGCAGATTAAATAGATACCTAATGCTTATCTTATTCAATGCCACTAGCAAGGTAACCTGGTGTTGCACGGGTTAGAAGGGATATAACACCGCATGCAACAGGATAGGACTAAGGAGGACCCTTCATGAGTAGAGTTATTGGTGCTTATATGATAAAAAGCCGAAAAAAAAGTTTTTTTTTTGTCTTTTAGTGTTGGAGAGGTAAATAAGGGGCAGGTAACTCTTCACAACAGCTCTAGCTTTCGAACAATATTTTTCTAACCTTAACCCTAAACCCTAACCCTAACCCTAACCCTAACCCTAACCCTAACCTTAACTCTAACCCTTTTATGTCTAATCGACGTTCTCCTTGCACAGTAGCCACATGTGCAACGCCAATTAAAACCATCAGTTTTGATTACTGGAAAATCTTGCTTAAAATTCGTGGTAAGAGTTACCTGCCCATTATTTACCTCTCCAACACTAAAAGAGAGAAAAAAAAAAATTTTTTTTCGGCTTTTTATTATACAAGCACCAAGTTATTTTAAAACGGTGGTTTCTGCTTACAAATGAATTAAACGTAGCTAATTACACTTCCTTAGGTTTTGTGATGTTATTGATAATAACGTCCCCTTGGTGGAACTCTCCGTTTGAGGAAGGACGAATAAAGTGTACCCACCTCCCCCGGTGGTTCAATAAAGGATGCTTAAACGGGCACACGTAAAACCCACTACGTCGTATTGAGTTGTCTTTCAATTAACATGGAGATACCATAACATTTTGTAATATAATTAAATTAAATAAAGTTACATTAAAAAAAAAATGAAAAATGAAACAAAAAATTATAAATACTAATACTGTCCGAATACTGGAGAAGGACGTGGGCACATGGTCTCCCGCAGTTGTCACACAAGCATGCCTAGAACCCAGGTCATACATGGTGCAGACCACATCAGGAAAAGTAATCCGCAGGAATAGACTACATTTGAGGGAAGACTCATCTCGGGCATCCATGAGACTCAAGGGTTACCCGCCTGACACCCCACAGGGTTCCCTTGGAAGCCTCACACCCAGAGTGGAAACAGACCCCACAGAAAGCCTTCCCACCAGACGATCAAACACACAAAAACACACACAAACAACATGACAACCACATCCCACACACAGCCACAGCACCTGACACAAATCAAGAGGCCGCACTGTCAGACCACCTCAACGATTTAGGAAATGAATAATCAGTAAGGGTGATCCAACATTTGTTTGGAAAAGGGGGATGTGATGTTATTGATAATAACGTCTCCTTGGTGGAACTCTCCGTTTGAGGAAGGACGAATAAAGTGTACCCCCCTCCCCCGGTAGTTCAATAAAGGATGCTTAAACGGTCACACGTAAAACCCACTACGTCGTATTGAGTTGTCTTTCAATTAACATGGAGATACCATAACAGGTTTAACATTGCTTTAGCTTAGATGTAATAAATAGAGATACTATCTAGCATCATCATCTTTTCTGGAGGTGGATGGGGAGGCTGGATTTATTGCCTGTCCTCTTTTTGCCGTGTTTATATTCAATCGCTAAGAATCGATAAAAAAACATTTATCAAAAGTTAACATATAAACAATAAACATTTTTCACCAACCACAATCGTTTGAATTTAAAACCATTTTCCTTTCATTTTCCCCAATTTAACCCCTTTCTTCATTTGTATACATAAGAGCACAGAGAATTTCACTATATATATTATATAGTCGAAATTGAGCCCGGGTTATTTCTCCGAAAAAAAAAAAAATACAGCATTACATGCAGACATGTGTGTGTGTGTATGTACTCTCAGACTGCACTCTGATCACAGCCAACGTCCCCACCCACTTTGTGCACATCATCGAATTGTATCTTCAAACAATATTTTAAACCTGTAACCTTTCAACTGAGAAAGTTAAACACACAAACAGACAGACTTCGTATCTTATGCAATATTTGAGACTGTCGTTATAACCTATCACTCGACGATCACGTGGGTTTCGCGTAATTTTCAGATAGCGTAAAGTTGATTGCAAATACATACGACTTAATCATGTTGTGTAAATTTGCAATTTAGCGAAAGGTTCGTCTGTTATAATTAGTCTGCCCACCCATATCGTATTTCTTATGCAATTATACAGGAAAATACCATATCAAGGTTATGTTTACAGAAGAAGTTTTGAGACAGATAGAAGATTGAGAGAGAGAGAGAGAGAGAGAGAGAGAGAGAGAAAGAGAGAGAGAGAGAGAGAGAGATAGGGAGTACAAAAAGTAGGAGAGAGATTGTGAGAATGAAAAAGTATGCAAGAGAGGGAGAAGAAGAAAGATGGAGAAAACGAAAGCGAGAGAGAGAGAGAGAGAGAGAGAGAGAGAGAGAGAGAGAGGAGGAGAACACGAAAGAGAAAAAGAGGAATAAAACGAAAGAGAGACGAAGAGAAAACGAAAGAAAGAGAGAGAGAGAGAGGGGGAACGAAAGAGGGAGAAAACGAAAGTGTGTGTGAGAGAGAAAAAGAGAGAGAGGAGGGAGAAAGAGAAAACGAGAGAGAGAGAGAGAGGGAGAAAACGAAAGAGAGGGAGAGAGGGAGAAAACGAAAGAGAGGGAGAGAGGGAGAAAGTGAAAGAGAGAGAGAGAGAGAGAGGGAGAAAACGAAAGAGAGAGAGAGAGAGAGAGAGAGAGAGGGGGACACGAAAGAGAGAGAGAGAGTTGAGTTTTTCCCGAGTTAAACCTATTTTCGTGCCTAGAAAAGTCAAACATTTATATTTCGAAAATTAAAATACAAAGCGGCCTTTAAATTCCGTGATGTCAAAGATTTATTTACTTAGTATCAGGATTTTATCTCTTTGGCAAAGTAACAATTTAGGACTTGATTTTTTTTATCGAAAATTCTAAGGTTGGTTAATTTACAAAATCAAAAAGAAAATACTTAATGTTTTTTATAAGACAGATCAACTAAAAGTTTTTTTTCTGTTTTCTTTTCCCAAATTCGCTGCAATAGAAAAGCATTTAAGGTTTTTGCATGATAGAATAACATTCGCAAATGAAGCAGGGGTTCTGTGTTTCGTAAGTACTAGTTGCATAGTTGCATAGTTGCATAGTTGCAATACCAACAAGGATTTGTCGTGTAGGGAGTTCGACTTGAAGCCAATTAATCTTTTATCTTCCATTCAAAAATAGAGTTCGGTCTTCTGACACACAAAAAATTTCTCAGGAATGAGAATGAAACATTCAGATCTTAGTCTAAACTTTAATATGTCTCACCTCTTGGCAAAATTCGACTTTATTCATCAACATAGTCTCCTTCGATCTCTTTTTTTGTAGAACGATTTGTCTTTCGTCTCAAAATACACATCAGTTTCTGATATAATTTCTTCATTGGCGTCAAATCTCTTTCCCTGTAGCATACTTTTGAGGTCTGCAAACAGCCAGTAGATGCGAAGGTCACATCTGGAGTATAGGGTTGCTTAGGGTTAGGGTTAGGGTCAGATCTGGAGTATAGGGTGGCTTAGGGTTAGGGTCAGATCTGGAGTATAGGGTGGCTTAGGGTTAGGGTTATGGTCAGATCTGGAGTATAGGGTGGCTTAGGGTTAGGGTTAGGGTCAGATCTGGAGTATAGGGTGGCTTAGGGTTAGGGTTAGGGTCAGATCTGGAGTATAGGGTGGCTTAGGGTTAGGGTTAGGGTCAGATCTGGAGTATAGGGTGGCTTAAGGTTAGGGTTAGGGTCAGATCTGGAGTATAGGGTAGCTTAGGGTTAGGGTTAGGGTTAGGGTTAAGGTCAGATCTGGAGTATAGGGTGGGCTCGAAAGCAATTCGAATTGCAATTCATCTAGTTTTGCCATCATTGCGATCGATCTGTGACACGGTGCATTGTCTTAGTGAAAGAGCAATTTTTTCCTTCTTCATTTGTGGCCGTTTTAGTGATTACTTTATTCAAACGCAAACTCCAATATTGCTATATAATATTTGCTATTCGTAGCTCTTCCTTTCTAAATGTAATAGATGAACAAAATACCTTACCCATCCCAAAATACGGAGGTCAAAACCTTGCCTGCTGATGTTTGCGTCTTTGGTTTCTTCGGAGAGCTTTCACCTGCCACTTATCTGATTGCCAATTTGACTCCAGAGTGAAGTGGTGGATACATATTTCATCCATTGTCACATATTGCCGCAAAACTCTTTTATTGCATTGAAACAGTTGCAAAAAAAAACGCTCCGAATCGTCGATGCGTTGTTGTTTTTGAGCGTCTGTGAGCAAACGCGGCACCCATTTTGAACACAGCTTTGTCACTGATAAATGTTCATGCAAAATGGTGAATAGACTGTCTTTTGATATTTTAAACTCCCCTGCCTTCAATTTATGATCGGCTAAAACGAGTTTGTGGACTTTTTAAAAGTGTTTTCCGGACAACTGCGGAATTTAGGCGACCTGAGCGTTCAGCATCATTTGTGTCTGTACGATCGCGTTTAAAATCAGCATCCCATCTCTTAACCGTTGTTTTCAGTGGAGCAGAGGCCGAATTTTTGATTGATCAGTACGTTTTCCAATCGGGAAGCCATGCCTTATCAACACACAAGATTCAGATTTTTTCCCATCGTTTTACAAATTTGCAACAGTAGCTTCACTTAAATAACTGTAATTTGTAAACTAATAATCCGATTAGGCTGAAATGTTTTACTTTTGAAGGTAAGTACTTTATAAAAAGCGTATAGATTTTATTATTAGTTGTGGCATCCATATGTTAGAACCGGGACCTATTGAGTAATGTGTTATTTTTAAATAGCAACAGAAATGGTTGCGTAAATCTTAAGCAAATGGCTTCAATTCCGACACTTCTGCAACAGTTTGTTATAAATAAATACTGCATGCCATCAATAATGGAATAAAAATAAACTTATTATATTTTCTTATTTTTGCTAGATTAGGAAGATGGTATTATGACGAACGAACATATACTACACTGCTCTCTCTAAAGGAGGCGGTAATGCCTGGGATGATAGTATCACAGAACAAATACTACCGCCACCCTGAATTTTGCATTAACATATAGTACTACAATAATGGAAGTAATAGTATAGTTTCGGATTCAGACAGACAAATACTAAATCTCCATTAGTAATAGATTGACAAGTGAAACAAATAAACAAAATATATAAACACGCTTAAATTTTTCGAAATCTTTTTGATGTTTGAACATTTTTAATGCATCTATAGTTGTTAACAAAAAAAGCAAATGTGGTTTATTTTTTATACATTTGACTAACATTGAATTTTCATTTTAAATACGTGAGTTGGATGGTCGAAAAATAGTTTAAAACTCTTATTCAGTCATCTAATTAAGGATTTAGAATTTAAAAGATTTAGAATTTTAAGGATTTAGAATTTTAAGGGTTTAGAAATTTGAGGATTTAGAATTTTAAGGATTTAGAAATTTAAGGATTTAGAATTTTAAGGCTTTAGAAATTTGAGGATTAAGCAATTTAAGGATTAAGCAATTTAAGGATTTAGAATTTTAAGGATTTAGAAATTTAAGGATTTAGAAATTTAAGGATTTAGAAATTTTAAGAATTTAAAATTTTAAGGATTTAGAAATTTAAGGATTTAGAATTTTAAGGCTTTAGAAATTTGAGGATTAAGCAATTTAAGGATTAAGCAATTTAAGGATTTAGAATTTTAAGGATTTAGAAATTTAAGGATTTAGAAATTTAAGGATTTAGAAATTTTAAGAATTTAAAATTTTAAGGATTTAGAAATTTAAAGATTTAGAATTTTAAGGATTTAGAAATATCTAACAAAGTTATTGCAGTTTGTCTTCTTACGGCAAATAGAACATTTAAGTAGACTTAGGAATACTTTAGTTTAAAGATAAAAGTATTTGCAATTTAGTTTTACGCTTAGCTTACTCATCCAAATAAAATATACTCATCCAAATAAAAAATCTGACATTCTAAATAACATACCATCAATTAAAAAAATAATAGAATAATAAAATACTTTGTATAATTTACTCTACCACCCAGCAATCTGAGAGCTAAAAAATATAAAGACGTTAGAAATTAAATGAAAAAATATTAGGGTTTTACACAATTTTGTAAATCATGATATTGTAATAAAATATGATGCGTTTCGGAATTTTCGAGATGAGGGTTGATAATTCGTAGAATTTGGTATATTCTGACTACTGTTCTCATCTTGGGTGTTTTTATCACAACGTTTCGGCCGATGTAACACCGACCTTCTTCAGGAGTACTTTGTCGAACTCGGGAATCTAGACGGAATTTCGAACGGAACCTTTTATTAAATCCACGGGGTAGCATGCTCTCGTTCCATCTTCCATGACTGGGAAGAAGTCTTCAGTAATTCGCAATTCTTCGTATCGCCCGCACTGACGATTGAACGTTTAACCTTCTGATGACTGTCACTTAGAACTGAATTAAAATTAGTACTATATCCACTGCGCTACGAGTTCTTGCGATAAGTAATAATGTAAGTATATTTTGAATTGTACTCTCCATCATTGGATGGATGCTGCAGGAGATTGTACAAATAATAAAAAAAGAAATTTATTTACAATTCATTTTTGTGCGTTTCGTACAATCATCCAAATAAAATCAAAATCTGAAACATTAAATGAAGTAGCAGACGACGCAAGTAAAAAAAAAATGATAATGAAATAAAGTTTCTTTACATAATTTTACTTTCCATAGAGCAGATTTGACATAATGGTAAGAGTGTTCGCTAATGTGCCGGGAGATCAGAGTTCAATCCTTGATCAAGTCATACCAAAGACTTAAAAATGGTACTTGATGCCCCCTTGCTAAACACTCAGCATTATAAGGTGAGGATCAAGGGTAAGCGGAGTAGTCCAGGGAAAGGAGTGGCACCCTCTTCTACACCTTGGTGTAGTAGCCAATGAAAAGAGAGCGTTCGGGTCGCCCTCGACTACGGTCGGCCACTTTGCTGTTACTTACTTTCCAAGATCATGGTCAAGTTAACCAATGGTAATAATGACCGCTCTGTGATTTGGAAGATGTTGGCGCTGCTTTTGATGTTTGTAAGGAAAGTTACGTTGCTAATAAAACAAGGGAAATTAATATTTAATTCGAACTTGCTTTTTTATGTTCATAGTAAATTTTACAGAGCAACTTTTGTGCGTACAAGTAGAGTCGAAACGTTATCCGCTCTAAGGTCAAGAATTTCGGAAGACCTTGTGGCGAAAATGTAATAAACTCTTTCTCTCAAACCCTCCATCGGGCGATAACTAAGCGTCTCGTTAAATTAAGGAGAAAATAGAGCCGAGACGTTCGGGCTAGCAAGCATCGCTTCTGCCGATTATAATTGGTGTTGATTGACTATGACTTATGGAGTAAAATAATAATACAAAATGTAGCTGCTGAATAGCTTTTTTGTTGCCTCAAATCTGCCGGGGTTTCCTGTGTCGTACGAAGCACACACAATGCATTTCATATGAGAATGACTAAAAATTTAACCTCAGTTTAAAAATAAGTAAAAAAAAAGTCAATGACCATAACACGTTGCTTAAAATAGCAGAGCCCTTAAACGCGTTGCCCCCGGCCGAGAGAGAGAGAGAGAGAGAGAGAGAGAGAGAGAGAGAGAGAGAGAGAGAGAGAGAGAAGAGATAATTAAAGTATATATATATATATATCTATATATATATATATATATATATATATATATATATATATATATATACATTAAAAAATTATCATATATATATATATATATATATATATATATATATATATATATATATATATATATATATAACAACACAGCGGCCATTTCCCAACCTAATGACTTCGACATACATATGGAACTATTGGAAAAAAAAAATCTATTCGGATTTTATTTTTTTATTTTATTAAAAAAATATTGCATCTGAACATGCTTTTAAAGGCTTTTTAGCCACATTTATTATTAAATTCTTTTAAGAATTTAACAAGATGTTTAAAAGAAAAAAAAATGAACTTTCCTATATTAATACACATCTCGCGTGCATGCGCGTTACTCATATTCAAAAACTGAATTAGCTGTTATAACAACACAACGTCCATTTCCCAACCTACGGAACTATTGGAAATATTACAACTATTGGAAATGTTACAACTACTATTCATACTCTGAAGATGCGAGGTGTCTACTGAAATTATTAGTC
>OY744521.1:28897924-28920424 GCA_963556195.1 Sepiola atlantica | reverse complement strand
ATATATATATATATATATCTATATCTATATCTATATCTATATCTATATCTATATATCTCTCTCTCTTCCTTTCTCTCTCTCTCTTACTCTCTCTCTCTCTCTCTCTCTCTCTCTCTCTCTCTCTCTCTATATATATATATATATACTATCTTTTTTGTTCGGAACATGTCGCTTCATTTACTCTAAATTTTCCGACATGCTTCACCGATTGAACTTTTTGTTGAGGCCATGTTTCTCAAAATAAAACTTTTCGAACTGTGACATATTTCGTACGATCTGAATTAGATGTGATGCAATGTACAGTTTCCCACCGAATGGGATAATTTCATCAACCATGACGTTAAAAAAATATTTGTATTTCCACATAATTTTCAATTAACAATTGAAAGTTCTTTTACTAAATAGTGACTGACCTATTTTTTTTAGTAATCTGCAAATATTTTAGCCTCTGATGATGAATCATTTGTTATTCTAAAGTTTCCGAGAATAAGGACACGGTCTTTTGGCCAAGATCAAAGTGTAGTATCTGTTCCGATGGATACTACACCCTATAGACCGGTATCGTCTTGGCCTTCGGGCCTCGATTCCGCCGGTCTGTGGAGTTGTCCTGCACAGTTCTGGGAGGTCCACCCTCCCAGTCTTTACCGCCTCACATTTTGAGAATGGTTAGTTTATTGCTATCGCCTGAGGCGCCCCTACCGGGGAATGCTGATAGGCGTTGGCTTTAAATGTCACAAATACCCCTAACCCACACCTTCCCCCTTCCACGGTGGGCTTTCATGCCTAAGGGTGGATGCATTCTAGGAATATAATTTTGATTCCCTGAATTAATGTTTCCCAGGATGTATTGCCCTAAATACAATCTGTTCCGATGGATACTACACCCTATAGACCGGTATCGTCTTGACCTTCGGGTCTTGATTCCGCCAGTCTGTGGGGTTGCCCTGTGCAGTTCTAGTATATCCACCCTCTCAGGCTTTGCTCCCCTCTTTGGGGTGGAGTAAGTTTATCGCTTACTGCCTGAGGCGCCCCTACCGGGGAATGCGGACGAGGCTGCCCAGGCATTTTTTGTAGGCCAGAGTGCTCACCTTCTCGGTGGTTGGAAAGGTTTCTTATAATTGTTAAAGGAAAAGAGCTTTTTCTTAGCAGCGTTAAATGTTACCTTTTCTAAGAATTCAACCATTGTTTGGATATGTATGCGTTCATTTTGCCCACATATCGAGAATATTGCTTAGATGTACGGCCATAGAGGACAACCTCGATCTTTCTTTTAGTTAAGAAGGATCGGCTTATATTAAATATTCGTCCAGTAATACCGTACGAACGGATTTAAGCTAGGAATAACACATAGCGGGAAACCGTTGTCTTTCATATGTAGCTTATAGATGTTTTGGATAAGGTTGAAAGTAATGTCTAAAAATATGTAATTTTTAATTCCTGCTGTAATCTCGACTTTCAGTCTTATATTTTTCATGGTTTTATTAATATTTATAAATGTATTTCTATGCTTTGGAATTGGTTGTATTTCTAACTACTGAGAGGACATCATCTCTGTATAATCCTATGCCCTTCACACTAATCTCTTTTGAATGCGTCAGTTTATGTAAAATGAATAAGCTTACCAAGTCAGACATCTAGCGGAATTCAGCGAAACCATCACAACGTCGTCATTGGAGTTGTTCTTCACACATTGATCGTAATTGGTCCCCCGATTTATAAAATCGGGGGACCTATGTTTTGAGGCATTTCCGTCCGTCCGTCCGTCCGTCTTTTTCTCCGCAACAATCCATTGAATTTCTCTTAAATTTTGCATGAAGTTGTAACTTTTGTCAGGTTAGAAAGTGACATTCTCCTATTTTTGAAAATAAATCTGGTTAGCCCCCCCAGGGGGTCAAAAGGCCCCGAAATGGCAAAAAATGACATTTATTGCCCCATAACTTTTCATCCATCCATTCAATTTCTCTTAAACCTGGCCAAAATATGGAGGCAATTGTTCCTAATAGAAAATAAGTAATTCTGACCTTGGAAAAAATCTGGTTCGCGCCCTCAGGGGATCAAAAACCCCTAAAATGGCAAGAAATTACCCTTTTCTCCCATAACGTTTGATACATCCATTCAATGTTTTTGAAACTTGGCCAAAATGTAGAGGCAATTGTTCTGGATATAAAATGAGCATCCTTGACCTCAGAAAAATTCTGGTTCGCGCCCCCAGGGGGTACAATGGGGGTCAAAAATGCCCCAAATTGCCCAAATTTATTGCATTTTACACTCGCCACATCGAGTCACATACAGAGGGGGACCGCGCACGCCCGGTTTGTTGTTGATTAGAACTGGTTTGCGATATTGATAAACAACGTCGATTATTTCTTTGTCAATAATGTCTGTGAATAATTTTGCGAAATCCACGGCCTTATATAACAACTCATTTAGGATCAAAGTGTAGTAATCCATTATATCGAATTGAACGAACGAACGAACGAACAATGTTTTTTTTAAAACCATTAACCAATTTGGCGGTGCTTGCGGTGTTAATCCATGGATTAAGATCGCGTTTTTCCTTGATAACGTTATTAATGTTTTCAAGAATTATCTTGCTAATCCTTCCGATATCAGGACTAGTAGGGTTGATTAATCTAGTAATGTGGTTCTTTAGATTTGAGTTTGTCGCTAATTCATGTACCTTAAATGTTATTGTTTTGCTATCCAAGTTAATTTCATCAACGATGTTTGAATTTTCTAATTCTTTGTTAAATTTACATTAATTAGTTTACTATATTCAATCTTGTAGAAGTTCCTCGTTTCATCCGCTTTAACAAACAGCTTATATGAACGTTTGATGCTTTTAGCTATTTCATTTTAGGGGGGATTAGTAGTGTTGCTGTGAAATCGTTATATATATAAATATATATATATTTATATATATATATTTATATATATATATATATATATATTTATATATATATATATTTATATCTATATATATATATATATTTATATATATATATATTTATATCTTTATATATATATATTTATATATATATAGATATGTTTATATTTATATATATATATATATTTATATATATATATATATATATTTATATATATATATATATTTATATATATATATAGATATGTTTATATTTATATATATATATATTTATATATATATATATATATATATATATATATATATATATATATATATATATATATATATAAATTTACTTAGATTTTGTTGCAGATCCTCACAGTCTATCAATATATGTTTGACTGTATAAGATTCTTGACATGATATGCACATTGGAGACTTCACCTTCCGATAAATATTTGTGAGTAATATATGTATGCCCTATACGGAGTCTGGCTGCTACAACCTCTTTTCTTGCTTTTCTGTAGCCTAAGGGTCACCCATCAATAGTTGGCCAAATCTTGCGCAATTTATTACTTTGGCATTCATTCCAAGATTCTTGTCATTTTTCTTTGATTATCCTATTTATAGAAGGTCAAAAATCAATGTATGGAATCCTAGTATTGGTAGGTATCATGTTAAGCGATTCATTTTGCTGTGCAATCAGCTTTTTTGTTCCCACGAATGCCGATATAGCTCGGTATCAAGCATCATTTTATTTTACAATGCTCCCTGCTATAAAAAAGGTGATTTTGTTTAAGATTTTTATGATCAAATGGTTATCCATAGTTTTGTTCTTCAGTGCTGTGAGCACCAATAAGGAGTCGGAGAAGATGATGATTTTATCCGTCCTGCTATCTTTTATTATTTTAAAGCCAGATATATGGCTGCAGCTTCTGCACTGAAAATTAACGCTTTGTCAGTGTCAGGTAGTCTCTACTGCATTTTTGTCTTATTTAAGATCGCCGCTTATCCGACTGTTTTATTCTTCAGATTTATCAGTGTAGATGTACAGTTGGGGTGATAGTGTTTATGTTTTCAAATTCATCCTGAAATATAATTAGATTGGTTTTATTCTTTGAAGTTATTGTTAAATCAAGGATACACGATACTTTAATTCTCATGGTGGAATTTTTGAAATTATTAATAGGTGGATGGGACGTGAGTCTAATTCCAGTTTATTTCTAAGTTCCTGGATACGGTAACTAAAAGACCTAATGGCACTGATTTTTCTCTAATACAGAGATTATATTGTGGATTAAACACGCAGCCATAGACAGGATTTAGTAGATATGATGACAACTTTGTCACATATTGAAGTGCCAATTTTTCTCTTAGATGTAAAAGACCTTCATTCGCTTCAATATGCACTGAAGACGTGCGAAAAGCCCCTAATGCGAGTTCTGGTCCTTAAAGGTGAATAGTTTCTAATTGCTTCATAAATGAAACTTCCATAATCAAGTTACGATCTCATAATTGTTCGATACAGCTTTAGTAGGTATTTATTATCAGTCTCCAATCAGTTTGAGTTATCATCGGAGTAGATTAATTGCCTTGTTGCATTTTTATCGGAGATACCTTATATGATGGATTAAAGATATTTTTTTATCAAATATAATTCCGAGGAACTTACATTCGTCTGGCATTTGTATCTCTAGCCATTAAATTTCAGACATGGATCATTATTAATTTTGTGTAAATTGCAAAAATGGACACACTTTGTCTTTGTTTAAGAGAATCTAAAACCGTTTTAATCATTCCATTTGATAATCTTATTCTAAGCTAGTTGTAGTTTGTGTTCTGCCAGATACATATGTTTTGCTCGGCAGCAAATTAAAAAGTTGTCTACGTACAGTAAACCTTTGACTGCAGTGTCAAGATTAAAAAATATGTTATCTATCTTGACATTAAAAACGTCATTGACAGGATACTTCCTTGAGGTACCCCAACTCTCACTTTAAAGCTTCTATTTTCCAAAGAATTTTGAACGAAAAGAGCCATTCTGCCTTTAAAACCGAAATCTCGAAGATCTGTTATTATACCGTACTTCCACGTTGCATTGTACGCATTCTTCAGATAAAAAGATTGCAACCAAGTGTTTCTTTTTGATAAATGCTTCTCTAATAAAAGTGTCCGATCTGATCAAATGGTCGGTAGTACTTCTTTTTTTTCTGAAACATGATTGTATTTCTGACATCAGATTTTTTGTCTCCGGGTACTATGTTAACCTGCTATTTATCATCCTGTCCATGACTTCACAGAGACAACTAGTTAAGGCGATGGGTCTATCACCTGAAGGCCTATCACAGTCCTTTCCCATCTTTCGTATACGTATTACTATCGCTTACCTCCAGAGATCTGGAATTTTTCCGTTTATCCATATTTCGTTATAGATATCTAAAAGATATTTCGAGGCAATTTAAAAAGAAATTCATAGGATATATCATCCGGACCGACTGCTGTATTATGTGTTTTCTCAAGTGATTCACTGAGTTCCGATTTTGTAAAGGGCTAATTATAACTCTCGCCAACTAAAATGTAGTTTTTTTTTCTGTTTTTCAGTTTTTCTTTTCTTTAATTTTTTTCAGTCTGACCCTTAGAACCAGCATTTTTAGAAAAAACTGTCCGCTAAGGCATCAGCACTATCTTTCGGGTCTATAATCTTTGTACTGCCTGTGAAATTATTTTTAATTTCAAGCTATCTTACCCATCATGCTCCATATCGCCTTAGATTTTGGGTTCGAATTTATTCTAGATATTTACTCTTTCCATGAATTTCTGTTGGACTCCTTAATCGTTTGGCGAACTTTGGCTCCTTTGATTTTGAACAAGTCTAAATTCTCCCGAGTTGAGTTTAACTTAAATCTTCTCAGGGCAGAACGACGTGTTCGGATAGCTTTCTGGCATTCTTCATCAAACCAGGGTTTGGGTTTGGTTTTGTTTGGTTTGTAGATGACTTTGGTATACACCCTTCAGCTGTTTCTACCAGTGTCTCTGTAAAGTAGGTGGAGTGATCTTCTCCATTGGCATTGGCTGTAAGCTTTTCTTCACACTGCTCTTGGAATCTCTCCCAGTTAGCTTTCTGCAGATTCCATCTTGATGCTCTTTATTCAAGTTGAGGACCTGTGCTTTCCAGAATAATTGGAAAGTGGTCACTACCACATTTCTCATCATGTACCTTCCATGTGTAATCCATGAATATTGTGGGATCACAAATAATTAAATCCAGTGCTGAATACGTTCCCGTTGCTGGGTGCAGATATGTGATAGTTTTATTGTGGTTGAGGCAGAGGTTATTTTTATCCATAATTTTTCCATCAATTTGACCTTTTTTATTCATGCCTTTACTGCCCCACATTTCATTATGACTATTAAAGTCACCCACTTGTATGAATGGTTTGGGGAGCTGTTTTATTAAGTTATTCAGCTTGGGTTCACCTGATGGCAGATAGAAGGAGCAGATTGTTATGGTCATAAGACCATAACAATCTGCTCCTTGCCATGTTACAGCAACTGCCTGTACGTCCGTGTCAAGCAAAATCTGGCTTTGCGAAATTGTATTATTGACAACTATAGATGTTCCACCAGAAGATCTATCAGCGTTTTTATTGATATAGTTGTATGATGTGTAATTTTTTATCTTAATATTGTTACCTTCCCAGAGAAACGTTTCCTGCAAGCAAACGACTGCTGGAAACACTCTCATAAGTAGAACCAATTCCTCAAAATGTGCCGTAACACCTCTCACATTCCACTGGCTAATCTTATTCAACATGGTTTATTTATTGCTTTATTAATTTAATTAATCTGGATCTTGTGAACCTGTCTTCTTCACTTCCACATTCTCCAAATCCTTAAATTTATTAGTCCATTCAACCGAGATAGATCTTTTTTGTTTGGTTCTTTTTTGGTCTCTTTTCAGCCTCTGAGACATCCCCCACAGGTCTCGGTGGACGCACCGCGGATCTTTGTTGACTCCTGCCTATGTTGTTAATGGGCGCTGTCGGCTCTGTTATTTTTGACCAAGTCGCTATATTTTGTCTCTTTCTTAACCGGTGGATGCTTTTTTGTTTTGTTTCAGTGGTAGCTGCAACTGCAGTGGCATAGGATTGAGGTTTCATATAAGCATCCACAATCCTTCTAGTCTCAGGGAATTCTATAATTTCTTGTATGTTTAACTGTCATTATTTCCTTTTCTCTTTTAAAAAGATCGCACGAAGTAAGGGCCAAAGTAGTGTTATAGGTCACGTGACCATTTATGTAACCAGACCACAGACCTCTCAGCCACCAGGCTTCCGTCCTACGACATCGCAGGGAGGGGGAGGTGGAGGGGGAGGGGCTCTTACCCGTCTGCATGGGGTTGTTGGCGGCGAATTCTAAGCCCCGTCGAAAGGGTAAAGAGTGAGAGATAGAGGGAGGAGATGGTGCAAGAGTGAGAGAAAAGGGGAGTGAAAGACTAAGAGAGAGAGAGAGAGAGAGAGAGAGAGAGTGCAAGAGTGAGAGATGGAGAGGGTGCAAGAGAGAGAGAGAGTGAGAGGGTGAGTGAGTGAGAGCGAGTGTGAAAGAGGTTAAAGAGCCTGCAAGAGAAAAGGAGAGTGCAAGAGAAAGAAAAGATTTAAGTGTGAATAAGAGAGAGACGGTGTGCAAGAATGAAAGAGAAGGGTGCAAAAGAGAGAGATAGAGAGAGAGAGAGAGAGAGGGAAGAAGGGGCAAGAGAGAAAGAGGGAGAGGAGGAAGGTGCAAGAGTGAGAGAGGGGAGGGTGCAAAAGAGAGAGAGGGAGGGAGAGTGCAACAGAGGGAGAGAGAGAGAGAGAGAGAGAGAGAGAGGAAGAAGAGGGTGCGAGAGAGGGCACAACAGAGAAAGAGAGGATTCTAGAGATAGGGAGTGCGAAAGAAAGCGAGAGAGAAAGGTGTAAGAGAGGGAGAGAATGAGAATGCGCGAGAGAGAGAGAGAGAAAGTTAACTGAGAAGAAGATATCTGTCAAATGTCATCGTCACGGCGATTCAATTTTAAAATATTTGATGCGTGTTTACAAATAAAATTTTCGAATATTCAGCAGTCAAGGTCAAAGGTACAAATGAAACATAAAACCGCTTGAAAGTGATTGCAAAATTTCTGTTAAGTGCACGCGTACAGATAAAGAGAGACCAAGATAAACTATTATCGCAACTAAAACAGTTTTTATTGTGCCTTTAAATCCTTCCCTACCTCTGTCTCTTTTCACGACACGAAACACATATGTGCATTCATTGCTTTAATTTCTCCCTTGTTCTGTTTACAATTCATTTCGAAACCAGTATACCCGCAGACTTAAAAAAACAAAAACAAACCCCAAACGGCTTAATTTAAAACTAAATTCATCGAATACCTAAGTTAAATTGTGGCAACCTTGCTCTAAAAAAGAACACTTGGCTACTGTTACTGGCGGCCTGTAGCACAGTCTGTCCCCTTCTCCGACTTTAATAAGTTATGGGAATGTTTGACTGAATTGAGACGGGAAACCACGTGTTTTTAAATCCTTCCCTAACTCTATCTCTTTGCTCAACACGAAAACATATATGCATTTATCGCTTTCATTTATCTCTGGTTCTGTTTACAATTTATTTCGAAGCCAGTCTAACCCTAACCCTAACCCTAGGACTTTAACAAATTAAAATAATAATGACACTCATCCTTAAAATTTTTACCTATTGCGAGAGAGAAAACTATCTTAATTTTTTTCTTTCCGGAATAGAAATGAAGACTTATACTAAGTAAGAAACTTGATGTTTTTCATCTCACTCCGGAGCATAGAAATACCTGGCATAGTACCCATGCGCGTGGTTACCGTACTCGGCGTGATGGACCCGTAGATTTTGTTAGATCATCCATCTAAGAGAAGGAAACTCCGTTGTAAAAACCTGCGCTCTACATCCTGAAATTAGGCCCTGTAGAAGAACTGGGTGACGTGCGCATCGTACAAGCGCACAACACTGCCATGTATCTGTAGACTACACTGATGGAAACGCACCGTCGATGCACTTTTGACAGCCCCGTAACTCTTGCTTCCCCATTTCTGTCATATTCCTCATCCCCAAAAGCGATGCTTCTGACAAAAGGGGGAAGAAAATGCTGTTCGTTTGGTCGGTTGTTTCTTTGTGTTAGCCGTACATAGAGTTGAAACCATGTCACTAATAAGGGTGCTGGAGGTAAACGTTTTATCTGGGCTGGCGTTATCCACCTGAAAGCCCAAAGAACCAGAACCTTGGAATAACTACAAAGGAGTCCGTCCTCTGAACAGGTGCATAATACCGGGTCGGAGCAGTTGCATGATACCGGGGCTGCTGTATTACCATTATGGTGAATGGAGTCTGGGCCATGTAGTAGTTTCTGGTGGGTCCCTTTGATACCATGTTCATGAGAACTGCTGCGGGGTTTCCATCTACAACGGTTTACAAAGATAATCTGCTTACTCATTCTCTATATTGTTTCGTCTCTCAACCCATCTACTAATCTCTTCCACAATTCTAATCCGAACATGAAAAGTTCTAAAACAAAAGATAAGCTTAAACCCAATTGCCCATCTTCTAATGTAGATCCCTACTATCAGGTTTCTTTTTCCAAAATTAGGGAGTTCTGCGTTCCAATCTTCTAGAGATTGAAATCCATTTACAGGAGATCAAACAGGATATATTTATTTGCGTGAAACTGGCATTCGCCATTCGAATTCTACCGATGATTTCATCATTAAAGGTTACTAAAACATGACGTCAAAATCCGACTATCAAGATCGCCATGGACATGGGATTTGTGCCGACATTAGGGACGGTTTTCCATGTGGCAGGGATATCTCCAAAGAAGACCCTAAATTGTCCTATATGTGTTTCCGAACAGCACTCACTCACAACACCGCATTCATCTTTGCGTTTTACTGCCCCCGCAATAACGGAGTTACTATTCTTTAGAGTATTGATTTACTCCTCTCCAGGAGTTAGGCACAAGGCCAGTTTTTATCTTACTCCCATAAGTAAGATATGACCCAAGGTCGGGTCGGGAAAGTGAGGTTTTAAAATTGCCTGGGCAGCCCCGTCGGCATTCCCCGGTAGGGGCACCTCAGACAGTAAGCAATAAACTTACTCCTCCCCAAAGAGGGGAGGCGAAGCCTGGGCGGGTGGACCTCCTAGAATTGCACAGGACAGACCCATACACGGGCGTGAATCAAGCCCCGAAGGCCAAGTCTATGGGGTGCAGTATCCATCGGAACAGATACTACACTTTGATCTTAGCCAAAAGGCCAATGAAAAAATAACAACCATGACCTGTCTGTTCACCTTTCTGCCAGCATTAATGTCTATGATGACTTTAATGTTTACAATGTTCAATGGCTAGTTCACCCAAACAAGACTAATAATGAAAAGGAAGTTTTGTCACAACCTTTCCCTTGCTTATGATCTAACACAGATTGTTGACAAACTTCTTCGCTTACCCGATTCCTACGGACATTTTGCAAGTCTTCTTGATATTTCCTGACAACTTGTCCTGAACAGTGTTCATCCACTTTTCTGTCTCCGCTGGGATCTTCGGATCAACGCTGTCTTAATTAAGATCAAAACAAAATGCAATAAAACCCGTGATGTCCCTTTCTATCGCACAGTGTATAGATACTCGATGGCTGACTGGAACAGCCTCAGGTCTGTAATATCAGAAATCCCTCTGCATTCTATGTTTCAAAAGAATGTGCCCTGTATCGCTTCCGATTTAACTGATTGGTTAATCGTTTGTATCGAGATCAAAGAAATTTCAACAGAAACCAAACAGCCAATTGTGGTACACCCTTGAATGTGCCACCGCCATCGCTAACAGAAATCACTAATTCAATTGTTTTCTACAAAATAGATGTTCCGAAACCAAAGCCGTCTTTAAAACTACCAGCAATTCTTGCAAAAGGGTAATAATAAAAAAAACGCGAGAGCTCAATCCGTTAAATCTAAAATGGCTGAAGAGAGGCTTAATTCCCACAAGTTTTGGCGAATAATTAAGTCCTGAACAGATGCGTGACTTCTATTCTAACTATCATCAATGAACCTGAGGTGATTTCCTCAGCATCAGACAAAACCAAATATTTTGCAAAACAACTTTGCAGCAAACCCCACCCTCTGCGATCAAGGCCGCCTACCACCTGAATTTCCCCCATGAATGAAAACACTCTGAGCGACATTCATATATCTGTCCTGGATGTTGCCAAATTTATTAAGAACCTTAATGCTAGCAAGGCAACTAGTCCTGACACCAGTTCAATGATAGTACTAAAAACAAGCTACAACCGAACTAGCTCCTATTCTTACAAAGCTGTTAAATTGTTGCTTAAAAGAGAAATGTCTCCCATCACATTGGAAAACTTTGTCAGTCTGTGTAGTATTTAAAATACTGGAGATCGGTCTTCTGCATCTCAGTACAGACCAATCAATTTCTTGTGCGTCATGAGTAAGTTACATGAATCTGTGATAAACCAATAAGTTGTCAACAACCTTAGCAAACACAAGCTACTCAGTAACAAGCAATATGGATTTCGTCCTGCAAGATCAACAGCTGATGTGATGACGGTAATATGACATAGGTTCACTGAACCTATTGACGGGGGTTTCGTTATTAGAACAATAGTTCTTGACATATCAAAGGCTGTTAAAAGAGTTTGGCACAGAGGTTTACTTCACAAGCTTGTTAGCTATGGAATATCTGGAAATATCTTCTCAAGCATCAAATCCTTTCTCTCTGATAGGTTTTTAAAAGTAGTCGTTGAAGGGCAAAGGTTTGAAGCACATAGTATGAATCTCCCAAATCACATCCTAAAATCATTCGTTGACATTTATGCAGCTGACACAACCATCTATAGCAACATTTTGAAGAGCATTAATGATCAGGATATTGCTGATTCTCTCTCTCTCTCTCTCTTACGATCTGGAGCACGTGTGGCTGGTTATTTTTAATGCGTCTAAAACCAAGCTTCTCTCCTTTAACCACAAACGCTCGCATTCTCACTTTGAAGCTCTCCCCCTGCTTTGACAAGCCTCTAGGACTGACCTTCACCCCAGATCTGAAACGGAATTCTTACATCAAAGTCGTTGATAAGGTCGCTGGAAAAAAATGCTTGGATCATTTTCCCGCTCAAAAAGGTATCTCACTCCTGACGCATTTTTTTTTTACTTGTATAAGAGTCAAATACGTCCCAAGATGGGGAGGTACTGTTGCCACATATGGGGAGGTGCTTCTCAGAGCATCATTTTATGCCTTGACAGAGTGTAAAGGCGACTTCAAAATCTAGTGAGAGATGTCCCCTTCCCTTCCTTACAGCCTCTTTCTCACAAAAGAGAGGTTGCTAGTCTCTCTCTACTCTACCGTTATTTTTATGGTAGCTGCTCGACTGAGCTTCAATCTATGCCCCTATAAAACATTAACAGTAAAAACACGTTTGGCTACAACCACTGTAATTGATTTCACTTTCTTCCTTTGTGTACCTAAATCTAAACGGAGCTTCTCTGAGCAAAGTTTCTTTCCAAGAACAACCCGCCCGCGTAACACATTATCACGGGGCTTCTTCCCAGCTGACTAGATAATGTTTGTTTTCAAGTCCAATGTAAACAAGTTCTTGTTGAGCCGTCCTTTTTGATAGTTGGGTGCTGCCCAGTTTCGGTCTTCGTTACCAATCCTCACGGTGTTGTCTTCCCGCCCCTCTGACACACTCATTAAACTTTGTCCTCTAGTTGCCTTTGAAACTTGATAAGCGGTGATGTGTTAGTACATAAAAAATGGTTATTTAAAACCATTTACATTTTGTTTAACATCAAAGTTATTCGAAAACGTTTCAATAGGTTTGAAGATTAATAATGGAAATTCATTGATACTTCAACGGACTTCATTTTCCGACGAAAAATGCCGTTTCTTTTTCGATGGACGAAACAATTTTCACTTTAAGAACAACCCCGAGCAAATAAAAAAAATTAAATAAAAATAAAAATACGAAGGCCAAATAAAAACAAAATACTGACCTTTTTCTACACATTCACCAGGGGGCGTTTCGGACCCGAATCTACCCTTTCTCGATGGTAGGTGATGCTACAATCCGTGATATAAAAAGGAAAGCACAGGAAAATCCGCTCTTTTTTCCGGTTTCGCTTATCAACACATGTGCGCTGGACCTTCGTTAAGAAGGCCTGTTCGATCGAAAATGACGTCATACATATTGGTGCGAACGAAACATGTCGAAAAGTAAGGCTGTCGACAATAAATGGTAGCGTTTATAAAAAAGATTAGAAAACGTTAAAAATTGCAATAAAAAAGAAAAGAAAGGAACACGATCTGATTTATATTGAAACTGAACTTATTCAATATTAAAAAACAAAAAAACAAGATTTAATTGTGTTGTTGCTGCATTATTTTTGTTTGGTGGATTTTAGAGACCAAAATTAGTTTTAGTATTTTGACTGTGAACGATCTGAAAACAATGTCTTTACAGAAGCTATTGAATTTCTGAATTTTTGAGATGAGGATCGATAATTTGTATGATTTTGGTTATTCGGACTACATTTCTCATCTTGAGTGTTATCATCACAACGTTTCGACCGCTGTAACCTCCGGCCTTCTTCAGGTGTATCTCTTCGAACTCGGGAATATTTCCCGAGTTCGACAGAAATATTCCCGAGTTCGAAGAGATACACCTGAAGAAGGTGGGAGGTTACAGCGGCCGAAACGTTGTGATGATAACATTCAAGATGAGAAATGAAGTCTGAATAACCAAAAGTATACACAGAATCTATTAAAATGAAAACGTGCAAAGTCAAGCAAAGTTTTTTTTGAAGTTACAATATCAACCTATTTGTTTTGCAGAAAATATTGTTGGTTACGATGTATGTGATACGTGGGTTCCTATTTACTTACCTCTTCACAAGGGAACAGGTAAATATAACGTCGATTTTTAATGTGGGGAAATCCAGGGGGCTACTGAATTAAGACACACATTGTCTCAATCGAGAAGGATGTCTTCTTCACTAATTGAGGACAGAAAAGATAAAATGTAGTATCAGAACAGATACTACACTTCAAATTATTTGTGAAAAAAATATAATAACACTTTTTAAATTTATAAAGCCAAGGAAATGTAATCAGGACTTTATAAAGCCAAGGAAATGTAATCAGGACTTTATAAAGCCAAGGAAATGTAATCAGGAATTTATAAAGCCAAGGAAATGTAATCATGAATTTATAAAGCCACGGAAATGTAATCATAAATTTATGAAGCCAAAGGAAATGTAATCAGGAATTTATACAGCCAAAGAAATATAATCACGAATTTATAAAGCAATGGAAATGTAATCAGGAATTTATGAAGCAACGGAAATGCAATCATAAATGTATAAAGCCAAGGAAATTTAATCATGAATTTATAAAACCAAAGCAATGTAATCATGGATTTATATAGCCAAGCAAATGTAATCATTAATTTATAAAGCCATAGAAATGTAATCAGGAATTTATTAAGCCAAAGAAATGTAATCATGAATTTATTAAGCCACGGAAATGTAATCATAAATTTATAAAGCCAAGGAAATGTTATCAGGAACTTATAAAAACAAGGAAATGTAATCATGAATTTGTAAAACCAAGTAAATGTAATCATGAATCTTTAAAGCCAGGAAAATGTAATTATAGAATTTATAAAGCCAAAGAAAATGTAATCATAGAATTTATAAAGCCAGGGAAATGTAATTATGAATTTATAAATATAAAGAAATGTAATTATGAATTTATAAACCCACGGAAATATAATAATAAATTTATAAAGCCAAAGAATTGTAATCATGAATTTATAAAGCCAAAGAAATGTAATCATGAATTTATAAAGCCAAGGAAATGTAATCATGAATTTATAAAACCAAGTAAATGTAATCATAAATTTATAAAGCCAATGAAATGTAATCATAAATTTATAAAGCCAAGGAAATGTAATCATTTATTTATAAAGCCAAGGAAATGTAATGATAAATATATAAACATTTCGCTTTGTTTAAATTGTATTTGTTGTTTTGAAATAAATGTTTTTTTTAAAGCATTCAAAATGTAACTTTAATTTAATGTTTTAATCATTGTCTTTTTTCTAGCACCACACATATCTGCACTGGTTTGGAATTTTATTCAACCCAAAGACCTTTTTGGCATAAAAAACTTTGACCATTTTTATAAAAAAAGAAACAAGTTTTAACAGAATTTCTAGTCGATAATATCTTATTGCTAACACATTTTTAAAAGTTGACATAAAAGTTCAATTTGATATACGTTTAAAATTAAATTAGAAATTTGTACTAGGGCAAACAAAACGTTTTATGTTATATAGACTTGTTATTGTGTATAACAAATATTGTAAACTTTAGGGAAAACAAGCAAGTATTTGTTTTTTTATTTAATATTTTTCTTATCAAGACAGGTTTGTCATCCATCTTGAATTTTAGTCTAAACGAGTTTTTGTATAGTTTTATCTTCAAATCACGATCAGACTTCCACCTTGAAAACGACATGAACAAAACCATCGGTATCCTCTATTAAATATTAAACAATTACTAACTAAAAGATGTAATAATTTAAGATATAAATTATTACCATCGAATGTCTACATATAGTATGCAACCGTTTCCTCCGAATTGTCTTATCTTCTTAGCATCAACCAATGTGACGTCAGCAGAAAAACGAGACTCAATGGAAAGGCATTCTCTTTACGAAGGCCACGGTGAAGGGCGAAACTATATCAGAAAAATACCGACAGACCTTTCTACAATAACTAGCCATGCAGAGGAATCGCCCCAGGCTTGTAACATTACTTAGAGAAGCGAAATCTATAATGCCCTATATTTCTATAACCGATCGTATGCTTTAAATACGTGACTTCGGATTTTCCAAAGTCTCTCTGTGATAAATGGGCGAAGAGATTGGCTTGTTTGAGTCTGTCGCACACGCTTCTCAATGATGTTCGGTCCAGTTATCGGTATATAGAACTATATCGTCGATATAAGTTTCAACGCCGGGTAGGTCTCGTAGACAGTAATTCATCATATTCATGAAGGTAGCTTGAGAGTTCTTCATGCCAAAGGGCATGCCGTGATGTGTAACCAAGGCTGATACTTCTTTAGCCCGCTCGGTCAAAGATACACACCAATATCCTTTGAGCAAGTCATTCATTCACTGTGGAGGTCCCCAGATGCCGGAGAGCCTTCTACTCAAATAGCTTCTTTCCTCGTGTTGCTGGCATCTGGAACTCCTCCCTGCCCCCTGTTTCCCCGACAGTACTGACATGCAGAAATTTAAAACTAATGTAAACAGACATCTCGCTGCGCAGATCCCAATTTAGGCTGACCCCCCCAACTTTCTCCCCATTTCTTTTTTCTCAGTAGCCCCTTACGTCTACAGTGGCGACCTGCCTTGTTTGGGGTGAACCATGTTAAAAAAAACAAAAACAAAACAAAAAACTTGGTGATTGTCAATTCTGTCTATGCAGTCATTCATTCTAAGAAATGGGACGATAGTTGGTCTTTGTGACGGTATTTAGCGTGCGATAATGGCTACAAGACCGAAAAGATCCGTCGGGCTTGGTGACTAACACACCAGACGATGACCAGCTACTCTGACTAGGCTAAATGATGCCGTGGTCGAGCATGTATTCACCTTCGACATATTATTTCCTCCTTATGTGGATTTACGAGATAGAGATGTTGTTTGACGAGAGCATCATTTCCAATCTCCACATTGTGTTGAAAAACATCCGTTTGTTCGGGAACATCAGGAAATAAATCACTGTAGTTCCGACTGAGGAGGGTTACATCCTTTTCTGGTCAAATGAGCTACCGTGGACAAAAAGATTGGCGAGGATTTCAGAGTTTGGGCATTCGTCTCAATCATCTAATGGTTATCCACGCGTTCAAACGTGTGGACGGATATATTTGTGGCTACTACGGGCCATTTGGCTAAGATCAAAGTGTAGTATCTGTTCCGATGGATACTACACCCCATGGACTGGTATTGTCTTGGCCTTCGGTGCTTGATTTACGCCGGTCTATGGGTCTGTCCTGTGCAGTTCTAGGAGGTCCACCCTCCCAGGCTTCGCCTCCCCTCTTTGGCGAGGAGTAAGTTTATTGCTTACTGCCTGAGGCGCCCCTACCGGGGAATGCCGACGGGGCTGCCCAGGCAATTTTTGATGGTCAGAGTGCTCACCTCTTGGGCGCTGGCTTTTCAACCCCCACTTTCCGACCCGACCGTGGGTCATATATTACTTGTGGGAGTAGAATAAAACTGGCCTTGTGCCTAACTCCTGGAGAGGAGTAAATAATACTACGGGCCTTTTGGCTAAGATCAAAATGTAGTATCTGTTCCGATGGATACTGCACCCCATAGACTGGTATTGTCTTGGCCTTCGGGGCTTGATTTACGCCGGTCTATGGGTCTGTCCTGTGCAGTTCTAGGAGGTCCACCCTCCCAGGCTTCGCCTCCCCTCTTTGGGGAGGAGTAAGTTTATTGCTTACTGCCTGAGGCGCTCCTACCGGGGAATGCCGACGGGGCTGCCCAGGCATTTTTTAATGGCCAGAGTGCTCACCTCTTGTGCGCTGGTTTTTCAAACCCCACTTTCCCGACCCGACCTTGGGTCACATCTTACTTGTGGGAGTAAGATAAAACTGGCCTTGTGCCTAATTCCTGGAGAGGAGTAAATAAATACTACGGGAAAGGTTCTTGGCCTTTTGGCTAAGATCAAAGTGTAGTATCTGTTCCGATGGATACTGCACCCATAGACTGGTATTGTCTTGGCCTTCTGGGCTTGATTTACGCAGGTCTATGGGTCTGTCCTGTGCAGTTCTAGGAGGTCCACCCTCCCAGGCTTCGCCTCCTCTCTTTGGTGAGGAGTAAGTTTATTGCTTACTGCCTGAGGCGCCCCTACCTGGGAATGCCGACGGGGCTGCCAAGGCAATTTTTAAACCCCACTTTCCCGACCCGACCTTGGGTTACATCTTACTTGTGGGAGTAAGATAAAAACTGGCCTTGTGCCTAACTCCTGGAGAGGAGTAAATCAATACTACGGGAGTTCATTTTCCCTTCTCGAAATACAGGTTGAGCATGTTTATATGACACATTTGTGTTGTCTTCCCATGATCAGGTACATCAACTATATAGCTAAGATCGCTAGTTTTTCGAGGGATTGTATCAGGACAATAGAATCGGGCCTGGAGTGGGTGGCCAGATAAGGGTAATAAAACAAGCACCTTATCTTCGACTTCATCTTATCTTGAACCGTTTAATATCTTTCACGTGCTAGTTCCCTGGTTCCATTTCGTCAGGTTCGAAATCGCGATACGTATTCTAACATAAGTTTATCACCGAAGTTTTTTGTTGTTGTTCTTATTCGAGCAAAGAATCTGATTCTACGTTGGGATTCAGGAACAATTGGGATAGGTCGATCATCTAATTTCTTTCAACTCTCTCTTCTACATCGGCGCTTTCATCCGCGGCATTCCTCTTGACCTGTGTGCGAGTCACTACACACAACGTAAATATTCCGGGATGTTTCTCTCCTATTCTCTGGATGTTTTCCGAGAGGGCTTCGTCATCACTCCCGAGTGTGACACGACTTCCCCGCCGGCCAAATCGTTTCCAAGCAACATGGCAATGCTTTTCATGGGAAAACCGGCAACTACTACGACCTAACGAGACGGGTACTATACTCGAATCAACAGGAATTCTCTCGAGTGAAACCCTGATAAAGTTATTCCGAATTCCTTAAGTTATGACGGATTAACCTGTGGTTATTTTGGGTCCACGGGGTATATATATATTTTCGAAAATCAGGGACTAGGTTGTCCAGTGTCTTGCATAATTTTCACCGCCGTTTGTTTGGATGGTGTTATGATTTTTAGATCTCATTTTGTTTTGTTTCGTCGTCCAAGTATGCCTTATTTCTGTGGTTTCTAACTGCTTAAAAGTGGAATTAGGTTCACTGAGATCTGTTCTCTCTAGTCGCCATGGTCGCACCAGAGTTAGAGCACATATTCATGCACATCACCACGAAGTTGTGTGCCGATTACTCATGTGCCGTGCTCGCTATGGCGAAAATAAAATTTAAAAGAAACACAATTTTCTCAAAGCAAGGGCCATTTTTTTTGTCCCTGTCGTTTGGGAGTCGGATGTCTACGACTCCGTCCACGTACTATTCTTAAATAGCGGGGAGCCGACAACAAGTAGCAATCACACAGGGAATCCGACACTGAACGGTCGTGTCGCTATCACTCAACTAACCTACCCACTCGAACCACCAACGACATCGCCATCTTGACTACATCACACATTGAACAACAACAACAACAACAACAATAACGACTCTACCACGGCAGAAGAACAACAACAGCAACGACTCCACCACGGCAGAACAATAACAACAACAACAACAACAACAACAACAACAATAACGACTCCACCACGGCAGAACAATAACAACAACAACAACAACAACAACAAGAACGACTCTACCACGGCAGAACAACAACAACAACAACAAGAACGACTCTACCACGGCAGAACAACAACAACAAAAACAACAACAACAAGAACGACTCTACCACGGCAGAACAACAACAACAAAAACAACAACAACAAGAACGACTCTACCACGGCAGAACAACAACAACAACAACAACAACAACAACAACAACAACAACAACAACAACAACAAGAACGACTCTACCACGACAGAACAACAACAACAGCAACGACTCCACCACGGCAGAATAATAACAACAACAACAACAAGAACAACTCCACCACGGCAGAACAACAACAACAGCAACGACTCCACCACGGCAGCACAACAACAACAACAGCAACAACAACAACAAGAACGACTCTACCACGGCAGAACAACAACAACAGCAACGACTCCACCACGGCAGAACAACAACCACAACAACCACAACAACCACAACAACCACAACAACCACAACAACAACAACAATAACGACGACTCTACCACGGCAGACCACTACCACCACCACCACCACCACCAACAACAACAACAACAACAAGAACGACAACAACAACAACAACAAGAACGACTCTACCACGGCAGAATAACAACAACAGCAACGACTCCACCACGGCAGAACAACAACAACAGCAACGACCCCACCACGGCAGAACAATAACAACAACAACAACAACAAGAACGACTCTACCACGACAGAAGAATAACAATAACAATAACAACAACAACAACAACAACAACAACGACTCCACCACGGCAGAACAATAACAACAACAACAAGAACGACTCTACCACGACAGAACAACAACAACAACAACAAGAACGACTCTACCATGACAGAACAATAACAACAACAACAACAACAACGACTCCACCACGGCAGAACAATAACAACAACAACAACAACGACTCCACCACGGCAGAACAATAACAACAACAACAAGAACGACTCTACCATGACAGAACAATAACAACAACAACAACAACAACAACGACTCCACCACGGCAGAACAACAACAACAACAACACTAAAAACAACAACAACAACAACAAGAACGACTCCACCACGGCAGAACAACAACAACAACAGCAACGACCCCACTACGGCAGAACAACAACAACAGCAACGACTCCACCACGGCAGAACAACAACAACAACAACAACAACAACAATAGCAACGACTCCACCACGCAGAACAACAAGAACTCTACACACGGAAGGAGAACAACAACAAATTTGTTTTGTATCTAATGTATTTTGAAACAATATAATTTGTTTAAATTTCATTCTATTTCGTCTTCCCTTTCCTTGCTACCAACGCTTATTATAACAGTGGTCACCTTCTGGATACGCCCTACCTTTTTGAAGTAGTGATATTTTATGGGTTTCACCCGTCTCTGTCGATAGGACAGAGAATGAGCTTGAATCATTCGCCTGTCTTGTCGCACCCAAAAGCTGTGATACAGCCCGTCTCTGCCTCCGGCTAAACCACATAAAAGTTAGAACCAGCAGCTGCTCTGTTCCCAGAACGGTACACGGGTCATGCTAGGGGTGAGTATGAGGGTAAACGCGAGTGACGAGAGATAGGCATTCCCCGGTAGGGGCGCCTCAGGCGATTAGCAATAAACTAACCCCTTCTAAAAGAGTGAGAAGGCAAAGCCTGGGAGGGTGAACCTCCTAGAACTGCACAGGACAGACCAATAGACCGCCGTAAATCAAGACCCGAAGGCCAAGACAATACCGGTCTATGAGGTGTAGTATCCATCGGAACAGAACAAACAAAAAAAAAAAACAGTCGTTCGTCGTTGGTGTGAACTTTTGTGACATGCTTTGCAATGCTATGTTGGATGCCCACTTTGTTCCCCATCTCCAACCACCTGACAATTTCGAAGGGCCGATGTAAAAGATACACGGTGGGTTGGGGGGATTCTATTTACCGATCGAGACTAATTACTTGCCTCTCCACGAGAGCAAAGTCAGACACAAAGTCGGTTTTTAATGTGGGGGAAAATCCACCTCCCAAATAAGGGCAGTATGGATTTGAACAAAAATAAAATTTATATCAGTCTAGTTGGACTTATTCTTTCATTGACCGATAGCATAATAGACTAAGCAAAGTGCAGTATCTGTTCTAATGAACAGATACTGCACTTTGTTCCTAGCCCAATAGCCAAGCATTTTAAATATAGTTGCAGCACATATTGTTCATAAATCAATATGTTTTAACATCACTTTGTTATATAGCTGGTGCTTTCTCGGCATCAAAGTGTAGTATCTGTTCCGATGGATACTGCACTTCATAGACGGGTATTGTCTTGGCCTTCCGGGCTTGATTTACGCCGGTCTATGGGACGGTCCTGTGCAGTTCTAGGAGGTGCACCGTCCCAGGCTTTGCCTCCCCTCTTTGGGGAGGAGTAAGTTTATTGCTTACTGTCTGAGGCGCCTCTACCGGGGAATGCCGACGGGGCTGCCCATACCATTTTTAATGGCCAGAGTGCTCACCTTCTCGGGCGCTGGCTTTTCAAGTCCCACTTTCCCGACCCGACCTTTGGTCACATCTTGCCTTGTGGGAGTAAGATAAAACTAGCCTTGTGCTAACCTCCTGGCGAGGAGGTAAATAAATTATATGCTGGTAAAAGAAAACGGATTTTTAGTGTTTCGATATTTGGTTTTATTGTGGCGATCGTATGTCAGCCATTAACATATTCGAAATACGTATGCATATCAAAGACAACAAAATACAGTTGATTACCTTTTTTATCTAGTGGTTGAGATTGTCGCATATTCCTTTTAGGGGCGATGGTGGATATAGCTCCTCAGGGGCAATTAATTATACGGTATAATTGAGGGTGTGACCTTGGGATTAACTAAAACTCCGTATGAGGAGTAGATAGTCGATCGGTTAGATTTATCGTAGGACATAGCAACGTGCTTTAATTTCAAATATTTCCCGAGAGAATTCTGAATTAGCGGATAATTAGGGGTGTTTCCACCGATTCGCTTAACAGCAATAATAAAGACTAATACAAGTTTCTGACACTGCC
>OY744521.1:28812924-28892924 GCA_963556195.1 Sepiola atlantica | reverse complement strand
TTGTCGGCTAATACGTCAGCTATATCATTTGTTTGTGATACTTTTTTTATAGCGTTATTGTAGTGCTAGCATTTCTCCCCCATCATGTTCCGTGTGGTCTTTGACTTTGTATCAGTTTATTATTGATATTTTTTCCACGTCCCTTTTGGTTCTTTGGTAGTTGAGATCAAAAAGAAATATCAATAAAATTTGTTTATTTCAAAATGTGGGATTTAAAAATGCAATTACTTTCTGAAAACCCTAAAAGTACATGCGATAGCGGATGAAAGATATTTTACTGAAAAAAATGATGCTAATGCCTCCATCATGTTGTAACTTATATATTGAATACTGCAACAACAAAAGTTAAAAAAAGAATTCGAAGTAGTTTACTATAAACGTCAGTACGAAAAGTTTATTTCAACCATAGACCTATAAAATTGAACAACAGAATCGATTATGAAAGAACTCTGTAAACAAGGAATATTAACATTATTCAGATATCGATCCTTAGTAAAACATCCAGCCATATTTCATTCCATGATTTCCAGGAAACAAAACCATGCTTGTTTTCACCGGACGTATTTGTAAAAAAAAATGTCAGCCACCAGATCAAAAACTTCCGGTCGCCATTTAAAAATGCTACCACATCTGAAAATTTACTAAACAGTTTGAATCGTTATATATACTGTATTTTTTTTCGCACGTTGTTAATTTATGGCTTACTGTGGATATACACATACTGGAAGACCACCCGTCCCAGGACGAATAAAATTAATTTCCTGAACAGAACAGTTTTGCACCACTTTTATGTCCGATGTTATTTCGAAGATTAAAATCAACATATGTACTAGACCTTATATCTAGAATTCTTATTCTAATTTCGATCAATATCCATTACATGATTTTGATTCTGATTCTTGAAAATGTCTAAAATTTAAGGCTTAAGCTTAAGGGGTCTTGAAAAGAAATTGAAAATCAGGTAATTAGTGTCTAATGACTCTGGATAAAATTTAATGCAAATCTGAAATATTTGGATTTTCGAATGGGAGGTTGTGCCCATATCATACCCCTAAAAACCCTTTAAAATAATCCAAAGGAACTGAAATTGGGTGAATATTTATTAATTGGTGTTTAATACCTAATGTTTTAATTTTCACGAAGGGCTTCCACCTTTAACTCCTTTACATGAAAATAAATTAAACGAAATATAGCCCACATTTTGAGCCCTTACGCCTCGCAGCTGTGTTTCAAAATTGATAATGATCGTATAATTAGTTTAGGAGTAAATTATGTATATACAAATATATAAAAATACCTAACTTTATAAATATATATATATATATATATATATATATATATATATATATATATATATATATATATATATATATATTTAGATTTTTCACTTATAAAATAGATCATTCAGTGAAGACCGGGGTTGTTCCAATAAAAAACAAGCTCGATGATACTCGATTACAGAGTACAGAGCATTTATATGTGATTTTATGAAGGCTTACCAAAGCATTCCTTTCAAGACACCAATGATCACCATTAAAGATATTTTTTCTTACAAATACTATTTATTCAAATTAAATGTTTTTTCCTACACGTGTTTCACTACCAAGCAGTTACTTGCTTGGCAGATCATCAGGGAAATTAAATGTCTGGAATACTGGTTTCAACTGCCGACAAAACACAATGTGGCGTTGTAATAGTTGAGGTCACTTAAGAAAAGAAGAGGAAAAAAATAAGAATAAAAATAAAAGTCAAACTTAAAAAGCAAGGAAGAACAACGATAAGAAAAGAAAGTCCTAGAAAAGACTTAGAAAAGTAGCTTGTGCATTATTTCTTCCACCAAGCCAACAAGCAAGTAGTCGGTCCCAAATACATTCAATAAAACCACAAAACCGGAACAATGTGCGATAATACACTTTCACGTTAGCCGGTACAATGATGAATAAATCCCCCCCCACAATAAAACAAAAGAACTAAATCATTCAAGATACCGCTCACAAGTTACCATTCCAATCCAATGATAGTATGGGAATTCTAAATTCAACTTCTCACAAAGAAAAGTCAACACAAATGTTCGTCCGAGTTCAAAGAGTCTTATTTCAATTGTTGATTTATTACCCTTCGAAATAAACACACGACGAGTTGAATGTCAATCCCGCAGAAAACTCCCTTCCATCAAGAAAAAATCTTGATATAGAAACTATTTATTCAAAATACTGTTTCTAAAAATATTTATTATTAAACCTATTCCTTATAGAAATTAATCATCTAGTGTCTGGGACGTCATTTTACATTTTGGGAAAATATCCTTCATTTAATTAACTGCCGAATTATTATCGTTTTGTTGTTTAACGAAGCGAAAAAAGCCTATCCCGCAGAATTTGTTTTTAAAAAAATGATTCATATATCAAAAATAAACTGTTATTATAAAAAGGCCTTCTACAAAAATCTAGTTATTATTTTAAATCATTTAAAATATTTCCTTAACGGCTGTGTCTGTTTGTAACTCTCTGTGGAGAATATTATTCTATATTCCATAAATAAATGTTACAACGGAATATCGTTATCAGAAATCTATTTTCTATTTTGAAAAAAAAAAAAAAAAAAAACTTTTTTTTTTTTTTTTTTTTTTTTTTAATGGACCGGTTTATTTTTTTGTCAACTTTACGGGAAAATATCACTCTTACTCGTTAAATGACAGGAGACTTTATTATTACTAATTTAAAATCCCGTACAAAATACTTTTTTTATAAAATTCAATTGTTTCTATTTTTAGAAATTAAGTCCGTGTCGGCATGCATGTTTTTAAAATTATTTTTTCCTTAATTACTTTTCCCCATTCCTGCCACCAAATTGTTTTATTTATTTTAATCTAATTAAAAACTAATTTAATTTAACCTAATTTAATTAAATAGTGATAGCATCCAGGTTGCTATTTCTTATTTTTCACTTAAAATTATTTAAATCCCCAATGCATTTCGTATAATATATCTATTTCTGAGAATAAATTGTGATTTATTATTTATTCCACTATATATATATATATATATATATAAATAAAATATTTAGACAATTAAATAAGGCAATTACTCGCCATCCTGACGCCTTGAAGTCATATCAAATTTATAAAAGTAGATTGATAGAGCAAATTTAAAAATATCTAAGAAATTCAGTAGAATATGTATAAACGTATATATTTAACACATATAGTATATATATATATATATATATATATATATATTAAAATGATTATACAAAAACATGGTTATATATATATATATATATATATATATATTTAAAATTTTAAAATATTTTTCATATGTAACTAAATACAATATAATAATATAAATACATAAAACTATAAATCACCAAATAAGTAGTGTAATAGATTCGTCCGAACACTATAAAATACAGCAAATTTTTGTATATAACGGATACATTTTCTTAGACACAGACGAACAGCACAAGTAAGGAGGACATTTTTAATAACTAAAAAAGTTAGCAAAACATTTATCCGGAACAAAACTAAGACCGAACGTTTTAGTTTTTGTCTTTTAAGGAAAATGGGGTCTAATCAACTCTGCTGGGAAGCCATGAGATAAAATACTGTGTTGTTTTTAAATTCCAGAAACAGTTTTTCATGGTAAAAAACCGATGATCCCTTAAATAATGTTAAGACTAGGGTAAATTCTTGGAAGCAAACTAATATAGTGACTGTAAAAAGTAAATTGACTTACAAGAAAAGTAATTTTCAACCGAAGGACATGGGACTAAAAGTGTTTTTTTCCATATAGTTTTAATGGTTAAAATACTTCCAAGACTATATATATATATATTCCCGAAACAGTTTTTTATGGTAAACAACTGATGATCCCTTAAAATAGTGTTAGAAACTAACTAATATAATAACTGTAAAAAATAAATTGACTTACATGAGTGATTATCCACTGGAAGACTTGAGACTATAAGTTTTATTTTTTATTTTTTTTTATTATAAAGTTTTAATGGTTGAGAAACTTCCGAGACTATATATATATATATATATATATATATATATATATATATATATATATATTACTAATAGTAATTTTGTATATGTCTTAAGCCGAAGCTATACTACTTCTATCAATGTATTATTGTATTATCTTTCAATTCTAAATTCAGGGGTAATTCCAGTTTAGCCAACATAGATCTTACGCTAAACGACTGGGGCCGAAGTGATGTGCGTATGCTTACACATGCAAACTCAATGTTTCATTCTGAATAGCCAGAGATTTTTGTGGATCGTGTTACCATGTTGTTAAGAACAATAAAATGTAATTTAATTTAATTCCCTCTAGACAATAATTGGATTGGTTAGGATTTAATTTCAAAGGACCGCTATTTAAAAAAGCGACCTTACTATGAATTCGTCCATACATAGTTACTTGTATTTTGAACAAAATGATATTTTAGAAACAAAATACTGCATAGTATGTTGTGTGTATTCTTTATTTAAATACACACGAATTAAACGTAAATACTGCACTTTGATCCTAGCCCGTAGGCCAGACACCTAGAAGTTATTGTTAACTTTACAGAAATTAAAATAATCCGATAATCTCACAACCTAACTACAGTGTAATAATAAACAAGGCATACTGTAAACATTACATTAAATTTTCAAATTTATAAAAAAAACCCAAAAAACAAATAACATTTTTGAAATATGCTATTAATAGGGGTGGGACGTAATGGGTGAAAATTTCAGATTCATGCGAGTAGTATTTTTTTTGGCTATTTTACATTCATGAACACCCTTTCACAGCCTGAAAATGGTCCTAAATTAAAGTACTATATCAGATTTAACCATCTATATCCATTCATAGCTTTTGAGGATGTTTTAGGACCTGCAATGTCGCATGAAACCACTTTTCCACCGAAAAATGATGGATTTTGAGTCCCGTGGAGCCCTAACGGCTATTGTTGGCGTGCACCTTCTGAATTTTGCAAAATTTTCAAAATGTTTGATTGTTTAGTGTTATTTATGTATATATGAACACAAAAAATACTACTCGCATGAATCTGAAATTTTCACCCATTACGTCCCACCCCTACTATTAAGGGCTTACTTTAACCATAAATGCAATTTCCGTTGATTCGTAAAGAGCTCAACTATTTTTTAAATTTTATAATCTCTATAATAAAGTAAAGTCGACTCATTTAGACATAATAGCTTGATTAGCAAAATCTTCATATGCTAATATGTTCCGCCATCCAATTAGGCTAAGCTATCATGCGTGTTTCCAAAAATTATGCCTTCATTTCATTTTTCAATATTTTCTCCGGATTACCGGATTCTCCCAAATAAACCTTTCAAACAGAATGTGGTTGCTATTTTTACCCGATACTATTTATCTACTCTCATCGCCACCAGATTCAGCGTGTGCTAATCTTTAATGAAATAAAAATTAAACAAACATTATTCTAGAATACCTAACAAACGCTTTACACTTGCATTCTTGAAAAACACAAAAAATATTCGCTAAGTGTTTAGACGTCTGCGTCGGTAAGCTTTTCCGATTATTTTTTAAATTACAGTTTTTTGTTTTCATATTCTGGTATTAATCTAGATTAGGACCCCAAACTAAAACAGACGGCGTCGGTAAGGATTGCGTTAGCTTGGATCCTAATATAGACAAGTACCCATATTCGTCATGTTAAACACAGAAAATTCACTATTTATTCAGAAATAAACACTAAATTGGTCCGCCATTCTATCAGCACATTGCGTAAACATTTTTTTCACATTCCAGAATCGAACGGAATATACCAATTAATAAACAGCTTTCAAACCTTGCGGCTTTTGCTATCGTGTTCCGCGTACGTAAATTGATAAGAATATATACTTATTCGGAAGACAAACTACGCTTTGGTGCTTTTTAAAAAATCAGTTAGATCGTAAGAAAACCGTCAAGCGCCACAAAAAGTCACACCTTGGTCATTTCTTTAACTTTTTTTGCATAGTTTTATTTTTGTACTTAGTTCACCCCAAACAAGGCAAGTTGCCACTATAGACGTAAGGGGCTACTGAGAAATAGGGTGAAAGTTTACCCTCCACAAAAAAATCCTGAAACCTATTTATGCGGAATTACTCCGCATTGGATACGTTATTAGAACAATATTTTCTACATAAAATATTTAACATGTATTTTCAAACACACAAAATAACATTGATTAATTTCATTTCAATTCTATTTATGAAAAAAAAACAACTATTAGACTATTTACAAAAATACAGTATTTAAAACCTATTTTTATTATTATTTGTGGACATTTCCGTGCTTCAAATAAAAAAATTGCCTCAGTCTAGAAGGATTTCTTCTAAAGCTGAATCAAAAACAATTTCTTCAAGAATATTCTGTATTGACTAGAACATATTTTTGAAGAGTCTGCCTATTTATTGGCTTCCACACGCGTTTTTAAAAAACATTTTCTTCACCAAGCGCTGATAAAAACATACATATTTCTCGCTAAAAATCATTCATTATATATGTTTTTATTAATTAAATTACGTATAGCAATAAAATAATACATTCCTTTTTGCTAAAAGTAAAATATTTTCTTAATCACGCAAATAAATCACACATTACTACGATGCGTTAAAGCCTTCGAAAGAGTCTGCTGATTTATTGGTTTCCATGCGTGTTTTTATCCCCTCCCCCAAACCTATTTTGTTTGATTTAAAACAATAAATACCTATTTTATTAATCATAATTATACAGTGAAATAGGTTATTTTCTGATTTTTATTCAGAATTTATACTTTAATACTTATAAATTTTTTAGTTACATTATTATTTTATATTCCCCTTGGGAAACGCCTGGACACTGGTCTTGCTAGTTAGTTACTGAACACTGAATTCGTCTGTTACCCTTAAAAAATAATGCAATATAGTTTTACAACAATTTGGTTCAATTAATACTGTAATAATTCACTTTAGTTTTCACAATTTAATTTAAACACATAAAATAACATTTTGTAAAAAAAGAACTTGGTTTACTTTAAATAAAAATAAAAACAAACTGTACTACGTTAGAATTTTATTATGCAATCAGGCTAACAGCTTTCTTTTACCAAGCCTCATATTGCAATGATTACTTTATGATTTGTCAATTCATGCTTTGCGATACAAACATTGATTTTTTCATGTATATTAAAGTCTGTCTCTTTGTCGATTTTGTTCATCGATAGCTTCGTCTTACTACAAAATAAATGTTCGTTTGTGTTACGTCAGTTTTTTGTGCAACGTCGGTACATGTTCTTAGCAAAAAATGTAATTCGATTCTATACAGAATTACTTTGTTTGTTCGGTCTACTTTTCACATTTTAAAAGAGGATGCAAAATCTTTATTATTTTACTTCATTGAAATGTAAAAATGAAAATAAAAAAATCCCGGGCAACGCCGGGTAGGGACAGCTACTTATCTTTTTAATAAAATTTTAGTTCGTGTCTGCTTGTTTACGAACCCCTAAGATTTTGGAGATCGAACTCAAGCATCTATTCTTAAGTTACATTACCGAGGGTACCTGGATAAGTATATTTCATTTTGATCAAACGGAGACCAACATTATCATGGGGTCTGGGTTCGCGCTTGACATCCGTAAAAAAGAAATAATACGTGTATTTTATTTTGTATAACTTTAAAAGTATAAAAATAAAAAAAAATAAGAATATACATGTTAATAAGGGGTTCAGAGCTTGGAGTAGTAGTGCACATGGAAAGCGTCTTGTGTTCCTTAGGGGGGATTTAATGCTATAAATTTGTATTTTAATTAATGTTACTTTACTTGCAATCCCCTCCCACCCAATGCCAAGTACAACATTCGCCCCGCACCCAAATTTGAATATTATCAAATTTTAAAATTTCTAAGAATAACATGGTGTTATGACCCGAGCACAAAAAGGTCATAGGGTCTATTATTTAATTCTGCTTAGTTAAACTGCATGAGAATATATACATGTGACGGACAATCAATCTCTAGAAATGCAAACAAACGGCTAAGATAAGATAGGAAATGATAAAAATATTATAGGATATAAAAACAACAAGCATAATTAACGTAACATTACATATCTATAATAAAACTACCCGCTCAGAAATTAAAATACTCTGTAGAGGGAAAGACAACACCAAAAGAAAATAAATTATGACTTCTATTCCCTATACTATGTTAGAGACGGTTTCGCTATACACTGTTGGTAACATGTTGTAGCAGTTAAATGAGTGAACTATTTTCTGTCAGTCTGCTAGGTCAGCAATGAGTTGTGATTCGGCTTGAGGATTATGTAATCATCGTCTGTTCACTCTATGAATACGCAACTCACCTACGCTCAATGAGATTCATACGTGATACAGTCATCTTGGCGTGAAACACCTTAGTTCGAGCCTGTATTTCAAACTGTGGTAGGCGAGTCGATGAACTCCAGGATAAGATTATGTCGTCTTGTCCATCAACCAATTGTACAACCTTCAATTTGTTCCTGTGTTTTCTGTAAATGAATTTGCATACTTCTTTAATCGTAAAGCCACCGTTTATTTCATGAGGAATAGTGACCCCGTTTGCTTATTCTATTTCAGTCAGATTTCCTCAGATGAATCACTTTTCCAAATAAGTTCGTCATTCTGATTTTCTTCTTGAGATAAACCGTGAACGAAATTGGCTGTCTCAGTTAAAATATAATGAGCTCGGAGTCGCACATTTTTTCACCAATTAAGTTTATATATTATTTATACAAACATTATTGGTTACATATGTGCATACATGTTTCGGTTGTACTCTTCACAGAGAGTCCACCACTTCAGACCAAAGAAGACAAGGAAGTGAGATGACTTTGGAAAACTTTCCTATCAAGTAAATCTTTATTAGCTAATGGGATATGTTTATAATTTTCACCGGTCAAGCTCAGTATTGGATTACATTACTTTATACTAATATATATATATATATATATATATATATATATATATATATATATATATATATATATATATATATATATATATATATATATATATATATATATATATAAACCTTTCACAGTTTGTCAGTCGGTTGATGACACGCTAACGCCTGTCTCTCTCTTCTTTTCTTTCTTCCTTTCTTTTCACAAGTCTAGCCGAATTTGTATGACACAAAAATATTATTGCGTGCGTGCGTGATCGTAGGATGCGTATATATGTGTGTGTGTGTAGAGACGTATATACGTGTTTATATCATCAAGTCGTAAGCGTTAAAAGAATATGTGTTTTTAACTTAGACGTTATTTAAAAAAAACCAATAAGATTCATTTCGATCTCCTTAGTTAAATATAAGTTTTTAATTCCTCTTCGCTCTGTAAGGGGTGTTCAGATTGGTTGCAACCACCACTCTCTCTGGTTGTATTTGAAATGTTGAAGGTGAATTCAATTTTCTGTCAGTCTCAAAAATGTAATTGTCTAGTTAGATGCCCGAGGAAACCACAAGGTTGAAATAAATTATTGCATCGACAATTATGTAATTCTGTGTTATTATATTTTATGTTATTCTTGCTCTGTTTACCACATTGAGCTCTCATACCCGGATTTCTTTCTGGAATTATTCCATTATAACACAGATATATATATATATATATATATATATATATATATATATATATATATATATATATATATATATATATATAAATGATCCCTTACTAAATTCTAAATATTTGTGTTTCTTTATCCTCGCTCTCCACGGTGTTAACATGCACTCGCCTAAGCAGAATGACATTTTTTCAGGATGGGGGGTATATCGGAGGGCGGTAATCTGCAAATTTACCTATATTTAATTTTTTTAAATTTTATACATTTTCTTTTAACTATATGCACTTTTTAATTTTAATTTTAAGCAATTGGTCGTAATTGTGTTTACTCTTCCCGTGAACATTGAATAAAAAACTTTAAATTATCTAACTAATTAAACAACTTATTTCGATAGTAGAATATATTTTGTTTTAAGTTTGGAGATTTTAGTAAATGAACACGCATCTCCCAATAAAATGAGATTCGACTTTTAAGGCGGTTACGTGTGAATACCCCCAAAACTGGCTAATAGAGAAACAACAAAAATATTTTTGAATTTGAACATGGAGATTAGTTTCGCAAATAAATTAACCGTAAACCGATCCTCTGGGGTTTATGGCAGAAAACCATTCTTGCGATTGGAGATGAATTCTTTACTTATAGTTTTGGGGCAAAAATCCGTATCTAATATTTTAGGGGTTTGTAATTTAGCGGAGTTTATTAATCTACGCATATACCAATATTTTTTGTTAAAGTTTTTAAATTTTCTGAGTAATTCCTTTTTAATAAACAGCTTCCCATCCCAGTATATTGCTGCCCTTATTGTGGGTAGGTTTTGCTAGTGTATACACACACACAGAGACACAAACACACACACACACACGCACATGCACACACACATATATATATATATTTATATATACATACATAAATATATATATATATACATATATATATATATAAATATATTTATATATTTATATAAATATATATATATAAATATATATATATTTAAATACATATATTAATATATATATAAAATAATATATATTTATATAAATATATAAATATTTATATAAATATATATATATATATATAAATATAAATATATATATAAATATAAATATATAAATAAATATATATAAATATATGTATATGAATTTAAATATATATAAATATATATATATATATATTAGAAAATATATATATAAATATGAATATATATATATACATAAATAAACACATATATATATAAATCTATCTATCTATATATACAAATATATATATATATATATAAATATATATATGTACATATATATATGTATTCCAATAAATATATATATAATTAAATATATATATATATATAAATACATATATATGTATATACAAATATATACATATATATAAACATATTTAAATAAATATATATATATACTTTAATATATATATAATGAACTATATACATATAAATATATATATGTATATATATATATACATATTTATATATATTTAAATAAATATATATATATATAATTAAATAAATATATATATAATAAAATATAATTATATAAAGATATATATATATATAAATATATATTTATACATATATATATATTAATACAAATATATATAAAAATATATAAAAATAAACATATATATATATATATAAATATATATATAAATATATACATGAATATATACATATATATATAAATATATATATAATTAAATATATATATGTATAAATATATATATATATATATGTATAAATATATATATATATATGTATAAATATATATATATAAATATATACATATATATAAATATATATATATATATATATATATGAATATATATATATAAATATATAGATATATATAAATATATATATATAAATATATATAAATATAAATATATAAATATATAAATATATATATACATGAATACATATATATATATAAATATATATTTAAATATATACACACATATATATATAAATATTTATTTAACTATATACATACATATATATATATATATATATATATATATATATATATATGAATATATATATAAAAAAATATATATAAAAATATATATACATGAATATATATATATATGTGTAAATATATATATATAAATATATATAAATAAATATATACATAAGGAAATATATATATAAAAATACATATAAATATATAATATATACATTCATATATATATATATATATATATACATATAAATATATACATTAATATATATATATATATAAATATAAACATTAATATATATATATATATATATATATATATATATATGAATATAGAGATAGAAGAAAATAGAGTGATAAATATGCGACGATTGTCCAAATTTATTACAAATTTCAATTGTTAAATGCAAGGTGTATTCAGTAATTAACTAGTGTTTATTATTCCTTATATATATATGAATATATATAAATATATACACATATACATATACATAAACATATATTAATATATAAAAATAACTATATATAAATATATATATATATGTAAATATATAAATATATATATATATGGAAATAAAATATATATATATATATATAAATATATATATACATATATAAATATATATATACATATATATATAAATGTAAATATAAATATATATATATAAATCTCTCTCTCTCTCTATTTATATATATATATATAAATATCTATATATAAATATATGCATTAATAAATATTTATATATATATAAATAAGTATATAAATATATAAGCATATATATATATGTAAACATTTATTAATAAATATATAAATAAACATTTATTAATAAATATATAAATACATTTATATATAAATATATAAATACATTTATATATAAATATATCAATATATAAATAAACATATATATAAATATATAAATAAACATATATATATATAAATATATAAATATATTAATGAACATATATATATAAACATATATGTATATAAACATGTATATATATAAACATATTTATACATATATATAAACATATATATATATATATATATATATATATATATATATATATATATATATATATAAACATATATATACATAAACATACATATAAACATATCTATATATACATAAATATATATATATATACATAGATATATCTATATATATACATAAATATATATATATACATACATATACATATATATACATATACATATATACATATATATACATATATATATACATAGTTTATAATAAAAAAGAAAAAAAAATCGGTTTCGATTTATTTTTTTTTTTTTATAAAAAAAAAATTGATATCGCATCTTAATGCTTCAAAAGGTATTTATTTACCTATTCCTTCTTATATATATATATATATATATATATATATATATATATATATATATATATATATATATATATATACATGATATTTTTCGGCCTACTTTTTCCGTGAAACTCAATCAAATGAAATAATAATAATAATAGGTGATAACCAATCAAAACTAATGTCATATTTGGAATACGTAAAAAATATATATTTATTATCCAGAGATATATTTTTCACGTTCACTGATTATAATTAACTGTCCCTCTATCGAACCCTGGGCTTGAGTCATCATATTAAACTGAAGATAAATAAGCATATAATTATTAACGAATACGGTATGTCTCAGAAAGTATTCAATTACTACAAAGAGAGAGATCTTTCCCAATATTGCTTAATTAGAAACTTTTCATATTTTTCTCAGTGTTCGACTTTAACATGCCTTAAATAATATTTCTTAAAAATAAATATTTCTTGAAAAAGGAATCAAAATTTTTCCGTAACTTCTTTTTCAATAATATAATGGAAAATATTTTTTTTAGTGTTCCTTTAATTGTAAAGTTATTATTTATAAATATTTAAGCAGAAAGAAAAACAATAAGGAAAATTCACCGTGCAATTATAAATGCCTCCTACCTATTATTAGAAATTAAGGGAAACCCGAATTTCTTACGTAAATACGTAAGTATGATAAGTAAGAATTCGTTTTGAGATAAAAGTTAAACGTCGAAGAATTAAAGCGTAACACCGCTTATTTTACCGAATTGTTAAAGAAAAAAAAACACAGCTAAATCTCTGTTGTCTTTAAAACGCTAATTAATAGAATCCGTACGTACGTTCGTAATAAATATAGAGTACGATATTTATTAGGGGATTAAGGAAAGCATAACACGGTTTTATTTGTTAAATAAGCTAAAAAAGACCCGGATGAAACATATGCTGAATTGAAGTCGCTGAACAATGCTCAAATGAGGTAACTGAATGGGTCAAAGCAAGCATAGAAACGGTTGTCCCCACGTGAAAATATTATAGCATGCTCCACCCTCAACAATGATCTTTTCGACCTGAGTAGCTGCTATTACGCATAGGCAGCAAGCATTCCGCCGATTCAACCGCCATAAGTGAGATCCAAATTGGCAAACATTTACAGCATCAAAGAATCATTGTAAGAATGTAATAGCCGCAACGAATAGTAGTTATGCTGAGATCACCAGAAAACGCATGGAGTCGCAGAAATGAGAAACTCGTGATTTCTGGAAAATCTATAATAGTGGAGTGAATAATGGGCAATCTACAATTCCCCCGTTATGTTTGTGAATGAAGTTGCTTAAGTTCCTGTAAATAATGAAGAGATCAATGGAAATCTGTAGTTGTAATATGAATATTTTTTTATTTTTATTAAAGTGTATAATAAAAGTAAGTAGTACCTATTCGTCTAGCGAACGGGTAATTTGTAAATCTGTAAAAAATCTGTAAAAAATCGCGACCCGTACAGTAAAAGTGACGCTGTATTTGTTTGCGTTAAGGCACTATTTTTTTTGACTGCGTATGTATTTCCAATAAAGGCAATATTGAAGTATTGATTGAATGAATGCATTAGGTAAGCAGTGAAGTATCGATTTTGTTAAGCACACATTTCTGTTTCGATGTAAAATGTTTCTACTGTAACAAACATCGAATACCTGTAACTTGCTACCACAGAATAAAATTATCAGGTAAGAATAAGTATTTTAAAGAAAAACAACTAAAGCGAAATAAATATATAATGCCAATAACAGTGGACAGAATAAGCGACAAAGTAGGCTAGTTCGAATCAAGTAGCGATATGTCAGACAGATCGCTATTTGGGCTTTATTTTAGAAAATCCGACCGACTTAATTTTATAGAGTAGAAGTGGATATATTTTACAATATTATGTTTCTGAATTTTAGAGATGGGGATTAATAATTTGTATTATTTGGATACTTCGGACAACTGTTCTCATCTTGGATTTTATTCTCACATTTCAGCCGATGTGATCTTCGGCCTCCTTCAGGTGCGGTTTGTCGAACTCAAGAATCTGTACGAAATTTCGAGCTGACCTATTTTTAAAATTTTTTATTTAATCCGCAATCATGACCGGGTGAAATATTTAGTCATTTTTAATTATATTCTTTGTATCGCCTGTACTGAGAATTGAACCTTCAACCTCCAAAAGACTGTCACTTAGAAGTGATTATTACTTAGCACTTTATACCTTGTGACACGGATCCACATCTGACACCACTGCATTATTTGAATCCTTTTAAATGATTTATTTTAGGACATATTGTTGGAGATTGATTGTCTGCCGAAAGCTTCTAAAATATCCATCTCTAAGTTTAACTCAACTTACAATACTTTATCTAAATCTACAAACATTAGTTGTGGCCCATAAAACGCACTTATTAATTCGTAAAAAATGACTTACTTTTATAAGCTATTTTGGTGTAGTTATAATACTTCAAAATCATTTCTTTCAAAAATGTTGGTTTATATGATTGGTATTGTCTACTTATATTGTATATTCTGGCTATTAAATGCTGCATAGGAAATTCTGCTAGCCTAAGCGTCCAAGGTCCTTTGAATATGACAATAAAGTTAAAGATTCTCAGAGATTCTTCGCTTATGATAGAAATAATACATTCGTGGGTGAATTATTAAAAAGAAAAACGTGTTTAATTTTACATTGTTATTTTAAAACATCCCCGTGTAAATAGACTTTTCATAGACTTTGTATCGATCTATTTATCGGCCGTTATATTAAGGTGATCTGCAACAAATCTTTACGGGGTGAATATATTTATCTCGTTTGGGTTCCTTATCTCTCAATCGATTTCTGTGAATATCATAGTACACTGTTCTTGGCCTTTTGGCTAAGATCAAAGTGTAGTATCTGTTCCGATGGATACTGCACTTCATACTGGTATTGTCTTGGCCTTCGGGGCTTGATTTCCGCCGGTCTATGGGTCTGATCTGTCCTGTGCAGTTCTAGGAGGTCCACCCTCCCAGACTTCGCCTCCCCTCTTTGGGGAGGAGTAAGTTTATTGCTTACTGCCTAAGGCGCCCCTACCGGGGAATGCCGACGGGGCTGCCCAGGCAATTTTTAATGGCTAGAGTGCTCACCTTCTCGAGCACTGGCTTTTCAAATCCCACTTTCCGACCTTGTGTCACATTCTACAGTGTGGGATGTAGATAAATAGCGGCCTTTTGGCTAAGATCAAAGTGTAGTATCTGTTCCGATGGATACTGCACTTAATAGATCGGTATTGTCTTGGCCTTCGGGGCTTGATTTACACCTGTCTATGGGTCTGATCTGTCCTGTGCAGTTCTAGGAGGTGAACCTTCCCAGGCTTTACCTCCCCTCTTTGGGGAGGAGTAAGTTAATTGCTAACTGCCTGAGGCGCCCCTACCGGGGAATGCCGACGGGGCTGCTCAGGCAATTTTTAATGGCCAGAGCGCTCATCTTCTCGGGCGCCGGCTTTTCAAATCCCACTTTCCGACCTTGTATCACATACTCCTATTGTGGGTAGGCGTTAAATACCGGCCTTTTGGTCAAGATCAAAGTGTAGTATCTGTTCCGATGGATACCGCACCCCATAGACTGGTATTGTCTTGGCCTTCGGAGCTTGATTTACGCCGGTCTATGGGTCTGTCCTGTGCAGTTCTAGGAGGTCCACCTTCCCAGGCTTCACCTCCCCTCTTTGGGGAGGAGTAAGTTTATTGCTTGCTGTCTGCGACGCCTCTACCGGGGAATGCCGACGTGGCTGCCCAGGCAATTTTTAATGGCCATATTTCTCACCTCTCGAGTGCTAGCTTATTTAATTCCACTTTCTCAACCTTGTGTCACATCTTACCTTGTGGGAGGTAGATAAATAACTTGGCCTTTTGGCAAAGATGAAAGTGTAGTATCTGTTCCGATGGATACCGCACCCCATAGACTGGTATTGTCTTGGCCTACCGGGCTTGATTTGCGTCGGTCTATGGGTCTGTCCTGTGCAGTTCTAGGAGGTCCACCCTCCCAGGCGTTTGGCTCCCCTCTTTGGGGAGGAGTAAGTTTATTGCTTACTGCCTGAGGCGTCCCTACCGGGGAATGCCGACGGGGCTGCCCAGGAAATTTCTAATGGCCAGAGTGTTCACCTCTAGGGCGCTGGCTTTTCAAACTCCACTTTCCCGACCCGACCTTGGGTCACATCTTACTTGTGGGAGTAAGATAAAACTGGCCTTGTGCCTAACTTCTGGAGAGGAGTAAATAAAAACTCATATCTATTGTTATGTTGACATTGTATGCGGTTCAGTTTTCAAGAATTTATCTATCTCAGTTAAGCAACCTCTCCCAGTCCATGGCAGCTAGACGGTCTGTGACATGTATACCAGCCTGTCTGACAGTATATCTATGTCAGTCAGCCTTTGCATCGTTGCATACCTGTCTGAAAGATATAGCAGCCTGTCTGGCAGCTACGACAGCCAATGTCAGCATCTCTATGCCAGCCAGTCTCCTCCAGCAAGCCAGACTATGCCAGCATGTTTGGATTTGTCTATGCTAATATGTTTGCCAGCTGCTAACAGCATGTCTGTCACTTCCTCTATATGCATGCTTGCTTTTCTGCACTGACTATGCAAGTCTGCCTGGCAGTCTATGCCATCTTGCCCACCCCGTCCATCGTCTATCTTCGAGTTTATGCCAGCATATCCCTGTAAGTTTATGCAAGCCTGTCTATGTCAGTCTAGACAGTGTCACCCCGTCTTTTTCAGTCTGTCTGCCAATCACATTCCAAGTCTATCATTCTAAAAAATGTGCAGTCCTTCATTCTTTTATACCGACGATTACTTAAAACAAACTGTTTTTTAATATTTTAAATTATATATATCATTGAATTTTTTTTTATAAAACGTTTAAAAATAATAAAAATGATATACATTTCAACATTAGCTACGGCGCTCAAATAAAATAGAAAATACATTCGTCGCAAAATAATATATAAATCGAATGCCCCGTTCGTTAACCTTTTCTGCCCATTCGTTGTTAAAAGGTATTCTGCATCAAACTCAGTGATTTATTCTTTATTTTACCTGTTCTTTTAACGATTGATATTTGTAAACGGAGAAGAGGGAATATAATCGTATTTCTGATATATATATATATATATATATATATATATATATACACGCCGTGAACCATTGTTGTAGATATACAAAGCATATCGGATGTGTTTGACCTTTAGTAAAACATCCATACAAAGCAGCTCAAGTATTTGTATCTATATTAACATCTGTTCTATCTCACAGTGTGCATCCACACGCACACAAAAGGTTAAAACAAGCAATATTCTAAAGGAATAAAGAAAGAGCACAGTAATATATATATATATATATATATATATATATATATATATATATATATATATATATATATATATATATATGTATGACCGGTAGTTAATAGTCATATCTCTATGCTGATGAGTCCCGATTTAAAAAAGGACGAAACGTATACGTACATAGATAATAAACAATAACAAATATGTATTATTTGTCGCTCCTCGAAAAAGTAGAGCACTGTAATGGTAGTATTAACACAGCATGACGTCACTTGCTTTATAATGCATTGTTCCTTTCGTTAAAAGAAGTAGAATGCTTAGACGTTAAGCCCGCCGATGGAGTGTTAAAATTATCATCGTTTATTCGCTGTTTAAAATTAGCCGAGTGGTTAAAGACGTCGGATTTGAGTTGAAAAATACTTGTAGTCCGGGGTTTCGAATCGCGTGACCGGTAGTGAATAGTTATATCTCTATGCTGAAGAGTCCAGATTAAAAAGGACGAAACGTATACGTACATAGATAATAAACAATAACAAATATATATATATATATATATATATATATATATATATATATATATATATAGTGAAGATAGTATTATCTGTTATGAATCTGTCCCTTATTTACCTCTCCAACACTAAAAGACAAGAAAAACATTTTTTCGGCTTTTTATTATAGAAACACCGAAGTTTCAAATATAACTTGTGAACATATATAGCAGGAGGTTCACGTTATTTTTCTGCCGGTCGTTGGTGAGAAAAGCGGGCAGCAGAAATACACGCTCGCCGTAACATTTGAGTCCCAAATAAGATCATATCTGGCTCATACGATGGAATGGCGCACATTCTCCAAGTAATGTTGCGTCTAGTAACAGCACTAAGCTGGATACTCCACCAGACTAGATGAATTCTTGTCCTGGAATCAGGTAATACCCAGAGACAATAAAGATATATTATAACATAGTAAATTGGCTAACTGGAGAGAGGAAAATGAATGTTCTTCACTTCTTTACTAACTCAACATTTAAGAGGTAAGGGAGAACTTTAGTTGAACACTCGGATATCTATGAATCTCATGTAGAGATAAACTGATTTATGAGAACTTCGACTTAAGTAAAATTAAACAATACATATATACTATAGCAAATATATACTACCCCCGGTCGCATTTATAGTTTATTTCTGGATGAAAATAAAATTTAAGACTAATCAAGAAATTTCACGTAAAATGTGTGCGAAAATGAACGAAATAAGCGAGATATTCAAATAATCCTTATAGTACAATTGAACGCCGAACAGAAACGTCTATTTCTTCCGTTCAGTTTTGAATTTTAATTATTTATTAATTTGAAAAGTTCTTTTTAAAGTCTTAAATATAAAGGCGGATTCACACTCCCTTAAAACGGAGACTGAATTTCCGGGGAGGACGGTCTAATGACAACAGAACCGATACTATACTTATAAATTCTGATTAAATCGAGTTTTTTTTTTCATTCATTTAAAAATGTTTAGTCACAAAAAATAAATTTTTTATTGCTCCTTGGCCTTTTGGCTAAGATGAAAATGTAGTATCTGTTCTCTTAACATCAGCACCGGAAGTTTTCATGTAATTATCTCCCTTGTAACTGAAAGTTTAAAAATATTTTTAAAAGGCTGTTTTTTTAAAATAAAATCTCTTTAACTAATTGTATTAATTATCGAGAAAAATATTATAAATAGATAATAAAATTTGATAATACCAATTATAAATGTATATTACAGAATATTAATTTATTAGAAACTTAAAAAAATATGCAAATGTGCAAAGGCGGGTTTTGTTTAACGGAGTTTAGAGATTATATATAATGTATCATTATATTTAAGTTAAAAAAAAAAAAAATAAAAAAAAAAATTAAATATAATGATACAGTATATATAATCTCTAAACTCCGTTAAACAAAACCCGCCTTTGCACATTTGCATATTTAAAAAAAATAAAAAAATAAAATAAAATAAATAAAATCTTTGTTCTCAGTCTTTTGGCTGAGATCAAAGTGTAGTATCTGCTCCGATCGATGCTACACCCTATAGACCGGTATCGTCTTGGCCTTCGGGTCTTGATTCCGCCGGTCTGTAGATTTGTCCTGCACAGTTCTGGGAGGTCCACCCTCACAGTCTTTACCTTCTCACTTTTTGAGAATGGTCGGGTTATTGCTATCGCCTGAGGCGCCCCTACCGGGGAATGCTGACAGGCGTTGGCTTTAAATGTCACAAAGACCCCCGGCCCCCCTTCCCCCTTCCACAGTTGGCTTTCATGCCTAAGGGTGGATGCATTCTGGGAATATAATTTTAATTCCCTGAATTAATGTTTCCCGGGATGTATTGCCCTAAATACAATTTGCTCCGATGGATACTACACCACATAGACCAGTACCGTCTTGGACTTCGGGCTTTGATTCCGCGGGTCTGAGGTATTGTCCTGTGCAGTTCTAGGAGGTACACTCTCCCAGGCTTTACATTCTTACCCTTTGAGAAGGGGTTAGTTTATTGCTAATCGCCTGAGGCGCCCCTACTAGGGAATGCCGACGGGGCTGCCCAGGCATTTTTTGTAGGCCAGAGTGCTCATCTTCTCGAGCGCTGGCTTTCTAATCCCACCATCCCACCTTCCGACCTTGTTTCACATCTTGCTGCTGTGAGAGGTAAGTATATATATAAAAAAAATTAGTTAGGAAAGATTCGCATTTATTATATTATATTATATTAGAATATTAGATTAGCTAAACGCAGTATTCTCCATTATTTGGCAATATACTTATTACGTTTAGAAATGTTGACAGACAGACAATCTCTTTATATAAGATTCTCCGTATCTATTATTTGTGTATATTCAGTTTGACACGTGGTAATAATTCTGTGTTTTGAATATTTTCCGTTTTGTCAGTTTTTGAAACAATTCTTCGATGATCGCAATAAATGTCTAGGTAAATCAAACATCTTATTACAGCACAAAAATATGTTTGATCACAACTTAATAAATGTAAAAAAATAACAAATAAATACAATTTTGGATTAAAAAAATGAATAGAATTGAGTGAGGAAAAGAGAGAAAACTTATCAACAACCAACGTATTTTTGTATAAACAGCATAAATGCAAAACTCATCACCGCATTCGCGATCTTACCATTTATATCTATCTATCTAGTTATATATATATATATATATATATATATATATATATATATATATATATATATATATATATATATATATATATCTGTCGCTATATATCTATCTATCTCTGGGTCATATCGGGGGATTTGGGTAGAGGTAATACCTTTCAAATTCCGCAAGCTGCAACTTACCTGGTAGGGTGAACGGCATTACTGGTCTTCACTCATCTCCTAAATCTCTCATATGTTGGCTCCAAGCGCTATGCCCTGGGGAACCGCCTCAGCTAGCGGACTAAACCACGTGATGGTGTAGTGCGTTTATACGGCACGATTTAGCGTATGAATATCCTAGATGCAGATCACCAGCCATGGCAGAAAAGTTCTAAGAAGAACTTTAATGACAGCGTGAAACCCAGCCATTGGATTATGGCTTCACTGACTTGTGGCTATCCCCGGAATGAAAAAAGGCTATAGGAGTAAACCGAGAAACTAAATCCGGAGTGGAGCCCCTAAAGCGGTTGGATATCACAATTACTTCCTTCCGGTACCTCCTGCAGCTAAGCGGGGGCCAAATGTATTGTGCAGCTCTCCTCTGGAACAGATCAGCGAGGCCGAAAGTGGATTCCTGATGTCTGGGTAGCTCAAGCTCTTCATACGAATTGCCCAGGATTGTGCCCTGGAGAAACCACTTCAGTGCCGCTATTTACAGCGTCAGAAACAACACGTGAGACAGCAGTTACGAGTAATATGCTAGGAACGATTGGCGTTACTCCAGGCGCTACAGGTTATCTGCGACGGTGAGAGGGACCATCGCAGTTCCTCTGGTCAGCTCCTACCCGCCTCAAGTTGGGCATCCCCAGCCATAAAGGTGCTAACCCGCCATAGTCTGCCTGCTTCAATGTGCGCTTTGAGCTAGCGAAAAGACCAAAACACAGACTGAAAACGCTGCACCAAACAAACAAACAAACAAACAAAAACTACAAATCTTGCGATTAACAAGCTGGAATCTCAGGACAATATGCTCTGGCCTCTCTGATGATTTACAACAGGTAAATGACTCCAGAAAACAGCTATCATCGACCAGGAGCTCACAAGGATCAACATCGACGTAGCTGCATTACAAGAAACAAGACTCGCATCAAGTGGCAGTCTCATGGATCAAAACTACACGTTTTTCTGGCATGGCGTTGGATTCGCAGTGAAGACTTCTCTACTCACCACTGTAGCACCACAAGGTTCTAGCTGTGCCACTAGATAGTGGCACAGCTAGAACCTTGTCCTTCCGCTTATCAACCGTCTCAGATCCAGTGAACATCCTGAGCGTTTACGCTCCCACGCTATGCTCTCCAGCCGAGACCAAATACCAATTCTAGGAGGATCTTGACACCACGATCAAAGACCTCCCTGTCACGGATAAATTGTATCTGATCGGTGACTTTAATGTACGAGTGCGTTCCGACTATGACTCTTGGCCCAACTGAATTGGTAATTCTCGTGTCGACAAGCTAGAACGAGAATAGACAGAGGCTACTCGAGTTGTGCTTTTACCACTACCTCTGCATAACAAACACATTCTTCGCCAACAGCATCGCGTATTCTGGCGACACCTAAGATCCCATCACTGCCACCAGCTTTACCTTGTCATCACACGGACCCTCACTGAACTGCGTTCTAACCATACGTAGCTACCACAGTGCTGACTGTGACACCGACCATGCCCGTCTCCAGTCTAAGTGGATCCATCGAACCAAACGGAAAGCCCCCTCCCCCTCGCATTAACACAAGCAGAACGGCAATACCAGACCTACGCGAGTGCTTCGCCAACACAAGACGCCTTCAAAGACTGTCTTACTGGCAATGCTGTAGAGAGGTGGGGTCACATCCGTGATGCTACCTACAACTCCGCAGTGTCAACTATTGACAGGAAATAGAGGAAAACCCGGATTGGTACGAAGCCGGCATTGCGGAAATAGAGCCAGCAATCAATGTAAAATGAGAAGCTTTCGTTAACTACAAGAGGAAGCATTCTGAGAAGACAGTCATTGCACCCAGGAAGGTCAGGAACGATGCTCAACGGATCGCTCAGCACTGTGCCAATGACTACTGGCTAAACCTCTGTGAGAGTATTCGGCTCTCTGTTGACTGCAGCGATATTCGTGACATGTACAATGGCTTGAAAAAGGCTTTTGGCCCAATCATAAGCAAGATCGTACCCCTGAGATCAACTGCCGGTGACAAAATATTAGACCGCAGCAGACAGATGGACAGTACCATGAACTTTACATGGTGGAAAACGTTGTTACATACGCAGAGCACCCTGTTAAAGAAGATCTAGACGTTTTCCAGGGCCGGCGGGACAGTTATAAAAGTGGGGGGGCTCTCCTAAAAAGTGGGGGGGGCGGTTAAACACATGCATATCAACTTAATTATTGATGACTGTAAAGTGGGGCGGCCCAAGTCAAAAAGTGAGGGGGCTTGAGCCCCCCCCCACCCCCCGGTACCGCCGTCAATGCCTTTCCCTCTGTAACAGAACTAAATAAGTCCATCGACTCCCTAATCTGCGGCAAAGCCTCAGGGAAAGATGGCATCTCACCTGAAATCATTAAGGTGGGAAAGAAGACAACCTTGTTCCCCTACGTACACCAGCTACTGCAGCAATATCGGGAAGAAAAAAGAGTGCACCGGGAGATGCGTTATGCAAGCATCATCACTCTGTACAAAAATAAGGATGATCGCGGTGACTGCAACAACTACCGTGAAATATCCCTCCTCAGTGTTGTTGGGAAGGTCTTCGCCCGGGTCGTCTTTAACAGGCTGCAATTACTTGCAGAGCGTGTATACCCAGAGGCACAGTGTGGGTTTAGAGCAGGAAGATAAACTGTCGACATGATCGTTTCCCTACTACAGCCCCAGGAAAATGTAATGAACAAAGACAAGTACTGCACATCGCCTTCATCGACTTAACCAAGGGACTTTTCACTCTGCTGCAGAAGATTGGATATCTCTCCATGCTCCTGAAAATTATCTCATCTTTTCATGTGGACATGCAGGGTACCGTACAGTACGATGACTCTTTCTCGGGCCCTTTCCCAATCAAGAACGGGGTGAAACAGGGGTGCGTACTCGCCCCGACACTCTTTTACATTTTTCTTTACTCTGCTGTTGTCCTATGCCTTCAACAAGTCGGATGACTGAGTGTACCTCCATACCAGATGCAGTGGCAGTCTCTTCAATCTTAACCGCTTTCGAGCTAAGACCAAAGTGTGGAAGGTACTTTATACGCAAGATGCTCTTCGCTGATGATGCAGCACCGACGGCACGCATGTAGAGAGTTTGACATGGCCATCAACCTAAAAAGACTAATATCCTCGGTCAAGATGTAAGCAGTACCCCAAACATCACTATTGGCGACTACACCCTCGAGGTTTTCGAGGACTTCACCATGTCAAGCAATCTCTCCCTTAATGCAGAATCCACAAACGTATCGGCAAGGCGGCAACAGCCATGGCTCGCTTGACGAAGAGAGTCTGGAATAACAAGATGTCGACCACCAATACCATAATGAAGGTGTACCGGGCCTGCGTGCTCAGCACGCTGTTCTACGGCAGTGAATCTCGGACCCTTTACTCCCGCCAAAAGAACAGACTCAACACCTTCCACCTGCGCAACCTCACGAGAATCCTAGGAATCACCTGGCAAGACCACATCTCAAACAAGACCGTACTTGATCAGGCGGATATTCCGAGCACGTTCGCTTTGCTCACCCAACGACGACTCCGGTTGCTTGGCCATGCCAGGCGAATGGACGAGGGGAGGATTCCAAAGGATATTCTTTATGGCGAGCTCGTAACCGGCTCCAGACAAGCTGGAAGACATATCCTACGCTACAAGGATGTCTGCAAGCGATACATGAAGGCAGGTGGCATTGAGTTAACAGGCTGGGAGTTCTTTGCTAAAGATCGCAGCCGCTGGAGAAGAGCTGCAAAGACATGCTGCAGGATGAGTGACAAGAGGAGAGACCAGCAGTGAAAATAGATGGGAGAGCAGAGACAACAGAGGGCTGCAACATACCTCTCACAACAAGACATCATCTACATCTGTGGCAACTGCAACAGAGCCTGTTGATCCAGGATAGGCTTGCACACTCACAGTAAATGCTGCAATTTTGCAACGGACAAATTTAAAAGCAGAACCCCATTGTCTCTTGAGACAGACGGATGCCAACAATTTCTATCTGTTTATCTCTCTATATATACATATCCATTTATCTCTCTCTTTCTCTCTCTCTCTCTCTATATATATATATATCCATTTATCTCTCTCTCTCTATATATATAACTATTTAACTAACTCTCCCTATATATCTATCCATTTATATATCTCTCTGTATATCGATCCATTTATATCTCTCTATATATCTATCCATTTAGATATCTCTATATCTATCTATTTATATATCTTTCTATATCGATCCATATATATATATATATATATATATATATATATATATATATATATATGCTGCACACTCAGAGGAGGCCATGCAGCGTCTTGTTGACTGCTTTGCAGCTGCATGCAGCGAGTTTGGACTGTCCATCAGTCTAAAGAAAACAGAGGTCATGTGCCAGAACGTTAGTTATGCTCCAAGCATCTCCATTGGTGAACACAACCTCATGGTTATGGATGAGTTCACCTACCTCGGCTCGAAAATCGCAGGCAGCCTTTCCATTGACTCTGAGCTTAACACAAGGATCGGCAAGGCAGCAACAGCAATGGTCCGCCTGACCAAACGAGTTTGGAAAAATGGTATGCTGACTACCAACACAAAGATGCAAGTATACCGGGTAGTTGTGCCGAGCACCCTCCTCTATGGTAGTGAGGCATGGACACTCTACTCTCATCAGGAGCGCAGACTAAACACCTTCCACTTTCGTTGCCTCCGCAGACTCCTCGGCATCACCTGGCAGGATCGAGTCACCAACATCGACGTCCTGGCCAAGGCAGGATTGCCCAGCATGTATGCTATGCTGCGAGCTAGACGCCTCCGCTGGTTGGGCCACGTGTACCGCATGAACGACGGCCGCATCCCCAAAGACATGCTATTTGGAGAGCTTGCCACTGGCACAAAGCGTACTGGACGCCCCGCACTCCGCTACAAGTACGTCGGGATCTTAAAGCTGGCGGACTCAACCCTTCTCAGCTCGAGACCACTGCCTTAAACCGCCAAGGTTGGCGAACCGTCATCCGGAACATCATCAGTGCAGCTGAGGAGAGGAGAAACACCCGATGGAGGGAGAAGCGATCACGCAGGGCGCAAAAGACAAGAATCGCCCTATCACATGCTTACTGTTAAAATAACAGAAAGATGAGAGAAAAAAAAAGACTACACAGCCTGTTGCAGCCCTGGGTACAATTCTGACCAAGACCACGATGCCCCCATGATCTCTCGAGATCGATGGAGCCAACAACAACAACAATATATATATATATATATATATATATATATATATATATATATATATATATATATATATATATATATATCGATCCATTTATATATCTCTCTATATCGATCCATCTATATATCTCTCTATATCGATTTATTTATATATATATATATATATATATATATATATATATATGAGAGAGAGAGAGAGAGAGAGCGAGAGAGAAGAAAAAAGATACATATGAGCGAATGGAAAAAAGTGTACATGTACCTATAGTGATATTATTTAGAAAGCGAGACGTGCAAGCAATGCATGAAGCGGTATATCTACTTATAAAATTCATGAAATCATGAAAAATACATTGAAACAAACACATGGACACATCCAAATGAAGGAAATGTATACAATATCGATGTAAACTATATACAATTATATTCTATTATAATATTAGCTCTAAGTATATTCAATATATACCAATTAAATTTAATATATTTTGTGGAAAATACATTTACGATTGCTTGATGAACAAAGTTTTGAGAGTAAGGATATTTACAAAAAGTGTTTTTTTTTTAAATTCACATTTTAAAAGTTTCACATTGAAACTATTTTTTTCTTTTTATATTTTTGTAGTTAAGTCTCCATTTGATTTGAGGCCTTTTCTTTCATTTTCTTTCGCCGTTTGTTGTGTATTGGTCACAGCTGTATGAAACCCCGTCTTTTGTTTCCGCTCATGCAACAGACGGCCTTGACTTATTCATGACTAGCGAACGAACTCAGTGTTGTCGAAACTTTCTAGCTGTGGTTTAAATATATTTCTTAGTTCCCTTCGTAGGGGCCCGTTTTTAAGTCAGATTTAAATATTTCTAGCTTCACGTATTTCCTTTCCAATAGCGTACAATCTTATGTAAAGTGAAATTTTCCCCTATTTTATTGACTAGTATAGCTTTCAATCCAAACTATGCATATATAAATCTGCTTCAGCGTGTGTGTAGGTCAATTATTGATGCGTGTTTTCGGAAAGTGCTCGCTTGTTTCGTTCGCTTTCATTATTTTTTTTTGTACATCTGCTCGACATCTAAGATGGTCATACATACTGTAAGTCGGGGAAATTTTCACTCTCACGTTCAGATCTACTACTACTGCCACTCACGTTTACAAGGAAGACTTAAAAATACACATATGTTCGTAGCATCAACATAGTGTCATATTTCTATCTTGCGATTGTATGTCAACTGTTCCGATGGATACTGCACCCCATAGACTGGTATCGTCTTGGCCTTCGGGGCTTGATTTACGCCGGTCTATGGAACGGTCCTGTGCAGTTCTAGGAGGTCCACCCTCCCAGGCTTCGCCTCCCCTCTTTGGGAAGGAGTAAGTTTATTACTTACTGCCTGAGGCGCCACTACCGGGGAATGCCAGGCAATTTTAATGGCCTAAGTGCTCACCTTATCGGGCACTGGCCTTTTAAACCCCACCTTCCCGACCCGACCTTGGGTCACATCTTACCTTGTGGGAGTAAGATAAAACTGGCATTGTGCCTAACTCTTGGAGAGGAGTAAATGAATACTCTACATTGTCTTACTTAAGCACGTGATACTTTCCTTACCCTGCGTGAAACTTCCGGGGAAATTCAGAAGTGACTGCGTGAAAACTTTCACGATTTTATCATTTCCAACATCTGCCGCTCAATTCGCCTGATTGCAACCCCATGGACTATTATGTGTGAGGCGTAGTTGAGAAAGACAACAGCTATACCGATTGTTACAAGGATGAGCTAAGTAGTAGGATAAAACCGGTGTTCTGGCGTTTCTTAAAGTACACCGTAAAACCTGCTTGCTCCTTGTTCAGGTCCCGCCTAAAAGCTGTTGTGGATGCACAGGACGCCTGCTTCGAGTAATCTGTATTCAGCAAAAGATTCTAATACACCCCATAAACCGGTATTGTCTGGGCCTTCGGGTCTTGATTTACGTCGGTCTATCTGTTGTCTGTCCTGTGCAGTTCTAGGAGGTGCACCCTCCCAGGCTTTGCCTTCTCACCCTTTGAGAAGGGGTTAGTTTATTGCTAATCGCCTGAGGCGCCTCTACCGGGGAATGCCGACGGGGCTGCCCAGGTAATTTTTAAATGGCCAGAGTGCTCAAATTCTCGAGCGCTGGTTTTTCAAATCCTACTTTCCCGACCTTGTGTCACATCTTACCTTGTGGGAGGAAGATAAATAAAAACAAAAGATTCTAATATGTTCACTTTAACTTTGAAAATAAATCTATTATTGACCAACACATGACGTTTTTTTTTTCATTTCCGAAAAGTATCAAATTTATTCCGAACACCTTGTATATTATAGAAGAATAGGTAAACGAAGTGTAATTTACTGAATTGATGTAGACACCCTTTACGAGACACGATGGGAGACGTTAATAAGTGAAAGATCAGTATCCGACTATATGCAGGTTTTCATATCCCACGAATATGTCCGAACTTCGTGGAAAACTCAAGAAATAAAATGAAAGGTAAAAGAGAAACAGTCTACTTGATGACAGCTTCCGGTTTTAAAATCACAAATAAACAAGCGGTGTTTATATAAAGAACTGTAACTCATTACATTTTAGGTAGGATGTCTTTTGAGAGGGGAGCAATTCATAATTTGTTTACACCATGTTTTAAAATTATTAACGCAAAAAAAAAAATCAAGCTGGTTTTTATAATACGAAATGTTTATATAAAAAAGTATCAGCTACCGACAATGCTCTATTCATTTAGGAAGATATTTGAATTATCGTTAATTGTAACCGACGATTTCACTTACCAGAGTGCTCAATCCACGAAGGGGTGAGGGCACATGTAGTAATCCTATTTCGCTGTATTCCAGCGCTTTTTGTATTATAATATATGTGTATTTACATGAAATAGTAATTATATATTTTCTTATATATAAAGTTAGGGAATGTTTTCCTCTATTTTTATAAGCGGAACAGCTTTATAAACAAAACCTGCATTAAACTTATGTTTCGTCCCACATTTTCCACATACATTTGTTTTTAAGATTTTTTTTTAGTTGCTGCACATAGAGGGAGATAGGGGACCGGGACTTTTTTTTTTATCAAGACCTGATGGCTGACCCTGGTTGTCTCTGTCATGGCTGGAGGTTCACACCATTGCTTACTGTTAGGACAACTAACGAAAAACGGGATTACCTCCCTTGAACCATTTTGGGAGTTAAGAGTTATCGCCCTTGAAATTGTTGTCTGCCCGGAGAGAAAGTAAACACAGACCACGGATCAGACTGTTAATATGTCAGTCGCGTTTAGCGGCAAAATAATTCATTAATTCATTCTGGGTTCAGTTTTAATAAATCTGTTAAACGTTTCTCTTAATAGTTCATCCATTTCTTTACAAGTTATTATAACCTAAATTACGAGGTTATAAAACTTACCTCTTCCGGCCTGGTGTGTAAACGGGTTGAAGGGCCCGTTTTATCCTGGTTTCCGGCCTGCCAGTATTTAGTCTTGTTCTTATTCCTATCTTTTATCAGTTCCTTATTGTCAACGGTTTCTTATTTGTTACTCAAAGCTGCCCTCTATTAATGGAGGATGAGCCATCGTCCGCAACCCGAGGGACTATTGGATGGCCTGATGATACAGCACACTATTAAAAAAAAAATTTGTCAGAGTTTACTTCGTATGGGAAGTATACTCATGTCAGGGTGGCCCGACACACCCTTGTACAGAACAAAGACATCCGATGGTGATGTTTAGTAGGATTCACTTATATATATATATATATATATATATATATATATATATATATATATATATATATATATATATGTGTGTGTGTGTGTGTGTGTTTGGATAAACAGTAGCGCGAGCTTCTGTTTATTTATTTTTTTGATTCGTTTTTTCGATTCGTCGCACGACCGATTTTGGTATTGTCGTCCATGTTGTATAAAAAATCGCCATATTTTCGCGAACGTTTTCGACTGGTCGGTCATCTTCAGGCGGATGAATGAGTATGCAAAATAAAAGATTGAATTTATTAAGACGTTTTTAAAAAAACATTTCAATACCACTTCAACAACACTTCAATACACCTTCGCCCCCCCCCCCCTCATAACGAGCATGGTGTATTTACTTGATTAAACAACGCTTCCATTTTATTTTGCATACTCATTCATCCGCCTGAAGATGACCGACGTCGGTCGAAAACGTTCGCGAAAATATGGTGATTTTTTATACAACATGGACGACAATACCAAATCGGTCGTGCGACGAATCGAAAAAACGAATCAAAAAATAAATAAACAGAAGCTCGCGCTACTGTTTAACCAAACATGCATAAGAGAAGGAATGCTGCCTAATTACACACACACACACACACACACACACACACACACACACACATATATATATATATATATATATATATATATATATATATAGTAATCTAGGTAAAGTAAAGAACTACAGGATAAAAATCAAAACAATTTCTACCGGGCTTATATAATAATGCTCAATAGTAAATAAAGCTATTTATATAATTATTTTTTATTGAAACAGACATATACAAATAGCCACTACACTGGCATGTCGATGTTATCGATAATTCGTTATTAGAAATTAAGATCTCATCAGTCAAAAAAAGTCTGACCTTTCATTTAGATGTTCATATTAAAAAGGAAGGAAAAAAAAAGCTTTTTATTTTCCTTCCTTTTTAATATGAACATCTAAGTGAAAGGTCAGACTTTTTTTGACTGATCAGATCTTAATTTCTAATAACGAATTATCGATAACATCAACATGCCAGTGTAGCGGCTTTTTGTACATGTCTGTATCAATAAAAATACTTATATCTATGCGCGCGTGTGTGTGTGTGTGTAAAGGAAGAAACGTACTTACTTATTCTTGGACGAGATTCTTTACCGCCTGGTAAAAATGAGTTTATTTTAAGCGCGCTGAAGGAGAAACTTGCTTCGATTAGACGTTGTAAGCAAGTGTATATCCACACAGACACAAGTCCAAACACATAAATTAATGTAACTTTCATATATGTAAATAAGTCTGCGAGATTTATTGTGTGTACTCTTTCTTCGTCTACAAATATATTATAACTAAACATGTCCAAGGAGATCGTTTAGAAAATAGTTTTACTATTACATTAAAATATACACACGTAATTGTCCGCACACATATATACATATAAAGACTTATTTATATACACAAACACATAATTATATATTTATGAAATGAAAACATTTGCGTACAAAGCCAGCTCGATGTCTAATACCTTCTCTAAATAACAATGATTTAAAAAAAAATTGGGTATGTTTACGAATAGCCCTACAACGAAAACGCTGAAAAACAAATATACAACAAATAAAAGTTACCGTAGCCGATAAAACTGAATTTCCAAATTAACTGTGACAGTTATTAATGATTATAACCCGTGAAAAGTGCTATTTTTTATAAATTGATAGTTTTAGCGTACGTGAAGTGAAAAAAAAAATTAATGGCCGCTTCTCATTCTCGTTCTCGTTTCGATTGTTTTTTTTACTGGGACTCATAGTCAAAGCGCAAATTTTGCATTTTTCAGCCAAGCAGAAGAACAAAACAAAACTACATTTTAAGCAAAAGGAATAAAATAATTTTCTTTCGATTTACATGTCAGTGTGCTTTTATTTACATATTATTTTCGGTAAATTTTTACTATCCATTCCCAGCGCAGTTTACCCCTTAAAAAAGTTCAAATTCTACTTTTTTTGTGCAAATACATTTAAACAGCCTAAAAAAATATCCGCAAAGAAGGAATTAAATTTTTTTTAAATATTTAAGATTTTAGAGTGGGGGTCACTTTCCTTTATAAATGTAACGTAAAATGAGCACCCATTTTCTGGCCAGTTAGCGTCAAACGAGACATGTAACCGACTTGAGTTTTTAATAAAAACACGTAAAAATTTAGCGATTTTCGTGTTTGTTTTGGAGGGGGGTGGGCAAACTTTGACTTGAGTCCCCCCCCTAAAAAAAACCAGAAAACTAAATTGGCTAAATTTCTACGTGTTTTTATTAAATAAATAAATACCCCTCACCCCAAATTGGCTAAATCTCTACGTGTTTATTTAATAAAAAAACCCATCCTAACTCCAGCCCTAACCCTAACTCTAACTCCAGCCCTAACCCTAACTCTAACCCCAGCCCTAACCCTAACTCTAACCCCAACCCTAACCCTAACTCTAACCCCAGCCCTAACCGTAACCCCAGCCCTGATCGTTAAAAAAAACAAACGTCGCTTTGATTATGAGTCCCGGTAAAAAAAACACACACACTTGACAACGAGAACCCGAAACGGGGCTAACAAAACAAGACTGTCGACGCCATGTTTTTTCTGTAAAAATCCGTGCCCAGAAATTTATTTTTTCATGTCTAATGAAAAACCATTTATCCTACGTAAAAATAAAAACAAATGGAATAGCTAACTAGGAAAATCTCCAGTCTCGAATTAGAAACTCAAGTCGGTTACATGTCTCGTTTAATGTTAAGTGGCCAGGAAATGGGTGCTCATTTTACGTTAAATTTATAAAGGAAAGTGATCCCCCACGCTAAAATCTTAAATATTTAAATTTTTTTTTAATTCTTTCTTTGCGGATGTTTTTTTAGGCTGTTTAAATGTATTTGCACAAAAAAGTAGGATTTGAAATTTTTAAGTGGTAAACTGCGCTGGGAATGGATAGTAAAAAAATACCTTATTTTCAATCGTCACACCGTAATGTTTTTTTCTTCTCCTGTTTCTGTAAAAAATTCCATACCCTAACCTAACCCTAAACCTAAATCTAAACCGAACCCCAATTTTTCATATTTCAGTAAAGCAAAAGAACAAAACAAAAAACGCCGCTTTGATTATGACTCCCGGTAAAAAAAAACACACCACGTGACAACTATTGACGCCATCTTTATTAAGTAAACATTTTGTTGGCGAAAAATTTTTTTTTTTCATGTCTAATAAAAAGCCATTTATCCTACGTAAACATACAAACAAATGGAATAGATAACTAGGAAAATCTCCAGTCTCTACGTACGTCGCATTTATTTGTTGCATATTAATTTTTTTGACTACGTTCTACAACTTTTTTTCAACCCGACTCGCGAGTTGTAGGGCTATTGTTAAAGATTCCCAAAAAATTTCTTATAAAACATTATCATAAATAATAACTATAATTTATAGTTTGTTTTAAACTATATATTAAAAATATTACATGAATATTTTTTGTTCTATTTTCTCATAAATTTTTTTTTGTATTTAACTTTTGTTTCAGCAGTTTCTGTTGATGTCAAGATTTTGTTGACACAACGTATAGTGAGAGGTAGATGATGGAAGTAGGCGGGATTGATTATTAAACTAAAACAGATAGATAATTACACATACGCGCGCACACACACACACACACACATATATATATATATATATATATATATATATATATATATATAAAATGACGATAGAAGCCCTTTTTACAATGCGTGACAAATTTATTTCTTTTTTCTTTTTTTCCAATTAATTTCGGAGTAAAACCTCCATCATCAGAGATATATTTTTACTCTTTTTTTTATAAAATAAACAAACTTTTACTTTTGTTTATAGGTAAGACGTCCTGGGTTGGTGTGACGTTATCCGCTAAGTTGTAATAGGCGGTTTTGAGATGAACGGAAATGACAGGGCATGCCGGGAGGTTAATTCTTTTAGATATTGTTCGTTCTTTTTTTATAAGCATTGAATGAAAAGTAATAAAATGACGATAGAAGCCCTTTTTACAATGCGTGAAATATTTATTTCTTTTTTCTTTTTTTCCAATTAATTTCGGAGTAAAACCTCCATCATCAGAGATATATTTTTACTCTTTTTTTTTTATAAAATAAACAAACTTTTACTTTTGTTTATAGGTAAGACGTCCTGGGTTGGTGTGACGTTATCCGCTAAGTTGTAATAGGCGGTTTTGAGAAGAACGGAAATGACAGGGCATGCCGGGAGGTTAATTCTTTTAGATATTGTTCGTTCTTTTTTTATAAGCATCGAATGAAAAGTAATAAAATGACGATAGAAGCCCTTTTTACAATGCGTGACAAATTTATTTCTTTTTTCTGATGATGGAGGTTTCCTCCGAAATTAATTGGAAAAAGAAAAAATAAATAAATTTGTCACGCATTGTAAAAAGGGTTTCTATCGTCATTTTATTACTTTTCATTCAATGCTTATAAAAAAAAGAACGAACAATATCTAAAATATATATATTTATATACAAATATATAAGAGGGTTTGAATTACATACTATGCACCATCCTCGAGTGTCTTTAGTCTCTCTGTACAAGGATTTGTCAGGACAAATAAACATGAGGATACTTCACTCTACAACTAAACCCTGACCAAATATTCAAAATAACATAGTATTCGAAGACCAAATAAAATCCTCTTGACTATACACTAGTTCATACGAGGAATGAGACACCTTCTCCTAGTAATGTTATCTCAAGTAACAGCACTTAGCCGGATACTCCACCAGACAAGATGAATTATTATCCTTGAATCCGGTAAGACCAAGAGACCACAAGAAATATATACAATAACATAGTTAACTGGTCAATTGGTGAGTGGAAAATTCATGTTCTTAACTTGTTTACTAACTACACGTTTGACAGGCAAAAGAGAACTTTAATGAAATATTAAGTATCTATTTATCTCATATAGAGATCAAGTGTTAGCCCAGGGATTTATGAGAACTTCGAATGAAGTAAAATGAAACAAAATATATATGTAAGTGCAAACATACATTAGCACATACACACATATCAGCACACACAGATGCATACCTATCTAGAAAACGAAGTTGTTAAACCTGACATTATGATACGAGGCAAAAGGGAGAAAGTAGCAACCCTAGTTGAAGTCAGTGTCCCTAATGATGCTGGCTTAAACAGAGCTGAAAAGGAAAAGATTACGAAATACCAAGGTCTTATGTACGACATGAAAAGAAACTAGCATCTTAGGAAAATCTCCATCATCCCAGTAATTATAGGAGCAACAGGACTAATGAAAAAGAATTTCAAAAGCTATCTGGCGAGTATACCCGGTGAACCGAGTGCAACAGAAATACAAACAATTGCAATTAAAGGGACGGTTAGAATGTTCAAAAGAGTGTCTGAAATAGCCGGTGAATGTCTGGCATCCGGTAGGATGCCCCATCTCCAGCAAAAACGGAAAGATAAGAAAATTAAAAAAAAAAAAAAATATTTCAAAAGAAAGTAGGTCCTTTCCACTATCTTTCTATTTTCTCTTCATTTCCTAAGTACGGTTTCGTAATTCCAAAACAAATGTACAGAGGTATTAAAATCAAAGAATTAAATGTAAAATATCTATGTATGATTTATAGTTCATTAAAAAGAAAAACAGTTGTGTTTCGGGATAGAAATTGCATAGTATTTTGGTAATTTTAAAAAAAACAAACAAACACTGCAGATTATTGTCTATTACAATATTTATTATCGGAAAACGTATATATTCTCATGCACCGACGAGCGAAGATTACGTCACTAGGTACTACTCCAGATGAAGTGCCTAATTTCCGTGACTGCTCGGCGGCAACGATCGAGCAGGTCGCGGAAGCGCCCGACAGCTGCCGAGACGAAAACGAGGCTGAAGCAGAGCTGACAGATCAGGATGCTGCCAATTCATCTGCGCTCAGCACAACAGAACAAGCGGTAGGAAGACCTTTCGAACCGGCCGCAAACGTATCCGTAAACCCTGACCCTCGACGAGAAAATATATGAATCCCCCCCCCCAAAGCAAAATATACAAAAAAAAAAACTTGCCTAAATATCCTAAGAAAAATAACATACTTCTTTGTTTTATGTAAAAAAAAAGACAAAAAAAAGTTTCCTAAATATCGTAAAAGAAATAGCATTTACTTTGATTTATGTAAAAAAAAGACAAAAAAATTAAAATGGTTTTTGGCCCACGGAAAAAAATTTAAAAAAAAAGAAGTTTATTTATAATTCTTCAGCTATGGTTTGTTCATTTTTTTTTCATCTTTTTCAAATATATGTATTTTTTTCTTTTGTATTCTTCGTCTTATACTGTCGTCTGCCACTCTTCCATTTTTACGACTTTTAGTTTTGCTTCAGCCTCGTTTTCGTCTCGGCAGCTCTCGGGCGCTTCCGCGACCTGCCCGATCGTTGCCGCCGAGCAGTTACGGAAATTAGGTGCTTCATTTGGAGTAGTACCCGTCACTATTATAACATCATTGTAAAATCGAAATTACTTCATAACAGGTGTAAGTGAAATTCCTAACATCTACGTAATTCTAGCCAAGGGATTTCAGTTACACTGGTCATAAAGCAAGTGTTTATTTTACAGTATATAACAAAAGGTATAACAGCAAAATGACAACTCCTCCTCAGTGTATGGAAAATAAATACTTTTTAAAAAACTTTTGCGATAATAGGTCTCTAAACGTGATGAGCGACAATAATTTACATGAAAAAATGAACAAAATGTTAATCGGCAAAAACGATGTGGCCACTATCTTGAAGTTCTATCAAGAATACAATGAAAAAAAAAAGGAAAAAAGAAACCAGTGAGATGGACAAACGCAAAACTTAGAGTAGCAAGTCGGGACACCGACTTCAACTAGCGTTGCTACTTTCTCCCATCTAACTATGTCAGGTTCATTTTTCTTCGGGGAGGGTAGATTCTTGGATCTTATCAGCTAGAATCTCATTGGATGTTTAGCTCCACTTTTCAAACTTTGAGTAGTAGTAGCAAAACAATAGCACCTTCTTTTGTGCAACAGTCCATGGTTGGGCTTTTAAGCCTCTTATGTTCTTATGTTTCTTTTTTTTGTTGCTGTATTTGATGGAGATAGGGGGCCAGGACATTTTGTCGCATTTTTTATTTTCTTTTTATTTTCATTCATTTGCTGGGGACGGGGCATTCTTCCAAATGCCATACGATCACCCGCTAACCGAGAGCTCTTTTCAGGATTCTGGCTGTTCCCTTGAGTGCATTTGTTTGGATTTCTCTTGCACTTGGTTCACCAGGTATACTTGCTAAGTACTTTTTCAAGTTCTTCTTCATGAGTCCAGTGGCTCCTATGATAACTGGAATGATGGAGATCTCTTTGACGTTCCAGTTTCTTTTCATATCATACATTAGACCTTGATATTTTGTTATTTTCTCCCTTTCAGCTCTGTTTAGGCCCCCATCATTAGGGACACTGACCTCAACCAAAGTTGCCACTCTCTCTCACTTGTTCCATATGACAATGTCAGATTTGACAGTTGCGTTTTCCAGATAGGTAGCTGTGGGGATTTCATGGTCATAATAGATGGTGTATGTCTCATTCCCCACAGTTCTCTCAGGTAGATGTTCCCAGTGCCTGCTGCTACACCCGATATTCAGTTTCTTACAGATGGTCCAGTGGAGGTACCTGCACACTCCATTATATCGTGCTGTATAGGAACCATCTGCCAACATGATTTTGCAACTCGATATCAGGTGGCTCACACTCTCTCATTGTATGCTACGTCATGTGTAGGGGTAAACATTGCTTTGGTCTTTGTGAGCTGTACACAAAACCGAGAAGCGGTCAATGATGTGTTGCATATCAAGTCTTGTGTGCGCCAAGAATTCAGTGTTGTCTGATCAGAGTCTGGAAAGTTTTTGACTTGCCATTAAATCTTCTAAAGTTGGTCCCCCAGCAAATAGATACCAGCGTTACAGTACCGGAAAGCGTGTGAACCGGCACAGAAGAAAAGAGAAAAGGCGGTAAATATCACCCTGTTTTACGACATTGTCAAAGATTTCACCAGACAACTGACGATCGAAGGAAACCTGGGACTTCATACCTCTATACAGTGGCTTCACCAACTCACAAATCAAGGCGAACACTATTACTACTACTACTAATAATTCTACTACTAATATAGTTTTAAAATTAAAAGAAAAAAGCTGGCGAGAGGTGAGAAGATGTGTCGCCGATAATTGATGTCAGTAAAAAAATAAGTTTAAGATACTTGCCAACCTAAGTATCATTTGCTGTTATTTTTTTTATCCTGTTCTCATGACTACTGCACAGATTCGTCATGGATGTAAAAAACTGGTTATTTGATTAAAAGTCAGTGTAATCTTTGTTTTACAGGCTGAGAGAACGTTAGCGGAGAGTTGGATTTGCGACCTTGTTTGGTGAAGATAGTTCGCCTTTTGGAATTACGAAGTTCCAATTATTTGCGGCCAATTTGAATTATCTTACTCATATCCTTTCTAGCCGATCTCATTGGTCAATACAATCGCAACTATTTTCCCAAGTATTACCCAGAGTGCATCGCTGTTGACCGTATTAAACGCTTTCACAAAGCCGACAAAACTCTGATACAAAGAAATACATTGTTCAGTGCAGTTCTCTTGTATTTGCATTGCAGTAAATACTATATCAACTGTTCATCTTAATCTTGTAAAACAGCTATGTGACTCTAGGATAGTCACACGACAAATATCCGCCATTAGTCTTTTAAGCAAGAGTTTTGCGAGCACCTTATCAATAACATCCACATATCTATTTGTCACTGATTCCCGCGTCTAAAAATAACAGGATACCATCGATCCAATCTTGTGGAGTCGGAGTCCCATTAAAACTATTGATGATGAAGGTTTTTATTACTTCTATTACATTCTTGCTTCCGACCTTCAGCATTTCAATCGGGATAACGGGTCGACCAGTTGATTTGCGAGAGTTGATCTGATTGGTTTTCAGTCTTATCTTGTCAGAAGGCAGTCGATACACTCGACCCACTATGTCAAACCGTTGGAGGTTTTTCTTATATCACTATAAGTCGATTGTCTAAAGATTGTCGAATAAGTCAAAGTGCCTCTTCATTATTAGAAGACTTTTGTTGATTTTGTAACATGATATTGACATCATCGTTAGACCTCCGAGGAACCACCCAGGATGTTGATGAACCAGAGATTTTCCATATCAATGACTAAAACATTCGAGTCGTTGGTGTTGAATGCTTGCTAGATATCGGGAGATATATTCTTCCACCACTCATTGTTTTCCTGAGAGTTTTGTAATCCATGGAGGCCTTTTCGTCAGCAGACAGTTTAGCATGATTTTGACTCAGTAGCTCTTCATGCAGAGTATTCTTTGTTTCCTGTCGCTGGCTGATATAAGGATCGTTGTCATCAAACAAATTTTGGTATTATCTAGTTCTAGTTCTAAGAATAAATACTTAAACTCATACGGAATAAACTAAAGTTCTCCAAAGTGCTTTCGAAGTTCAGACTATTGAATTTTTCAGTTAAGTTGCGCATACATTTGTCTGTTTGAGAGACAACTTAAAGCCCCCACACAACACACCAGAGCCACATTATGAACTACGCAACATGCACACTTCGCTTACAGATCTTGTCTACAGATGATGATTATTAGGTCACGTGGTGTAGCTTAGCTCTGTGTTTGAGTTTTTGATGATAAAACATGTTGCAATGGTCAAGTCAAGTCTGGCGCAGAGTTCGAGCAACTCGAGACATTTTGCATTCGTTTCCCCCGATGCCAAAAGGATCGATCGAACTCGACGTCTCACTTTATTAAAATAACCGAAAATCAACAACTTGTTATCAATAGACACAGGCTCTATGGCTGTTCGAAGCGACTCATAGAAGGAATCAATGACCTCCTCATTTGTTTGTAGAGTCGGCATGTAAAGATTCACATATATCAAACCTGCGTCAGAGGAACACGCAATTCTACAATGCAATCAGTCACCCCAGAAAGAACCCTCACCTGGATGAGAAGACGGATTCTAATGGTAAAACCAGCATCTCCGTTCGAATTTGGATATAACTTTCCAAAATGTGAAACCGAATAATACTGCGATTATCTGACTCCCTTCAGCCAGAAGTTTATTTTTATCACAGAGCTGCTACGTCAATTTCCAATCGTTGTGTTTTGGCATGATTACCATTCTACGCTCTTGATGTTCGTTCGTAAACGATTCTGTCCAAGAGATCTGCGAGAACAGCAGAAGAAGTTGAGTCAAACTCGTTCCATTACATATAATTCACGTTTACTTTATCGCCATTATTATTTTTCTTGATTTAGTGAATGGTCGTTACCCGCAGGAAGCTAATCAATATTATTTAATCAATATTAGTTTTTAGTGCACCTTTTCTTGCACCCTCCCTGACAACTCGGTGAGACTTCCCTACCTACCTATACCTGGTGTAGCATTAACCCTGGGCGAGTTGAACCGGCTTCCTCCTTCGGAGAAAGTTTCTAGGGAATATCAAATTCACGAGCGGTCCCCATTCGCATGTATATCCCGATTAAGAGAAATGACGACGTTAGGTTTTTGCAGTTCTTGCAGACAGGTGTCGACGTTTCTTTACATACAGCGCCTGGTATTCCGAAATGGTCACCCACCTGGTACTGACCAGGCTCAACGTTGGTTAACTTCAGTTATCTAACGGGAACGTGTGTGTCAACGTGATTATGCCGTTTTGGTGTAGTATCTGTTCCGATGGATACTACACCCTATAGACTGGTATTGTCTTGGCCTTCGGGTCTTGATTTACGCCGGTCTATTGGTTGGTCTGTCATGTGCAGTTCTAGGAGGTCACCCTCCCAGGCTTTGCCTCCCCTCTTAGGGGAGGAGTAAGTTTATTGCTTACTGCATGAGGCGCCCCTACCGGGGAATGCCGACGGGGCGGCCCAGACATTTTTTGTAGGCCAGAGTGCTCAACTTCTCGGGCGCTGGCTTTTCAAATCCCACTTTCCCGACCCTGTGTCACATCTTACCGCCGTGGGAGGTAGATAAATAACATGCCGTGCTCTTCTGAACAAAAACCTCCACTGAATATTGTCTTTGTCTAAGACACAGCAGCCTTGTTATCATAGAATCTCTGTCGTCCATGTGCAAAATTGTGATTGTGTGCCCCAACAGGTTATGATGTCTGCATACTTTTCTACTCATCTTGGCCTTTTGGCTAACATCAAAGTGTAGTATCTGTTCCGATGGATACTGCACCCCATAGACTGTTATTGTCTTGGCCCTCGGGGCTGATTTACGCCGGTCTATGGGTCTGTCCTGTGCAGTTCTAGGAGGTCCACCCTCCCAGGCTTCGCCTCCCCTCCTTGGGGAGGAGTAAATTTATTGCTTACTGTCTGAGGCGGCCCTACCGGGGAATGCCGACGGGGCTACCCAGGCAATTTTTTAAACCCCACTTTCCCGACCCGACCTTGGGTCACATCTTACTTGTGGGAGTAAGATAAAAACTGGCCTTGTGCCTAACTCCTGGAGAGAAGTAAATCAATACTATTTCATCGCGATAGGACGTTTAGTATGGTTGGATGACTGATTAGATCGCAAGGAAACACTTATACATTGTTGGATTATAGTGACAAACGCTTGTATAATACGAGTTCCACTTTCTGAGACACCATAATTATAACCGGGTGAAATACTAAGGGAGAATGATGGGCAATAAATTTAGCTGCAGGTTTTACATTAGTTTAATTCTTCTAGATGGTTTACCAGAGACCCGACTAAGGAGCTTCATCTATCTCGTTTCTAAAATCAAAGTGATCCTTCCTATAGATATCCAAGACTAACGAACTTTGTCAGCCCAAAGTAAACAAGTTTTAAGGCACGATTACCCCCTTTCACCCCTTCTCCTGTCTGTTTCAAATATTTTCTCCCACAAGAAGGCCACGAACTGGATTTGATTGTCAGATGCTTTTTGATACACTTATTATTTGTGATATTTAAATAGCTGACGAGAGTTTATCTTAAAAGGCTGCACGCGATAACAACCACATTAGAAACGACGCGGACTGAGGACCTGGGTGTGCAGCGTTCGAATCTAGTTCGATCCACAGAAATACTTTCATCAAAACGCACACCTGACTTTTTTTGTCTAATATCCTGGAGAGGAAGTAAATGAAATACGGTACTGTTATAGATGACGCGCCTGATTTCCGTGACTTTGCGTCGACAACGATCGGGCATGTCGCGGAAGGGCCGCGCGCTGACAGAATAATATAATTTTTTCTTTCTTTTATCTTATAAAAACCGTGGCAAAATTTTACACCCCCCCAAAATAAAACATTATTTTCACAAAAAAAAAAATGATTTTAATCTATGTATTTTTTCTTCGAATTTTTTCGTCTTATATTATCGCCTGCCAGTCTTCCAGTTAGAGCTTGGCAGTTTGAATGCAGGGCTTGGCTATCGCTAAGAACGGAAACTCTAACGGGAACCCTAACCCTAAACCTAACCCTAAACCAAACCCATTTTCTTTCTTTCTTTGTTTTATGTTAGCAAGAAGAAGAAAAAAAGAAAAAAAGTGAAACAAATGAAAAATAAAACTTTGACAAATCTCCCCCTGGCCTAGAATTTTTTTCTTTCTACACATTTGATTGAAAATGGTTCATTTGACCCCCCCCTCCACCCTACAGTTTGTTCGGTTCTTATCTTTTTATCTATGTATTTTTTCTTTTAATTAATTCGTCTTATATTATCGCCTGCAAGTCTTCCATTAACGCTTGGCGTTTTCGTCTCAGCAACTCTCGGGCGCTTCCGCGACCTGTCCGATCGTTGCCGATGCGAAGTCACGGAAATCAGGCGCGCCATCTATAACAGCACCTGAAATACATACGTATAAAAACAAATAAGCAAACCAACCTCTACAAAATTGCAATAGAACTGAATTAAGACAGAAGATCAATGAGAATGGGTTCGATGCATCGTAATACAAAGCTAGATCACTAATAAAAATGTACTTAGCTGAACACTTCCAGACAACATAAGTGAAAACGGCGGAGGACGGTGGAAAATGCTTTTAATGTTCTTCATCGCACCACCGCTAAAGAAAATTTGCTCTGCACAATTAACCTCTTTGACCAGTTGCTATCTCGAACACACACACAGAGAGACACGCACACACAGACACACACACGTGTGCGTTTATGTCGGTATCACTGATTATAAGAATTGTGTCAGACTATGAACAATCGAAAAGCAAACCGGAAATAGTATTTAGTCACGTGACGTCTTGTTTCACGCATTTTTTTTTTATCCATATCTACAAGTGCAAGTGTACTTTTTTTGCAGATGCTATGCAACTATCCAGATTGAGTAAATAAGTATTTTTTTTATTATTAAACTTAGGCTTAATAGCAAATGAAATATTTAGTTATATGTCTGCATTTGGCTTTAAATCATTGTTTTTTTAAAAATGTAATAATGAAATTGTTTTTACGTTTCCTCTAAATATAAATAACCGTTTCTTTCACTTATATTGTAATTTAAAGATTATCGAATTGATATTACCTAATGTCTTTTGTTCCTATATATATATATATATATATATATATATATATATATAGACAATGTGATATTATTAGTTTTTCACTCATCAATCTCACCTACACTTGAAATTATTTTGCGTAGTACTTACGTCTACTTTCTATTCATACTACTACTACTACTACTACTACTACTACTACTAATTATTATTTAATCTTGCTTTGAATATAGCATTAGTTGTTAGGCATTTGTCCATTAATGGACAATCCTTCTACAATGACATAAATTATTATTATTATTAACACATTTTTTAATAGAAATCGCTCCAGATAAGGCATGAAGCCACTTGATGTAAGGAGCTAACAATAACAAATATGGTTATCGCAAAGATAGGAGATGCCTATTGGCCTTTGTCTTGAAAAGACCGAGGTTATAGGTAGGAGGAAAGCAGTCAGCAGGAAGAGAGTTCCACAAGCCTGCGGTTCTTGGAAAGAAGCTACTTGTATAAGAAGCTGTATTACAATGAAGTATCAAAACAGCGAATTGATGAAGACCACTAGACTAACGAGTCAAACGAGCTTGAACAAAAGAAGCAGGGAATAGATCACACAATTCTGAAGAACACAGCCCATAATATTATTTATAGAAAAGACTGAGACTAGCACCATCACGTCTGTGAGAGAGAGGGTGCAGAGAAGAAGAAAGGGTAGGGCTAATCAAATTACAGATACGTTTCTGCACCTTATCCAGAACCCTCAAATGAGCCAGAGAATCAGCAGCCCAAATATGACAATAGTACTCCATACATAGTCTGATTGTAGATTTGTAGAGATAGAGAATAGCCTCAGGTGTGAGAAAGTGTTTGGAGCGATAGAGAGAACCGACTTTACGAGAAGCAGAAAGAGCAATGGATCTAATGTATGAACTCCAAGAAATAGTTGATGATAATACTACTATTACTGTTACTATTATACATATATATTTTATTATTAATTGCATGTTATCCATGCAACAATAACTAAGTTTAAACGCTCCGTCTAGAAATATGTACGTGTCCATGGATTACTTTTATGTACGTATAAAATAAATAAAAATATATATTAACGGAAAAAAATACGTCCTATGAAGTTAAGGGCGACTAATAATGCAATTTTCTGCATCTTAATCACTTAGGAAAGTGAGACAATCGAAATAATAGTAAGCAAAATAACAATGAACGCTACAATCACCAATAAAAATAATTACATAAAAATACATTAAATATTTAGGTGATAAAAATCGTACATATTTCTAGACGGAGCGTCTTGGTCCAGTGGTAGAATGCTGGACTACATCAATATCGAAGGTTCGACCTCTGTCTAAGTTAGCCATGCTGATGACGGCTGTGAGCCAGAAACACGTGTCCATGGATTACTTTTATGTACGTATAAAATAAATTTTTTTATATACATATACGTAATCGTGACCCGTTGAGTCACAATCACTACTTACTCTACTTTGATTTCATATTTTTTGATGGATAATAAATAGGTAGAGAGACTTGTCATTTTACCATCTACTTTACATATGTGTTTGTGGTGAATATGGAAACTATGTAAATTAGTTGAAAACGTCGTAAAAATAGTCACTATTGCTCCAAATAATGACAGAGACATTAATATGATAGAGAATGGTTTAATCAACATAGAGTGATACAGCGTGAAAGAAATACATAAATAGCTAAGGGAGATATGAGTGACTTGTTTAGTTAATTACCAATTACAACCAATTAGAACAATTAACACATTATACTTAAAAACATAATCCAATCCAAGAAATAAAGTATTATTATAGCATTTTGCATGATTAAATTTCATAGGAAAACAAACGTAAATTGACTGAACTTTAGTATAATTATAAGTACACACAAACACATACATTATGTATACACAAAACACCCTCCACCCATATATATATATATATATATATATATATATATATATATATATATATATATATATATTTAAATAAATTTTTCGTGGTACAAAATTTGATAACGGCGAGGAATACGGACGTTTGGGACATTTTTTGGAGGGTCGAATGAGATTAAACAAATATAAAAAAGCGAGAGAAAACGATTAAAAAGAAATTAATTAATGTACTGAACCGGTTTTCGTCCACACTCATCAGAGTAAAACGTGGAAGTGATTGAATACGACTAAAACCTAAAAATAATTTGTAATGAACACTAGTGACAAGTTTAGGAGAAAAAAAAATATGGGGAGGAGAGTCATAAGTTGATCACATTAAGTCCTAAAAGCCATTCCTTTTGCTTACACAGGGAAGGTTTGATTGACTTGATATATATGGCTTCCAGGACTTTGAGGTGGAATAGGGAATGCGATCTACTTATGACAGAAAACCAGTCACTAGTGTACGTCGACGCACATTCGGCGCTATTTATGAGATGGGCAGCAATAGCAGACCCGGATGTATTAACTAAATTATTTAAATTATTTAGTCGGCCCTATATATGTATTTTAAAGAAGGAAATATGAAGATATTTTTGAAACCTCTGCCTTTTATTTGAAACCCTGTATAAACTTTTTAAACTTTCTCCAAATCTGCAAACTTTTCTCCAAATCTACAAACGTTTGCTATTTTGCTAACTGCACCATAGCGTCCCCTTTTGTCTTCGGCAATGGCTACTCAATACTGCTACCATTCTCCCTCTCGGACATTTATTTCTTCATCCCCAACCTTTTCTGTTATTTTTTCTTCAATTTTCAAAGTGAAATGAAACAGGTAATATTTATTTATTATAAATACCACATTACCGAATGTTATCCTCTGACAAGAAGAGTTTTATCTTTGAAAAACCATGGTTTAAGGATTAGTGTTACTCCTTGCATCTGAACTTTTGATGTAATACAATTTGTATCAATTTTATGCAATTTTTTATCTTCATCTTTCCTTCTTTAAAATTGATTGCTCTACTCAACGTATTGAGCTTTACTTTATCACGATAGATCACTCTACGATACTTCACTTATCGTTAATTCTATTATATATATATATATATATATATATATATATATATGTATACACACACACAAACAAACCCACTCACACACATATATATTGACCTGAGATGACCTTATAAGGGTTGAAAGGTCTTTAAAACCCAACAAACAAACAAACACACATATATAAAAAGATACGCACAGTTATTAACCAACTCATTTCCTTTTAGTTCCTTTTATTCATGAATAAAAGGAAGTGGAAGGGCGTTTCGCTTCCTATTTCAAATGTATTTATACGCTTCCTATTGACAGATCTTTAATAGAGTACAGTTTCCGATAATCATTGTTTCATTATCATTCTCTCACCCTTACTTTTACATATGGAAGCCATCTTGATTTCTTTGGCTGAGAGAGAGAGAAAGAGAGAGAGAGGGAGAGAGAGAGAGAGAGAGAGAGAGAGAGAGAGAGAGAGAGAGAGAGAGAGAGAGAGACTAAGTTCGACCATGACGCGTTCTGATTGGATATAATAATTAACTGCGGACGACATCCATTTTCATGCCAAATGTAAGTAACAGTTTTGTTTCGTTAATATCTCTATTTTAAGTAAAAACAAAATGAAAGTAAATTGGAAACAGGGATCCTATCTAAAGTATACATTTTATTTCAAAAATAAATAATTTAAAACATGCTAACGATTTTGCTTTCTTAGATACGAGAAAAATACAAACACACATTATAGATTACCATTTTACCATCCGTTCAAATCGTACTATTGTTTTGCGCGATTAAACGTCACCACTCTGGAATAATTACAAAGAAGAATAGTATTTTACCCGTAGACTGGTGGTTCACTTTACTATTACAAATTTAACGCAACCTGATCCCTCAGTTCTTTACAATTAAACCCCTACTAAACAATATTTTTGGATAAAATTTCCTATTGGCTTATTAGCCAATAGGAATTTTTATAAGAAATTATTTTTCTTCTTTCGTTCTCAGCGTCCCAAATTATATTTTCATAGTCGATTTATAACTTAATTTTACAAAATAAATATAAATTCAACCCGAAACTTACAATTGGTATTTGTATCCTTCCGTTGGGGTTTTACAGTAATATTTTTAGTGTTTCGTTCGAGCCGGACATCCATTCATTCATTTCGTACGAATAGGATAATTCTGTTGTTGGCATGGGTTTCACCGATATCTTCCTAGTTAAACTTCTTTTCTAAAAAAATATCGGGTACTTATGGGAGGGACCACATAAAGATTGCCAACATCCTAAGTGAAAGTGTTCCTGTGGAACGAACTGGATTCGAACTTAGCACACCCAGTTTATCAACGCGTGTTGTTAACCACTTAGCCACCGTCACCTCCCGGATATCCATAAACAACAACGTAGACCTTTTACTTAATTTATTTACAACTTGACTATTGATACATTCGAATAAACAGAGCGTAATATAGGGTTCAGGATTGGGAGCAGGAGTTTCTTGGTTCCATTCATGTTTTCCTGGGACACAGTGACCATCAGTATATATATATATATATATATATATATATATATATATATATATATATATATATATACTCGCCTCGCATGTAAGTGACTCGGGTTTCGAATCCTGAGTTCGGATATGTGCTACTGATGAGCCCAAAGGAGGGTGAAACTCGAGTCTAGGATTTCCGGTTTGTGTCTTTCATAGTTGTGGGCTGCGGCGTTGTCTGATTGTGGAAATAAATATATATATATATATATATATATATATATATATATATATATATATATATATATATGTTTGTATGTATATGTATATATGTATATGTATATGTATATATGTATAGATATTAACAGATATCAACAGATCAAATAGAATCTTATTCAACGAAATCTACTTAAAAGAACGAATACTGCCAAGACAACACAATGTGTATTCACGACACACGCACACAGACGATGGTATACAGTAGGTCGTGTGCGAATAAGGCTGTATCGTTCCATTTAAAGCGTTTTGTATGTTAGCGTCCGTGGACGTTTTTTGGATGGCTGTTTAGATAAAGTCGACCGGCGCAATTGGCGCGTAAGCAGACGATAGCGGCGGGAAAAATTAAACGGTCTTTGAGAAACGAAAGACAAAATTCAAATGGAGGGCGGAGAAAGCACATACTTGTGAACATTTGTTTATGTTGACAAGAAATGTTTCAGAAAACAAAAACAATTAAAAATAAATGGTGAATGTACGCGTGTTTGCTTGAAAACGAAGCAATCCTTCTGCAAGTGAACGATAATTGTCAAAGAAAAGAAATAAGAACAAGCCGCACATGCGTGATCCCCCCTGTATGTGACTCTATGTGGCGAGTGTAAAAGTCAATAAATTTAGGCAATTTGGGGCATTTTTGACCCCCCTTTGACCCCCTGGGAGTGCTAACCAGTATTTTTCTGAGGTCAAGGATGCTCATTTTATATCCAGAACAATTGCCTCTACATTTTGGCCAAGTTTCAAAAAAATTGAATGGATGGATCAAACGTTATGGGAGAAAAGGGTCATTTTTGCCATTTTGGGCCTTTCGACCTCCTGGGGCGCGAACCGGATTTTTTGCAAGATCAGCGATACTTATTTTCTATTAGGAACAATTGCCTCCACATTTTGGCCAAGTTTCAGAGAAATTGAATGGATGGATGAAAAGTTATGGGGCAAAAAATGTCATTTTTGCCATTTTTGTCAGAATTTTAAAAAAAAATCGAAGATTCTCACTTTCTAACCTGACCAAAGTTACAACTTCATGCAAAATTTCAGAGAAATTCAATGGATGGTTGCGGAGAAAAATGCGGACGGACGGACAGACGGAAATGCCTCAAAACATAAGTTCCCCGATTTTATAAATCGGGGGACCAATAAGAACGTACATTCTTTGGATTCGTCCACTCAATCTGCGCGTTTAACGATGAAAATGATGTTTTAAACTATACGAGGTTTTTCACGACCATCTGATTAGTCGTTTAAAGCAATTCACAAGCAAACAAAATAGCACAAAAAGGTTTATACACACATTAACAGGTTGGTTGAAACAGTGAAAAAATAAATTGGCGTTAGCAGTTTTGGGTTGTGGTTAAATGGAATAAACAAATGTTCGTCAAAGTCCGACATTGTATATTGTGTACTTATCTGTCTATTGGTTATGGGCAGCCCTTTTCCTGGAATTACAGATATCATCTGCCTCTCTCAGTGTCCAACGTGGTTCTACTTGCTGGCGCTTCTTCAAAGTTTGTACCTTAATCTTGCCCCGAGTCGCCCTCTTACGGCTAATTTCGTAACAAAGGAAAGATAACCTATATGTTTTTCTATTTATATAATAGATTAACCGTTTAATAGAAATCGTGAAAAATAGGAACAACGTTACTGAAGAAATTGGCTTCAGCAGTTTTTTGTCAAGGTTAAACGGAATAGACAAGTGTTCGCCAAAGTCTGAAATTGTGTATTGTGTATTTATGGGAAATGAAAAAGGAAAACAAAAACAAGAGATATTCTTTATATATTTATCAACGTTTCGTCTTTATTGTAAGACTTTCTCAGGATGATAATTTGAAGAAACATGTCATGCAAGTACATCGAAATATTGGGTTGACATGATGAGTTGATTAGAAAAAGTAGTAGCCGTGGCTACTGTGTGCGCTGGAGGAGAGTCCAGGCTACGAGAAGTCAGTAGTGGCGAAGAATGAAATGAATATGGAAAGCTTTGAGTGGGTACCATTAAGGCAGCAGTGAAAAGGGGAAGGGCGAGAGTATTAGTGAATCTGCCTTATCTATGTATTGGTTATGGGCACCCATTTTTATGGAGTCAAATAGATGCCCTGAAAGTTCAGGTACCATCTGCCTCTCTCAGTGTCCAACGTGGTTCTGCTTGCTGGCGCTTCTTCAAAGTTTGTGCCTTCATCTTGCCCCGAGTCGCCCTTTTCCCACTGACTACTTAACCAAGGCAGATATAAACCTATCTATTTTCTATAACTAAAATGTAGCAGACCGACTAACAGACAAAGCTATGTGGAGAGCTTCGTGGACGCATCTTAAAAATGCTATTTCAAACATAAACGTGACGGATCAACGAGAAGAAAAAAACTGTTAGGATAAGTAAAGAAAACGCAATTATCTCCCTTGGACGATTTCGGAGTTATCGTTCTTGTCAATAGAGGCTTGCCTGGAGAAAAGATAAACAGACCGACATCTTAAAAACTGTGTCTTATTTCATCTCGCGTTACAGCGGCAATTAACTTATTAATTTATTTTATGTTCAGTTGTAATAAATTTGTTAAACATTTCTGTTAATATTATTGAGTAAACCTAAATTACAAGGTTTACAAAAGAAACAAATCTAGTAAAAAACAATTGTGATAAACAAAAAAGAATGAGAAATCGCGGAAAGGAAATGAGATCGAATTTAGCGAAGGTTACTTAAACACAAAAAGGAGATCGGAAAAATAAAATAAAATACGGAATTAAAAGGTGTAAAGATTAAAGGGCGATGATCTGGACGACAAAGAAAGAGTGAAATACAAGTTAGACCACCAAAAATAACTCTTAGTAAATACAAAATTACCATCTTCTTAAAAGGTGTAAAGATTAAAGGGCGATGATCTGGACGACAAAGAAAGAGTGAAATACAAGTTAGACCACCAAAAATAACTCTTAGTAAATACAAAATTACCATCTTCTTAAAAGGTGTAAAGATTAAAGGGCGATGATCTGGACGACAAAGAAAGAGTGAAATACAAGTTAGACCACCAAAAATAACTCTTAGTAAATACAAAATTACCATCTTCTTAAAAGGTGTAAAGATTAAAGGGCGATGATCTGGACGACAAAGAAAGAGTGAAATACAAGTTAGACCACCAAAAATAACTCTTAGTAAATACAAAATTACCATCTTCTTAAAAGGTGTAAAGATTAAAGGGCGATGATCTGGACGACAAAGAAAGAGTGAAATACAAGTTAGACCACCAAAAATAACTCTTAGTAAATACAAAATTACCATCTTCTTAAAAGGTGTAAAGATTAAAGGGCGATGATCTGGACGACAAAGAAAGAGTGAAATACAAGTTAGACCACCAAAAATAACTCTTAGTAAATACAAAATTACCATCTTCCTAAAAAATTATATTCATTTTGTTTTCTTTTGCATGTTAATAGGAAATACCTTGAACATTTACGCGGAAATTTTAGCAGAGTCGCAAGAAACAGAATAATAGAATTTTATTTTGAAAAACAAAAGTATATATGCATTATTATAGAATAAGGAACACACCTCCACGAAATAAGCTCTAAGTAATTACTTTCCAAGAAGCACCAGAGTTGACTGCCAGACATTTATGATGGTTTTGTCTACAGATCATCTTTGCAATGATCCCAGAAGAACCCGTTCTAATTCTACACGAGGTGTGATTATTGAAAGAGATAAAGCGAATAGACTACAAGCAGAGTGTCAGTTTTCAAGTGATAACATCGTGACCTTTGGACAATCCTGTAAATAATGTGAAATAATGATCGATTGAGAGAAAGATTGCATGTGAAAATAATGGAATAAGATACATTGGTGAGAGTTTTCAACTTGACCTCATTCCGCTATTTTTACATGGTATCTTTTGGGAATATTAGTGAGAAAAAGAGGATACTGGGGCGGGGGGGGGGGAGAAATAGGAAAGAAAGAATAGAGAAAAGAAGAAAAACGACAGAGAAATACTACGAGAGAGAGAAGGGCAACGAAAAGAAAAAGAGAGAGAGATAGAGAGTAGAGCAACGAGAAAAAGAGAAATGAGACAGACAGAGAGAGAGAGAGAGAGAGAGAGAGAGAGAGGGAGAGAGAGAGAGAGAAAAGAGAGAGACAGATAAAAGCAACGAGAGATACAGAAAGAGAGGGAGAGAAAGAGAAACTAGAGACAGAGAGAAAGAGAGAGAGAGAGGGAGAGGGAAAGAAGAGAAGCAAGTAAGAGAATGAGAGAGAGAGAGAGAGAGAGAAAGAGTAACAAGAGAGAGAGTCAGAGAAATAAGAAAAAGAGAGAGAAGAAAAACGAAAGAGAGAGAATAAAAAACGAAAGAGAGAGAGAGAAACAGAGAAGGGGCAAAGAGAGAGAGAGACAGACAGACAGACAGAGACAGAGAGGCAGAGACAGAGAAGGGACAAAGAGAGGGATAGAGAGAGAGAGAGAGAGAAAGAGAGAGATAAAGTTAGATAGATAGAGGGAAAGAGTGAGAGAGATAAAGAGAGATAAAGAGAGAGAGAGAGAAAGAGAGAAATAAAGAGGGAGATAAAGATAGAGAGAAAGAGAGAGAAAGAAAGAGAGAGAGAGAGAGAGAGAGAGAGAGGGAGAGAGAGAGAGAGAGAGAGATGCGAAATATTTTCGGATATCAACAAAAATGACCGGTAAGAAAAGGGATATCTACAAATGATCAACAAGTCAATTTACCACTTTCACCCAATCTGCGGAGGTGACGTAATGGTTACAGCTGCAGACTGTAAGTCCTGTCAGAGATACTGTATCATTTTCACTAAAACTTTGAGTCCTGAACATAAGACATTTATTCAAACCATGATTAATGAATCAGAGGTGATCTACGCAGCATCTAATGATGCCACACTTGTTACAAATAACTTTGCACAAAATTCTACCCTTTGCGATCACGGCCACCTTCTTCCACAATTTTTCTGCCATGACTAAAAATACGTGACATCTAAAGTGACATCTATATATTTGTCCGGGAGGTTGCTAAACTTATCAAGAACCTTGCGACTTGTCCTGACAGCATTCCGGTCATTTTGCTTAAGAATCTGCAGTTGGAATTTGCTTCTATCCGTACATATCTGTTCAAAATTTGCTTAAAGTTAAAATGCTTTCCATCTCCTTGGAAAATTTTCGTAATTCTGCAGACTATTTAAAAGTGTTGGGGAACCGGCTTCTTCATCTCAGTACAGACCCACCCGTCCCTTGTGCGTTATGAGTAAATCGTTTGAATCTTTTATAAATCAAGAATTTGTCAATCACCTAAGCAAAAGAAATCTACTTAGTGACAAGCAATACGGATTTCATCCTTCAAGATAATCAGCAGACGTGCTGACTGTATATATCACACACGATCAGTGAATCTCTCGATGGAGGTTTCGTTTCTAGGGCGATAATACGACATATCACGAGTCTTTGATAAGGTTTGGCACAAATGTTTTATTCACAAACTTGTAAGCTATGGGATGTATAAAAAATGTTTTTCTCAACTGTCAAATCCCTTCTCCCTGAATGGTCTATAAAAATAGTTGTTAATGGGAAGAAGTCTGAAGCATATAGTATCAATACCAGCGTGCCTCAAGGATATGTCCTGGGCCCAACCCTCTTTCTAATCTTCACATGCAATCAAGACTGGTATTCCTTAAGTATCATTTCTGGACCAACCCCGATCGTGGGCGTCATCAATGATTATCAAAATGATATAGTAAGATCATTCGTTGACATCTATGGTAGCACTTTGAAGTGTATTTCTGATCAAGATCTTGCCGATTTTCACTCTTCCGATCTCGAGCACGTGGTATAATGTGGAAAAAAAAATGGCCTCTTACATTTAACACCTCTAAAACCGAGCTTCTCTCCTTGCATCACCAACGCTCGGATCCTCGTTTTGCCTCAGTGGAAACGAAGACTTACTTACAGACCTGAAATGGAAGATTCATATAAAATCTGTTGCTAAAGTCGTTCGAAACAATAGTTGGATCATTCTACTGCTCCAGAAAGTGCCGTACTCGTGATGCAATCCTCTACCTATATAAGACTAACATAGAGTACTGGTGTCACATCTGGGGGGGGGGGGTGACGCTTAGAGTACCTTTTCTTGTTTTTACAGAGTACAAAATCGATTTCACATCGTAGTCCACTTTCTTACACAAGAGACGTTGTTAGATTTTCTCCATATCGTTATTTCCATTGTCGGTGCTCGACTGAGCTCCAATCTGACCTCGCCCTCTTAAAACATTCAAACTAAGAACTAATCTTGCTACCGCCATTATAAAGTACCGTCCTTTCTGTGTACCTAAAATCAAACGAAATTTCCATGAACGAAGTTTCTTTTCTAAAACTTCATATGTGTGGAAGATTACAACATGGTCATCTTCAAGTCCAATGTCAAAAAAAATACTTGTCGAACCGTCTTGTTAAGCGATCAAATGTTGTCCATTCCATTAATCTGTTTCAATCTCTCGTAGTATTGTTCATTATCCAACCGACAACCTCATTAACCCTTATCCTCGAGTGGCTTTTGGCCTTGATAAGTGGTGACTAATCAGTGAATCCATATATCATTATTCCAACTATGAATTAAATAATAGAATAGCCCAAATTCTAGCATTAATTGTGCCACTAGTCCAAGAGTATGAAAATACATAAATAAGAACGGTCTTTCTCTGCTTTTCCTGGACTCAAGTAATGCCGGTTGGTAGCCGCGCAACTATTATGTCACTATTAACTTCATGCACAGACCCACCCTTACAGCAAGTATATATTAGTCTGAAAAGAGTGTTAATATCTAGCCGGACAGTGTCCATCAGTAAATAGGTATAGCTTTAGATCGGAATAGAGGGACATGAACCAACTGATATACAGAATATCAACACATATAGTCAACACATATATAGCTACACATCCTGGCATGGGTGTATAGACAGACAGACAGGCAGATAATCAATTATACTTACTAGCAAATATATGCGACTAGAGAGTATATTTTTGCTAGTATATATGCCGAACTAACATATACTACACTGTCGCCCAAGGAGGAGGTAATGTCCAAGAGGAGGATCTCATGACAACAGAACATTATCTACAATAACTCATCCTGGAATTGAGCATTAAAAGATAGTAATAGCATAGTTTCGGCTTCAGACAGTCAGATACAAATTTCTATTCGTAATATAATTATTACAAGCCGCGCATGCGTGGCCCCCTCTGTATGTGACTCGATGTGGCGAGTGTAAAATGCAATAAATTTGGGCAATTTGTGGCATTTTTGACCCCCCCTTTAACCCTCTGGGGGGCGCGAACCAGAATTTTTCTGAGGTCAAGGATGCTCATTTTATATCCAGAACAATTGCCTCTACATTTTGGCCAAGTGTCAGAAAAATTGAATGGATGGATCAAACGTTATGGGAGAAAAGGGTAATTTATTTTTGCCATTTTGGGCCTTTTGACCTCCTGGGGCGCGAACCAGATTTTTTGCAAGGTCAGCGATACTTATTTTCTATTAGGAACAATTGCCTCAACATTTTGGCCAAGTTTCAGAGAAATTGAATGGATGGATGAAAAGTTATGGGGCAAAAAATATCATTTTTTGCCATTTTGGGGGCCTTTTGACCCCCTGGAGGGCTAACCAGATTTTTTTTCAAAAATCGGAGAATGTCACTTTCTAACCTGACCAAAGTTACAACTTCATGCAAAATTTCAGAGAAATTCAATGGATGGTTGCGGAGAAAAATCCGGACGGACGGACGGACATGCCTCAAAACATAAGTCCGCCGATTTTATAAATCGGGGGACCAATAAAATATGTATGCTGATTTAGATCGTCGTAGGAAGACGAACATAAACAGATTCCAATCGAGATAACCGGTCAAATATATTGATACATAGATATAGATAGAATGAGATAAAGGTGTATTAATGACTGATCATGTAGACAGCAATAACCAATCAGAGATTGAAAAGTAGAGATCAATTGATCAGGATAGACGATTACATTGTAGCTATTTAGCGCCCATCTTTAATCTTTCTAGCTTCCTTTCCATCTTTGCTCTATCGAAATGCACACATTCACGCATGCGCGGATCTCAGTCTGAATGTATTTAACCAAGACAAAGCCTAATCGCTGTACAGCGATAAACAAGATTAACCCTTTGTCTTCGACTGCCACTGACGTCTGATACTTGCACAGCGTATTCTTTCCGTGTTTTTAATCACGCGCGACAAGCAGCAAACGACAAAAGAGTCGAGGACACAGCGAATAACAGCCAACAATTGCACGTCGTTCCGTGATGATGAGAACAATAAAACCCGGAAGTAGACAAAAGATACCTGCCTCTCACAAGGAAACACATTCATATTTTAGAATCACCTGAAATGCAGAGGCATCAACCAGCATCTTCCTCCAGAGCAAAAAGGTTATGTAGCTCCCCCCCGCCCCGTCACTAAAATGTTTTTTTTTATTCATCCAGAACGCACCACATTTTCATATTATATATTTTTGATAGAATTGTAACACTTTTAGAGAGGGAGGCTCAATTTTCTCAATTTTAATGTAAAATGTTACCATTTAATTTAGAGAGGATTTCTTCACTCCTAACATTATTAAATCTTATCGATTGAACACAAAATGCTAATAGAATTTTAGCCTAGAAATTTGGGGTTCACTTTACTATTTAAATTTAACGTAAACTGATCACCCAGTTCTTTACCATTACCCCTTCTCACTAAACAATATTTTCCGCACGTTCCAATAAGAATTTTCATAAAAAAAATTTTTTCTCACGTTTTCAGCGTCCCGAATTACCTTGTCAATCAGCATCTTCACCCAGACCAAAAGGCTGTATGACATGCCCCCACGTCACCAAGATGTTTTTTTGTTGTTTTAATATATTTGGATTATAATCGATTAAGCGCACCGTTTCCAGATTGTATACATTTTAATAGAATGTAATTTTTTCAGGATGAAGTTAAGTTTTCTGCGTAATTTAAATGTAAAATGATACCACTCGAGTTGATATTTCCAGAGAACTTTATCCCTAACATTTAAAAAAAAATATTTTGTTAGCAGCACCAGCGAATGTTGTTTTTATATATAGACTCTCGATTGGACGAAAACTCAAATCAGCTGTTTCTTTCAACCAATCACAGCGCAAGAAATATTCGCTTTCAAATATTTGAGCATAATATAAACACCCTAAATAGCGTTTTACTTTTCTTTTCCGGCTTTACTTCCACAGTCGACTACTGTGAAGAACGACCCTCACAAAATAGACGCGGAACCCCATGTCACAAAACACTCCCACGAACAACTCTCTCGCACCCAAGTTTATGCATACACTCTCTCACTAACAAAACATACACGGTAATATACACGCAAATCTACAATGTCTATCGCATTTACACAAACTAACACGTAAACTAGGACGGCGCCAGCCAAAATCAACATGTCTACTACAATTCTCCTTACAGACAAAACACCTTCACATGAATGTTCTTGGGACACTGAATTCTTATTCATTATGAACTCTTTATCTTTCATTGCCTAAATAAGTTGTCAATAAAAGTTAATTATTTTTGTATAGATAGAATTTGTCAAATTGCACTTTTAAAATTATTACAAGGCATTACAAGGCAAAAGTGCAGTTTATGTGGTATATTTCATCTGAGAAAAAGTGTATGTTCAAAAGCATAAAACATACTCCAATAAGACAAAAAGTAGTTTTAAAATGGATCACCTAGCCGGAAGTCAACGAAAGAACGAAAATACTGATTAACGGGACGTAACTCTGCAAGATATTCGAATTTAAAAATTTTAAGAAATTATCATTGATACTCGAAAACAATTAATTCTATTCTCATAAATATTATTACTTAAAAATGCTTTCTAAAAATATTTGTCTTTAATAAAAACAATATTACCCAACTGAATCAGGAGATTGACTAAAGAGTATATCAGATATTGAAATAGGATTGGGTAATAGGAGGGGACCCTTTCTAGCTTAGTGATACGATTTACCGTAAGTAAATGGTTTCAGAAAGAGTGTTCTTCTTTTTCTTTCGTGTTAATCAGGTGATTCTGGTGTTGGCATAAGTTTCCCGATGTTTTTCTAGTTAGAAATCTTTCTGGAAAGACATCGGGTACTTACGGGAAGGACCACAAGAAAGTTGCCAACATCCTTAAGTGACAGTGGTACTGTGGAACTGACTGGATTCAAACTTGGAACACCCAGGTGTTCAGCCCGTGTCGTTAACCACCGTCACCTCCCGTAAGGAGTATTCATAATGTATAACAGAATTAATAAAAAAATATACAGTTTATAAAGCTTTACGTCACTACAGATGTTTCGCTTTTTAGATTTTCTTTTTTAAATATTATTTTAAAAGTTATGTTTAATAATTACGTTATTGTTTGGTCAGGAAATTATTAATTGAACCAAATTATGTTAACAATGATGTCAAGGTGACATTTTTACATTAGTATTTGTAAAGAATTTTCAAATCAGAAATAACTTTCTATTCGACAGTTTAAATGCTTTAAAATGCCTTTCCAATTTCGAAGGATCAGAAAGTAATTATTTTTTAAACAATTAACTGAAGATAAAACATGATTTCTTGTAAATTATTTTTGAAATAGAATTAAAAATCGTTTTATTTTACGCGATTGCATTTTTTATTTCAATAAAGATATCAGACTATGATACAACAAATTGACAACGAGCGAATTTTATGTTGACAAAATTACGAACGAAGATGCTGAGAAACTTCACCACGATAAACATTATGAAGGACTTTAAAAGTTTAATTGTTTACATGTTGTCAATACCTTAATCGAACCAAAAATGATAGGATTATACATTTGCAAGCGTAGTGAATAAGGAATATATGAGAAATTCAAACTGAAATAAGCTTACGTCTACTATCAAGACTATAACCCAATTAGCTAGTTAGACTAGAACAAGAAGTTGACATTACAAAATATCGCTGATGAATGTCAACGAATAATAAATCTACACGACGACACTGCAAAAATGGGCAAAGAGATATTTCATACGTACTCTTAGTAAAAAAAATACATAGTAAAACATTATTTCAAAATCAATCAATGTTGTGGATTCGGCCAAATGCATTTATTTTATTAAAAAATGTTTCTTTAAACATTAAAAGTGTCATTATTTTACTGTAATAAAAAGAAAGTTTGTAAATATCAAAATGGAAAACACAAATGTTAAATTTCAATTAGACATAACGTCTGACTTAACAATAAAAGATAAATTAACCAGGACAAAGACAGACCAATGCTAATTACTCGGAAGAAAATTGCGTGCAGAATAACCGGTAAAATATTAGGTGAATGCTATGTTAATGTTAGGAACAAAAACTTAACTGAAAGCATTTTTCATGGATCAATCGCGAAACACATACGGAATGAACTGGATGAAGCAATTTGATTCATGCAACCTGCCAATAAATACGTTTTGTAATAACATAAAAGCAGGTTCTAATAATACAGAAAATTTACAAAGGGAACTTAAATAAAGTTTTCCTGAATGATTAGAGACTCGCAGCATTCGAATAAAAAAACGATTTTAAACAAAAACAAGTAGCATTTTCAGCTGAAAAAGAACTGGGAAGGTCAAAGATTTTTAAAAAGCAAACAGATTATATGCACCCCAGTTAATGTAAAAAAGAACAAAATCCTGTTCTGTGCTGGATTAAATGATTGTTGAAAAACTGAAAATTACGCATAACATATTCCTGACGATATATTTTCAAAATAAAATATTAGAAAATATTCTCAAAACTTGAGTTATCGGATGCATATATGAAAATACCATTCAAAGAGAAATGTACAAAATGGTTGACCAAGAATACACACAAGATGTGTAACAAATCCAGTTGGCGGTTTGGTGTAAAATTATCGCCAGGAATATTGCAACAAAGAATAGACGCCATGTTAAGTGATGTGAATTTTTCAGTGACACATTTTGAGATTTTTATGAAAAGCGAATATAGAGAGCATGCCGAACATGTGAAAATGGTATTTGATAAAATTTAAAAAATACGGCTTCAAGTCCAGCATTTATAAATTCGATTATTTTAACAATCAAATACTCGGGACACAATTTATGAAAAGAGTCGAAAACCAGAAACAGACAGATCTACGGCAATAAAAAGGAATCCTCTTTCAACAAGTGTCTTATACATTGCAAGCTTTTTAGGCATTTTCGAATTGTAATATACATTTTTGAATTGTTATATACATTTTCGAATTGTTATATACATTTTCGAATTGTTATACACATTTTCGAATTGTTATATACATTTTCGAATTGTTATATACAATTTCGAATTGTTATATACATTTTTGAATTGTTATATACATTTTCGAATTGTTATACACATTTTCGAATTGTTATATACATTTTCGAATTGTTATATACATTTTCGAATTGTTATATACATTTTCGAATTGTTATATACATTTTTGAATTGTTATACACATTTTCGAATTGTTATATACATTTTCGAATTGTTATATACATTTTTGAATTGTTATATACATTTTCGAATTGTTATATACATTTTCGAATTGTTATACACATTTTCGAATTGTTATATACATTTTCGAATTGTTATATACATTTTCGAATTGTTATATACATTTTCGAATTGTTATATACATTTTTGAATTGTTATATACATTTTCGAATTGTTATATACATTTTCGAATTGTATATACATTTTCGAATTGTTATATACATTTTCGAATTGTATATACATTTTCGAATTGTTATATACATTTTCGAATTGTATATACATTTTCGAATTGTTATATACATTTTCGAATTGTATATACATTTTCGAATTGTTATATACATTTTCGAATTGTTATATACAATTTCGAATTGTTATATACATTTTCGAATTGTTATATACAATTTCGAATTATTATATACAATTTCGAATTGTTATATACATTTTTGAATTGTTATATACATTTTCGAATTGTTATATACAATTTCGAATTGTTATATACATTTTCGAATTGTTATATACATTTTCGAATTGTATATACATTTTCGAATTGTTATATACATTTTCGAATTGTTATATACAATTTCGAATTGTTATATACATTTTCGAATTGTTATATACATTTTCGAATTTTTATATACATTTTCGAATTGTTATACACATTTTCGAATTGTTATATACATTTTCGAATTGTTATATACAATTTCGAATTGTTATATACATTTTCGAATTGTTATATACATTTTCGAATTGTTATATACAATTTCGAATTGTTATATACATTTTCGAATTGTTATATACATTTTCGAATTGTTATATACATTTTCGAATTGTTATATACATTTTCGAATTGTTATATACAATTTCGAATTGTTATATACATTTTCGAATTGTTATATACAATTTTCGAATTGTTATATACATTTTCGAATTTTTATATACATTTTCGAATTGTTATATACAATTTCGAATTGTTATATACATTTTCGAATTGTTATATACATTTTCGAATTGTTATATACAATTTCGAATTGTTATATACATTTTCGAATTGTTATATACATTTTCGAATTGTTATATACATTTTCGAATTGTTATATACATTTTCGAATTGTTATATACATTTTCGAATTGTTATATACATTTTCGAATTGTTATATACAATTTCGAATTGTTATATACATTTTCGAATTGTTATATACAATTGATTCCTATGAATATTAAGAGCTTCACTAAATAAATTACTTAAGATACGAAATGCAACTGATTTTCTGAATGTCATGAGACGTTCAAAGAAATTATTACGGCTTTAACATCTGACTTATCTCTCACATATGACTAATAAAGAAGTATACGTTGCGACTGATGATAATAAATGGAGATTTAGATTCCACACATCAACAGCGGAACGAAAAAAAAAACTACAGCCGAATAGAAAAACAGGCTCTAGGTATAATATTTGCAGTAAAAATTACAATTTTTACATGGAAGATTCATTTTGCAAACGGACCACGGTTCATTATTATTAATATTTATGTCTAAGAAACGCAACCGACTCATACTGCGAATCACCCGTGAAGATAGAGAAATCATTATTTTAAACTATATATTTACATCCCTTCATCGACGAAAGTAGATCATGAAGACGGATTGTGAAGGCTAATCTCGAAATGTCATGAAAATCTAGAAGAAAATAGTGCCTGCTGCATTAAGTACAGAATAGGAGATACTTTAGAATACGATAAAGAGATTGGACTTAAAGCCAGATTTTTATCAATTTATTACAGAAACAAAGAAAGAAATCATGAGCTGACAAAATAAAACAATCAAATCATGCAACATTTTGTTATACTGATTGCATGTGGTGATACCGGTATCACTAAATAGAAATATTGATGGCTTTTCATACGAGATATTTCGGAATTACGAGGATGAAAGCCCTTATGAGGAGTTATGTGTATTGGCTTGGCATAGATAAAGGAATTGAAGATCTTGTAAAATGTTTAGATACTGTGCATGTAAAATTCACCCTCCATAAAAAACAGTCAGAATATGGTGAAGAATACACATTGGCTATACAGGACCAATGGATGAGGTTTATTGTCTTATTATTAGAGATAGCTTCACGAAGTAGCCAGGAGTTTTCAAATGTGAAAAAAAACACTATACACCTTTTACACAAGATATACGCAGGATTTGGTATTCCTGATACAATTGTTTCTGATAATAGAAATTTACGACTAAAGAATTTGGAGATTCCTGTAAGGAATTTTGTAGTAAGAAAGATTTGACAAAATACTGCTTGTATTCTGCTTTTGGGATTTTCACTTAATGGTTCCCGAGTAAAATATGTTCAGTTATTCAACGACCAAAAGCTGCACGTCTCCCAGCGAAATCGCCTCGAACAAAAACATATGTTATCGCTAAATCTCTTTCTCTCAACTAAATGACCTGCACGCTAGAGAAGTTCTGAGTTAACTGTCGAACAGACGAATCATCCAACTTACATGGAGCTATAAATGGCGAATCATCCAACTTACATGGAGCTATAAATGGCGAATCATCCAACTTACATGGAGCTATAAATGGCGAATCATCCAACTTACATAGAGCTATAAATGGCGAATCATGTCTAACTCTTAGGTCGACAGTTCGAAACAGTCTGAATTTTGTTCGAATTTTTATGTACAGCACAGCCGATTCTTTGTCGTTTTCTTTAGAAAGATCGGCTTTACCGATTACCCCCTCTAGTGTCATCATCACACGTAGAAGCTGCGGGACGGCCCTCTACGTCTGTGGCTTCTTGGGAGACGTGGCACAGCGAGTTCGGTTGCTTCCTGTGGTAGTCCTTCCGAGACTTGTTTGTTCTTCACTGCCGTCACTGTCATCGTAACTGTCACTCGAACGATTAAGACAATCATCGACCGAGCTATCGGCCTCGTCATCCATCAACGGTACACACAATTCACCATAGCTTGACGTTTCAGCTTCACTGTCTTCGGAATTGTTCACCATCCAAGGATATGGCAAGACACTTTATCCAAACACACCATTTGTGGATTTCGGTAACAATTACCGTCTTCCAGTCGCTAGTGCACCAGTTTGGCCGGGACCCTACTAGAACAGCGGCCCCTTTTCAGATTCCATGCTAGTGATCATGTAGCACCGGAAGTGTGTTATCAATGCTTTTCACCCGGATTCCCACGGGTACAGGGCATTCACCGGAGCCGTCACATTATCGACACCATCGTTTAGCGTTTCTTGTACCAAATAAAAAACTGCCTCTTCGGCAGTGCATAGTTTCATAGCGGGAATCCGCTGCATTGATCTGTGAGAAAACGCAGAAAATGCAGTCGAACATCCAATCTCTCAGCAAACATATTTAAGCTCTTCCTGCTGAACGCTGTTCCGTTGTCGGTTAAGATTTCTTCAGGTGGGCTCATTTAATCAAATAGAGCTGAGACACTGTATCACAGCGGCAGAATCTTCACGCCGCAAGAATCGCCAGATAGCAAACTGGTAGGCCCGCAATCGATAAGGTTCAAGTAGTGAACACCCCATATAGTTGGCGACATCCATGCCCAAACCTTTTCCATCTTTCTGTCAGCGCGCTTTCCCTTCGCTTGATAACACTACTCGCTACTCGCATCCAACCGCACACTGGAAGATGTCCAACAAGCCTTCCGCATGAAAAGAACAGTTTCTCTCTGGTAATATTGTCCGGTATGTTACCAAAGCAGAGCATGACCCATTACCCTGACAGTCAAACATTTGGGTCTCATTTTTTGGTCGATCCGGAGGTTTCCTGGCCAGACTAAAGCGCGACAAATATCCAGCAACACTTTCAACCACATACACATCGATGTTTGGCGAGGCCGTTGTATTGATTTTGTTCGTCCTGTGATAAGACTGTGTTCACAATGGACCTCATTATTTGCGAACCCATGTTCAGTCCAAATCTCAATGTAGTTAAACCGTACCTTCTACCCGAAGATCCAGAAATGTTACATTTGATCCTCGCCGTCTTCATTTCCCCAGTTTATCGGCACAAACATCGGTATCTGCCGTGTATGCGTCCGTAGGGAGGTTTATCTCCCTGTAGTCCATTACAGGGCGCACTTTTTATCTATTCTGTTGGACAACGGCAATTAATGGGAGAAGCCTTATGGGGGATCCAAACTTTTGTTTATAATAGTACCAATTTAATTCATTGCTCTACTTTTTACCCCCGAACAGTCTCATCACTGTTGCTGGCATTGAATACTCCGTGACACAATTTTATAGCTTTCCAAGCGCTTTTTATTCACCCCCCCCATTTCCATGTTGCAATCTATTCATTTTGTTGATGGTCAAACTTCACTCGATAATTGGGTTCTTCGATGACAAGTGCTGACGCAACCGTACAAACAGAAACTGGCTCATCAGAAAATTGACCCTACCCCTCCAACTTCGGGATAGATGCTCCGCCTAGAGATTTTATCATGTCTATTCTCATAAAGAAGTCGAACCCAAGCAGGTCCTTCATCATTACTAAAACCTCGATAACAACCGCACGTCCACTCTCCAGTCGCAGGCTAACTGACCTAACTCTACATGTCTGTTCTCCTGCCGATAGTAATCACCTCGATGGTCTGCTCTCGCCATGTCCGGCACACCTTCTTGCTCACAATAGTGCAGGAGTACACAGAAGCAACTAGTGTGACGCACTCTTTCCCGTTCCCACCTAGTTTTACTGTTGGCAGCGCCAAGTAGACATCTTATCTAGAGAAGAAGCCGGCGCATAGTTGTCGTCGCTTAACTCTTTACACCGGGAGCAACATGCACCACACCTCAACGGGTTTGCGTCCCAAGCTCTCAGCCTGTCGCATCAATTACTGAGAAATGTTCATTTCCTTCATACGATAAGAAGCGCGGAGAAGCTGTCGGACATGGTCGGGTAACCCATTTACGACACAGAAGGCTTCCGTAGGTCCACCGGGAAAACATTTATAGTTTCACTTGGGTGCATGCGGTGCGCCACAAACTGCGCGAACGTCGTGAAGAAACCTTCCGTTATAAAAAGAGAAATCTGCCTTCCTTTCTTAACTTAATAACTGGTAGACCACAGAAACCACCTGCCAAACGTATGAGGAATATGCATTCCATTTTATTAACTGAGCACAGCCGACATACAAGTTCAGCTTTTTTAATCAATTCAATAATGTCATGACTGATATCAATTTTTTGTGCCATTAGAATGCCAAAATTGCTTGTAGTGAGAAAATATTAGCGGGACTTTAAGTCAGGAAGTCGGTATTTTAAGAGGCCTGATGTGGTAGCACTAGTGTATATCGGATAAGTACAAAGAAGAGTACAAATTCAGGAATACCACTATGAAAGAAGGTACGATCGGTATTGGATAAACTCATACCTAACAAAACAAAAATAGTTAAAAAATATGATACCGAGACGAAAACGCATATATATACGTACAAACCAATATGTATATATACACACATACATGCACACACACACACACACACACACATATATATATACATATATATACACATATATACATATATATATATATATACATACATATATACACATATATATATACATATATACACACATACATACATATACAGTGCTGTTCAAAAATATAAGGCCAGAAGTAATTTACACTTATGGAGTTGTTTAATCGTCCTTATGGCCTAATCTTATGAATTTATATTGCGAATACGATCAGTAAACTACCCTTAAATTTTTGGATTCAATTTTTAAGATTATGCTTGCGTATTGCAGATAATTACAAATTAGCATTAAAAAACCTGTTCATAAATATAAGGCCACATTCATTAACTCAAAATAAACCTTTATTAGAGACGAAAAAAACTTTTAAACACATTTAATATTTAGTATGACCACCATTATTCTTTATTAACTCGAACATGCGGTTTTTCATGCCATCAATCAAAGAGTGAAGATATTCGCTCGAAATCTTATCCCATGATTCGACAATTGCTGCTTTGAGGTCCTTAACGCTTTGGAATTGACGTCTATCTGAGTATACCAAACGGGCTAGTTGCCCCCATGCATTTTCTATTGGATTGCAATCTGGGCTATTGGCCGACCAGTCCAATAATTGTATATCTAATTATCCAAGAAACTTTTTGTTGCACGAGCTGAATGGATTGGAGCGTTATCCTGCATAAACCACCAGTTGTCGCCGCATAATCTTGTTCCGCACTCCTTCAGCCTAGCATGATTCAAAAGCTTTATGTATCCATCGGCCTTAAGACGACCACTAAATGAACTCTATGTCCATCTTGCCACTGTATGCAATTGCACCCCAAACTATACAGCTACCACCACCTCCAACTCGAGCCGAAAAGATTTCACGTGGCAAACTTTTATCTCTCCAGTAATGCTGGAATCCATCTGGCCCATCGAGGTTGAATTTTTTCTCATCTGTAAACAAAACAGACCTCCATTCATTCACCCAACACGGGTGAACTTTTCCGAACTCCAGTCGCTTTTTTATGAATGTTTTTTAGAGGTGGTTTGGCTTTGCGCTTCAAACTTGATTTTCCATTCCTATGAAGGAAGCGTCTGACTGTCAATGAGCTAACTTTGGCATCAACTCCTAGTCGGGGGCCAATAAGATGTGGTCTACCTGGACTTTTTTTAGTATTATAGCTCTGTGGCGCTTTCAGATAATTCGACACCACTGTCTTACTTCTTCCAAGGTCCAGTCCGATGGCTCTGCTGGTTAATCCACGTTTAGACATCTCTGTAATACGGCCTCTTTCGAATTCGGTCAAGGGTTTGCCCCTGGGCATTATTAGTGGGCGTTACAATATTTTATCGTAGAAGACTATCTTTATGACAACTACTGAGTTGTTTAAAAGTTTTGTTCGTGTCTAATAAAGGTTTATTTTGAGTTAATGAATGTGGCCTTATATTATTGAACAGGTTTTTCTTTGCTAATGTGTAATTATCTGCAATACGCAAGCATAATCTTAAAAATTAAATCCAAAAATTTAAGAGTAGTTTACTGATCGTATTCGCAATATAAATTCATAATATTAAGCCATAAGAACGCTTAAACAACTCCATGAGCGTAAATTACTTCTGGCCTTATATTTTTGAACAGCACTGTATATATATATATATATATATATATATATATATATATATATATATATATATATATATATATATATGTATATATATATATATATACATAGATACAGATTTATATATATATATATATATATATATATATTTACATATAAACACATTTATACATGTACATACATTTATATATATATGCAGATATACATATACGTACATATAAATATACATATATACACATACACACATATATATACATATATAACCATACATACATATATATACATATATAACCATACATACGTATATATACATATATATACACATGCATACATATATATATAAATATATATATACACATGCATACATATATATATACATATATATATATGCATATGCATATACATATAAATATATACATATATATATACATATGCATACCTATATATATATAAACATATATACATATACATATGCATACATATATACATACATTCATATATATAGCTATATATACACATACACACATATAGTTATACACATATATATACACATACGTATGTATATACATGCATACTTATAGATATACATATATGTACACATACATTCATATATATATTTAGCTATATATATACACATACACACATATAGATATACACACACATATATACATACATATATATACATACGTGCAGATTTACATATATATACACATACATATACACATACATATAGATATACATATATATATACACATACATACATATATACATATATATACATATATATAGATATAAATATATACATATATATATATATATATATATATATATAGATTTACATATATATAAACATAGAAATATAGATATACACATATAAACACAAACATACATATATACACATATATAAATACATATGCACACATACATACATATATATCTACACATACATACCTATTCATACAAACATATATAAATACATATATATATACATACATATATATATACACATAAATATATAGTTATGCACATACATACACACACACATATATATATATACATATACATACACACCAATATATATCAATATATATGTATATAAACATATATATATATATATATATATATATACATATATATATCAATACATATAAACATACATATATATACATACGTATATATACACACATATACATACGTATATATAGGTTAATATATATATATATTGACCTACATATATAAATATATATATATATATATATATATATATATATATATATACATATATATATACACATACATGCACATACGTATTTACATGTACACATATACGTATATATCTCAATAAATATATGTATATATACAAATACATACATATATATATACGTATGCATACATATATATACATCCATATATATAGACATACATACTTATATATATATACACATATTTATACACATACATATATATATACGTACATATACATAAACATTTCTATATATATACAATATATATATACATATACATTTATATATATATACATACATACATTTCTATAGATATACATTCCTATATATATACATATACATTTATATATATATATATATATATTCTCATATACATTCATATATATACATATACATTCATATATGTATATATATATATTTATATATATATATATTCATATACATTTATATATATATATTCATATACGTTCATGAATATACATATATATACATATTTATATATATACATATACATTCATATATACATATTCATATACGTTCATGTATATATATATACACATTTATATATACATATACATTCATATATACATATACATTTATGAATGTATATATATACATTTATATATGTATATATATACATTTATATATGTATATATACATTCATATATATATATACATATATATACATATATATGTATATATATACATTCATATATGTATATATACATTCATATATATATACATATATATACATATATATGGAGATATATATACATTCATATATATATACATATACATTCATATATATACATATACATTCATATATATATACATATATATACATATATATGTATATATATATATATATATACATTCATATATATATACATATACATTCATATATATACATATACATTCATATATATATACATATACATTCATATATATACATATACATTCATATATATACATATACATTCACATCAATACATATACATTCATATATATACATTTATATATATACATATACATGCATACATATATATATATATATATATATACACACCCATTCATATATATATATACATATCCATTCATATATATATATACACAAATACATTTATATATATATAAATATACATTCATATATATTTACATATATATTCATATATATTTTAATATACATTCATATATATATCAATTCATATATATACATATATATTCATATATATATTCATATATATATACGTATATATACATATATATATATACATACATATACACATGTATACATATGCACACACATATATACATATACATACATATATGTATTCATACATATACACATATATACATATACATACACACATATATATATATATACATATACGCATATATACATATACACATATAAACATATACACACATATATACATATATATGTATATAAAAATATCTACATCTAACATTGGTTTTAAGGCATTTAAGTACAAATTTTTAAAGGGCCTTACAAAAAAAACTTAACCAAATTCATCCATACTAGAGACGATGCGCGATTTAAGTTCAAAGTTAAAATAGACATTACACCGTAAGTCCTCACAACATCGGACGCCATCTCAACATCTCTCTTTTTAATTGGTTTAGGAATGTATAATTTTAGTGTTGTTAACTAGAATTTGTCTTAAATCAGAGAGAGGGCAGTTATGTTTTTGTAGATGTTGGTAAATTGAGCTAGAGTTTACAAGATGCATGGTGAGGCGGCGGGATAGAGTAGTGCTTGCAAAACCATGCAGGCAAATAAATATTAGATTTTTGTTGTTGCTTAATCTGTGTAAGTTAATAAGCATTCTTGTATGTGGTGAGATAGCTCAGTTGCAGAGTACTCGCCTAATATGCAAGTGCTCCGAAGCTAGGACTTCTGGTTTGTTTATTTCATAGGTTGTGGAAATAATTATATATATACATATACATATACATATATATATACATATACATATACATATACATATACATATACATATACATATATACATATACATATACATATACATAGACATACATATACATATACATATAAATATACATATACATATATATATATACATATATATATACATATAAATATACATATATATACATATAAATATACATATACATACATATAAATATACATACATATAAATATACACATACGTATATATACATATACATATACATATATACATATACATGCATATATATACATATACATGTATATACATATACATACACATATATATATATACATATATACATATACATATACATATATACATATACATATACATATATACATATACATAGAAGCCCTATATATATATAAACACAAAAAAAACTAATTAATAGAATTAACTATAATATATGTAATAATATTCTAAAATGTTTATAGCTCCAAAATAGTTTCGTACTTAGTACATAATTCCCGCCAAACACTTTATATAAATAATACACATGGTCTAGACTGATTAGCCTCATTCTCCCTGAAGATGGACCTAGATGGGTCCGAAAGTACCTAGAAGACAGATGCAAATTATGGCAGATTCATCAGCCAATTCCCCTCCGAAACTAAGATCCTAATTCGGACTATTGAAAGGATCTACCAAAGGATATCTAGACACGAGTAGTCTATCAAATTCAACAATACTTGCCTGAAAGAGAAAATCCTGCCTACATATATATATATATATATATATATATATATATATATATATATATATATATATATATATATATATATATATATATATATATATATGTATATTTAGGCAAACATTATTAAATAACACGGAGTGGTTTTGTTTGATGCGACTTTTTAAAATGTTTTTTAGGTGTTGGCATATAGAGCTAGGTTTCACTTCCACAACACTATCCCGAAGACTCACCCTACATCTCTCCGACGCTAGCTCTATATGCCAACACCTAAAAAAACATAATTGCGCCCCCTTCCCATATAGAAACATCCTTGTTAACAATACCAAAATAATACACCATGATACCAATATCAAAAAATTAAAAATACTCGAAGCCCTCTACATAAAAACTAAACATCCCACAATTAATAATGTCAATTATGAAACGAGTCGCAACATTTTAAAGTGTCTAGCATAATAATTAACATTACCAAATTCTGAGCCATTAGGTAGTTATGCGTTTGAATTGTATGCACTTTATTTAACGTCATCAATTTCTTAACGGTTTAAACAGTCAAACTTTTAAATCTCTCGTATGTGTAGAACGCCATCACGCTCTCATGTACATTTCAACTTTACAGACGCGTTTTCAAATATAAACTACTTACCGTTATAATTCAAAAATAAGCACAACAGTAAAGACACTAAAACTAATACCGCCTGAAGATGATTTGACGATTACAATCGAAAGTACTTGCAAAAAAGAAAAAAGAATGGAACAAGAAACCCAAGGATCATATTTACATCAATTTGACCGAAACATTAGATGGACAATTCGGAAAATAAAAAAAATAAAAAAAAGTCGCATAAAAACCCCACTCCGTGTTATTTAATAATGTTTGCCTAAATTAAAATATGCTGCCTAAATACACACACAATATATATATATATATATATATATATATATATATATATATATATATATATATATATATATATATATATATATAGATAGATGAAAGAAGAGGGATAAACATGTACGAATGACAAATTTATTTCAACTTCGATTGTTAAATGCAAGGTGTACTCGGTAAAAATAAAAATATGTTTATTATTCATTCCTTAAGCCAAGGCTTTTCAAAGATTAACATCTTATCATCAGAGGAATTACATAGATAGATAAGTTGGCAGTGGGAAAGCCAAAATTTAAAATTTGAAAAAAATATTAAGTAATGGAGGATGAGAAGGTGCGTGTAAAAAGATATGGGGCCTGTCCAGTTTGTGTTTGTATATACATAGATACACAAAACACACACACACACGCACACACATATATATATATATATAAACACACATTACATATATAAACATATATATATATATATATATATATATAAACACACACATTACATATATAAACATATATATACATATAAACACACACATTACATATATAAAAACACACACACACATATATATAAACACATTACATATATAAACATATGTATATATATACACATTACATACATAAACATATAAATATATATATATAAACACACATTAGATATATAAACATATATATAAACACATATTACATATTTAAACATATATATATACACACGTATAAATACACACATTACATATATAAACGTATATATATACACACATACACACACATTACATATATAAACATATATATATATATAAACACATACACACACATTACATATATAACCATATATATATAAACACATAAACACACACATTACATATATAAACATATATATATATAAACACATAAACACACACATACTTTATATAAACATATATGTATAAAGACACATATATATAAACACATATTACATATATATATATATATATATATATATATATATATATATATATATAAACACATATTACATATATAAACATATATATATATAAACATACATACATATATATATAAACATACATACATATATATATAAACATACATACATATATATATATAAACATACATACATATATATATATATATAAACATACATATATATATATATATATAAACATACATATATATAAACATACACACACATATATATATAAACATACATACATATATATATAAACATACATACATATATAAACATACATACATATATATAAACATACATATATATATATAAACATACATACATATATATAAACATACATATATATATATATAAACATACATACATATATATAAACATACATATATATATATATAAACATACATACATATATATAAACATACATATATATATATATAAACCTACATATATATATATAAACATAAATATATATATATATAAACATACATATATATATAAACATACATATATATATATATATAAACATACATATATATATAAACATACATATATATATATATATATAAACATACATATATATATAAACATACATATATATATATATAAACATACATATATATATAAACATACATATATATATATATAAACATACATATATATATATATATATATAAACATACATATATATATATATATATATATATATATATATATATATATATATATATATATATATATATATATATATACGCAATACTTAGACGTTCCCTTTTTTCTACGCAAAAAAGCAGATGGACAGAAAGCGTGAGCGACGGATGGACATTTATATCAGCGAATACCGCGCGCAACAGTGGACGGAATAATAGCAGCCTCTGTAAAGCCGAACGTAACAATATGCAGGCTTGGCACAGCAGCAAACCAACGAACAGCACACCCACATTCCTCGCTGACCGTCTCCAGCCAGATACTGATACCAGCTCTGTCCATGTCAACTGACCATCGCGGAGTCAACTCGCGGCAGAATCACGCTTCCTCTACTCCCCCCACCCCTCGTCACATTTCCTCTCCCTTCTTCCCCTGTTTTACGAACAGCAACAGGCTGAAACGTTTACAGCGCCAGTGTCTGTGCAGTACGTGGGCAAGTGTTGTTTAGCGTTATTTACGTGTACTATCTACGCGGTTCGTTCGTTTGCGTGATTGCAGATACCAACGTCGTCAACGGTTGGCGGCTGGGAAAGAAAACAAAAAAGAAAAAAAAAAAAGAAAAAAAAAGAAGAATTTAAAAAAAGAATAAAACTGATCGAAAGAAAGGATTACTGAGGATTTGTTTTCTTTACTGGAAGAATGGATCCGGCTATGTTTCTATAACTTACCGGTTTAAAAAAAAATGTGTCTACCTCAATACAAAGAAAATAAACAATATTTAAATGGTATCATCCAAATATACACCGAGAAAACAAACACACAATCAAGCCACAAAACAAGCAGAAACAAACCCTTAAAGGATACAAATTTACATACATATTAAGTAAAACTTGAGAACATTTCAAATTATATATATATATATATATATAAATAAATAAAATAAGTAAACTAAATAATATTATGGTCAAATTTTCGATGGATTAATATTAAAAATCAAAATATTAATTATCAAACTTAAACTACATTTTAAACAATTTTTAGCGCTCTTCAAAATTTGGCATCGATTAATACGGGAAAATAATTGTAGGTTTATATTATTTGAATCCAGTTAAAAACTTCAGCACAATAAATTTTTATAACTATTTAAAAATTTGGAATAGATGTATATGGAAATCAAACTATTACTATTATTAACATTTATTTAAACCAGATTACTAAAATATAATGTAAACCTTTGAGAACGACTAGTATTATTAATAGCTTTATTATTTCGAAATAGTTTTAAAATATTCAAACCAAATAATTCTTTAAAAAATCCACTAAGCATTTGGAATAACTTTATACTTTACGTCAACTTGTATTATTTGGATTATTCAGACTACTGTTCTCATCTTTGATGTTTTTCTCACAACGTTTCGGCCGATATAACGTCCGGCCTTCTTCAGATGCGTCTTGTCGAACTGATATCTGTATGGAATTTCAAACGGAACCCATAGAAGTTAATTGTTCTCCTTCCGTCGATGTCTTAATTAGTAATTAGAGTCTTAGTATCGCCTTTAGTGAGGATTGAACCATCAACCTCCAGCAAGTTGTCACTTAGAACTGATTATAACTTAGCACTTTATCCCCTGCGCCAATTTGTTGCCATTAATGCCTTTGTTATATATTTTATGGTAAAGTTAAACACTTTAACTAATATCTGTTGTTATGTTTTCTTTAAAAACAAATACAATAATTTGATATTTTGATAAGGTTTTACATTTCTTTGTAATTATTATCAAAACCGGCGTTCAATTGTTCAATAGAAATTTAAAAAAAAAGTATTTTCGACTCTATACGAATTTGTACAAACGTAATCCTTCGGACTGGGTTAACCCAAGAATATTTATTTATAAAGTTTTATTTCTGTTTTAGTGGAGAGGACATTAACAATATTGTAACGATTTGAACAGTGGTTTTTCAGAAATTCTAAATAAAACAGATCTTTAACAATCAGGTGGGGAAAATAAAATCTGAGAATAATTACGATTTAGTTGCAAATAAAAACTATTTAATAAAAAATAACTTTTATTTTACATAACATTACATGTATATATTACTTATTGGGATACTTATCCACTTAAATTAGTTACATAACTGTAAACCACTTTTTTATATACCTGTATCTCACATCCTTTGCAAATATATAATCTTACGTTTCCTTTTTCATTTTCCCATCACGTCGGATTACCTTCATCCTTCTCTTCCCAATCTTACTAAATATATACATACGCACAAATTACACAAACACACACACACACATATATATATTTATATATCATCTTAACAACTATAACGGATTAGTAAAAGAAATTCGATTTATTGATAAATTTAAGACGTGCTAATTTTTTTCTTCCTTGCATGTCAAGAAAGTTCGAAAGTTTTGGTTTTCTTTGTCTTCTGTTATTCCGGATTCTTTGGATTGTTACTTTCGATGCATCATGGGCAGTGGATCTTCGAAAATGACTCGAACACTTTCTGTCAACGAGAAATCGTCTAGCCGCGGGACCATGCGAAAGTCTACGCGACACCGTCGGGCTAAAAGCGAAATGGGAGCTTCGACTCAGATCAACAACAGCCCAGTGGTTGGGCGAATTATGTCTACAGGGATTCCAAACGAAAATAGTGAGGACCGGCCACACGATGCCGACCTCCCGGATACACCCATACATATACCATATCTAACCAACGGCGAACAGGTGAAGTTAATAACATTTTTTTAAAAATCTCAAATCCTTTTTTTTTGTTTAATAATAATAATAATAAAAAAGGGTTTGCAATTCTTTTAATAAACTAATTGATACTATTGTTATTAACTACCCATGCCCTCCTGTCATGGTGCAGCAATGTATCGTGGCAGATTGATCCGTCTCCCTTAAAGGCTTTATTTTTTATAATGGTTAGACATCGAAGATACCGATTACCTATTTAGCGAGTCAAGGAGGAAGTTTCTAGGGAATATCAAATTCACAAGCGGCCCCCACTTGCATGTATATCCCTGTCAGAGAAGATGATTTTGTCGACGTTAGATTTTGCATACATATACCATACCTAACCAATGGAGAACAGGTGAAGTTGATAACGTTTTTTTAAAAAATCCCAAATCCTTTTTTTTTGTTTAATAATAAAAAAAAGGGTTTGCAATTCTTTTAATTAACTAATTGATACTATTGTTACTAACTACCCACGTATTTCACTTTTACCTATTTAGCGAGTTAAGGAGGAAGTTTCTAGGGAATATCAAATTCACAAGCGGCTCCCAGTTGCATGTATATCCCGGTCAGAGAAGTAATTTTGTCGACGTTAGATTTTGCATTTTTTGTTGTTGCAGGGAATTGTCGCCGCCCTCACTCATACAGCGCTTTATATTCCCAAATAGTCACCCATTTGGGACTGGCTCGGCTCAATGTCGCTTAACTCCGTTGTTCTAACCAGAACCGGTGTGTCAACGTGATTACGCCGTATAATTCTTATCTCGCGTCGTTGTTAATTCTCACTATAAAAATGCCGAAATAGTAAATATTGTGAAAGTATCCTTCCTAGCTGGCAAAAATCGACGTTGTCCGGGAATTAATGAGAATCCCGTGTACTCATGTTCACAAGCCTGAACCACATTAGCATTTGTATCTTATTCTTTCAATTTCTAAAATAAAGTAAGACGTCTTTTCTATTTATGAATTTCCGGAGCGAACGCAGACCCCACGCTATTATTGTAAAACACCCCGATACAAAATCAATAGCATCATTTGTTTCCTCGTAAGAATTCACTCGATAAAACTTGTTTGTTCTTTATATAGGTCTCTCTTTTTAGTTGCATCCTCGGTAAACAATAATTGAAATCGATAATTGAACTCTAGTGGCCTCAGGTAAAATCGAAGGAAAATGCGAATGGTGCCGTGAAATTCCATCAAAAATTAAACCCTTATTGAAAGTAATTTGAATTTTTTGTTAAGATATCGTTTTCTGTGACAGTCAGACAAACTTTATTTGATAGAATTCGATACTTGAACATGTGACTTAGCACAGCAATATTATGCGAGCCGAATAAAAAAAATTTGACAATATGTAAATAACAATATCTAAGTTGTTTGAGCTATGGGAATTATTTATCAGAACGTTTTATATTTAAGAGGACCATCTATACATTATACGTCTGTCACTGCTTCCGTCACGAACTACCTACGTTACCCAGCATGATTGAACACCGTGTGATGTATCAAAAAGTAGGTGTATCTACCCGGCGTTCTCAGGGAGTCTTTACACCGCCCCCTTCCCCCTTGAACCCCCCACCCCTTTTTTGGCCTTTTCTTTAAAATTCTTGTAAGATAATATTTATATTTTTGAAATGATAATTCAATGAACGGATATATTTCATCAAAAGTAATAACAGTTTTGCAATAAAATCAATAGGACGTTTTTCGAAATGGTGCAATTTAAATCCCATAAATACTACAGTTTTTATTTAACGTTCAAATAGACATCGTACGATTTTTTTTTGTAAAAACAGCTGTTGAATGTGGCCCCTCGTTTCCTTTCTTTTCAAATCGGATGTTTGTGCAGTTTAGTTAAATTACTTCAGGTACTAATTGTATTAATTGAATCAAATTCTTTAAAATCATAAGATACTTTAAGAACAGTAAATCAAATAGTTACGTTTCAACATGAATTGCCAGGCAGACGATATGTTGTCTGAGAATTTATTTTATATAGATAAACGTAGGATATTATTACAATTTCTTTTATATAGATAAACGTAGGCTATTATTACAATTTCTTTTATATAGATAAACGTAGGATTGCTGTATACAAACAAAAGAATTCCCTCCTTTCCTTACTTTTCCTTCGGGCCTTACTAACCCAGACAATACGTGAATACTATTTTAAAAATAAATTAAAAAAAATATATGTATATAAAAAAAACGT
>OY744521.1:28805424-28807924 GCA_963556195.1 Sepiola atlantica | reverse complement strand
TATATGAAAATAATATTCCAACGTGATGGAAAATGAAGAAAGGAAAAACTAAAATATTTTTATATTCAGAACTTGAATTTGGATCCAATTTTTGTGGTAAGAAAAACGATAATATTATTACAAATTAAGCAGTAAAAAAATGTATAATATTCAACTAAATTATTCAATAGATTTTTTTATAAGTTTGATTTTTAAAATTTATATTTGAACTAGTAATTTTATTGTTTGTTTTTATTGAAATCATTTTTTTGAATTTCATTTGTTCTACTTTTAATTTTTCGCCTGTTTTCATTTTGAACTAACTTATTCATTATTTGTTTTCATTTTAAACGGTTATATTGAAAATGTTAGCTCTCCAAAAAGCTGCCAAATTTTATCGACTTGTTGTGTCTGGTTTGCTAAGCGGTGACAGGGCAAATTACTCTAAAGTTTTAATTTGTTTTATTTTTGTGAATTTCTTTTTTTTTGCTTTAATTTTTATTTGGCAAATATTAATTACAAAATAATAAAATCAAACATTATCAAAAATGTTGCCCCTTGGACTTACGGTTATTGTAATGGTTAAGGGAGGCTATGTTTTTTTGTAAGAAACACATAATGAAATTAAACAATGTTTATTACAAATAAAATTGAAATATATTACAAATTAAACATCATAATAATGACGTATCCAGTATAGAATATTGCCGAGGTCTATAGAATGCAATTTAATCCGTAAATAAAAACAGAAAACAAATAAATATTTTCAAAATTACAAAAAAGAAATTAGACAGCCAATTAATACAGTGGATTAATTTACCCTGTCACCGCTAGGTAAATAAGAAAAAAAAACTAGTCGATAAAATTTGGCGGCCATTTTTGGAGATAACCCGTTCTGATATACGCTTTTCGTTTGTTTTCATTTTAAATTATTCATCGTTTGTTTTGAATTTGATTGTATATTTCCTTGTTGTTTGTTTGTTTCCTGAATTCATAATTGCAGTATTTGATTGTATGCTACTTAAAAAGTTAAAAACACATCGTAATCAACCATATTTTCTATACAACAAAAAGGTTGATATTGTAACATTAAAAAATATAATCTTCATTGCTTGATTTTGCATGTGTTTATTTTAATAACTTCTATAAAAATTTTTTTTCAGATTGTTCACAATCAAAATAAATTAATTTTACTCATTTAAATTTATGAAACAACGTTACGTTTATTTACTTTACGCAGCAACAACACCCAACCTAACTATTCATTTTGAATTAATTCTTGTTTTTTAAAAATTAATATTGAATAAAGTTCAGCTTAAGTATAAATTGGATCGTGTTCCTTTCTTTTCTTTTTTTTTTAAAAACAATTAAAAAAGTTTTCTAAACTTTTTTGAAAGCTATTATTCATTATCGACAGCCTGACTTTTCGGCATGTCTCGCCTGCACCAAAGTGTATGATTTATTTACTTCCTCTCTAGGAGGTTAGGCACAAGGCCAGTTTTATCTTACTCTCACAAGTAAGATGTGACCCAAGGTCGGGTCGGGAAAGTGGGGCTTGAAAAGCCAGCGCCCGAGAGGTGAGCACTCTGGCCATTAAAAATTGCCTGGACAGCCCCGTCGGCATTCCCCGGTAGGGGCGCCTCAGGCAGTAAGCAATAAACTTGCTCCTTCCCAAAGAGGGGTGGCAAAGCCTGGGAGGGTGGACCTCCTAGAACTGCACAGGACAACCCACAGACCGAAGGGCAAGACAATACCAGTCTATGGGGTGCAGTATCCATCGGAAGATGTCATTTTCGATCGAACAGGCCTTTTTAACGAATGTCGTGACTCCACCCTCTAGTGGGTCTCAGAATTCTTCGAAAAAGAAAACGAAAAAAGGAAAATATGAGAATATCGCTTAACATCTATTGTTCAAATTTGATGCAAATTTGATGCAGATACTTAAATTTTCTAAAGTGAAGAGGAGGTGCGCCTCTTAAGTATTGTAACAATCCCACAAAATACTCAGATGGTCTGGAGATTTGGGGAATCTTAATTTGTCTCTGAAACCTATGGTTCAACTTCTATACAAATATGAGATATTTAATTTCCATGAAAATGGTTATTTCACTTATAACCCCCCATAAAAGCATTAAAATATAAGAGAACTGATTAAAACATATACAATAACCTGCAAATTACAGATATGTCATTGATTTTACTGCGATATTAACGGTTTAAAACTGATGCCCAAACATACAGATACATCATAGTTGATATATATCAAAAACAGTATACATTAGTTTGATCGTCCATCGATACCTTAGGTTTCACGGAACAATACCAAATGAATAAGTTCTTCAGTCGATGTTTTGATGATAATGATAGTATTTCCTTGAAACCAAAGGTATCGAAACTAATGTATAGTGTTTTTTTTTTAATAAGTAAGATATGCTTTTGCACACACATAATTAAACACTGATAATACATCTTATACACAAAACACAACAATAATATATATATATAGATTACTGTTTCATAT
>OY744521.1:28792924-28802924 GCA_963556195.1 Sepiola atlantica | reverse complement strand
AATATTTTGTTGTTGTTTCTCTTTCCGCCAGTTTTTTTCAGAAAAAGTAGAATCTCATTTTATCGGGGAGGGGGGTGTAATCTACAATAACATCCAAACTTTCAATGATCCCCTATTCTTAATTCTAAAATATTTTTGTTGTTTCTCTTTCGGTCAGGTTTTTCAGGGGATTCACACGTAATCGCCTTAAAAAGTAGAATCCTATTATATCGAGCGTGGGGTGGGTAAGGAAGTTTTAATCTACAATAATATCCAAACTTTCAATATTTTTATTCATGCCATAAAAATAAGATATTTAATTAGTTAGATCCTTTTAAAGTTATTTATTTGATTTTCACCGGAAAGATAAACACAACTAAAATCAAGTGCTTAATAAAAAAAAAAAAAATGTACGTATAGTTAAAAAAAGTATACAATTAAAAAACAATTAAATATGAGTAAATTTGCAGGATTAACACCCTCCATTAATCCCCTCCCCTAAATGACATTTTGCTTTCTTAGACGATTACGTGTTAACACCGTGGAAAACGGCAAGAAAGAAAAACAAATATTTTAGAATTATATATATATATATATATATATATATATATATATATATATATATATGTAACGTACAATGTTTCCGAGCCATTGTATCTTTTTAGGAAACTTAACCACATTTTATTACCACTAACCCTAAGTTCGAGTGGCAAGGTCATAAAACTGCACGTTTTCCCATAAAAAGTTGCGCCCCTCCCCCCAAAAAAATTAACTGCCCTAAATCTGTCCTGAAAAATTGAAGTTATATACGAAAATTTCCCTCCACTTTAAAGTCTAAAATATTTTTTTTTCTTTTCTTCTTTCTGTCAAGTTTTTTAGGGTGTTCACACGTGATCGCCTAAAAAAGATAGAATAAAATTCATAAATTAGTCATTTATTTAATAAAAAAAGATAATTTTTCACGGAAAATGTAAAAACTGCAAAATGAGGGCGAGAGAAAGAGGGTAGAGAGATAGAGATAGAGATAGAGATAGAGAGAGAGAGAGAGAGAGAGAGAGAGAGAGAGAGTAACAATCTCTCCCACTTTCCCTTTTCGCTTCTGCCACGTTCGTAGCGAGCCACGACATTTTTCTCGGTTTTATTTTTATTATTTCTGTCTGAATTATTACTATTTATTTCATCATCATCATCATTATTATTATTATTATTATTATTATTATTATTATTATTATTATTATTATTATTATTATTACTACTACTACTATTATTTGTATTATTATTTGTATTATTATTTTTTTTTTCTGCCCAATTAATTTTTATCTTTGCTGTTATTCGATAATTTTGTTTTTATTAGGCCTTAATAATTTCTATGTTTTTTCGGATCAACTGTAATTCAATTTTAATTTATTTTTTATTAAATAATATGTACAGGTTTTGTTACGGGAAATGGTTATAAAAAATAATTATTTCTTAACCTAGTTTTGTTTTCGGCATACGGCGGTGTAAACCAAATAATATTTCTATTTCTTCTATTTATATTATTCTGGGTATTTTATTTTTCATATTTCATTTAAATTTTTACAAACCCTTTTGATCTGCGTTATAAACGTTACTTAATTCCTTAAACACTTTTTCATTAGTTGACTTTTTGCTAAATATTATGTACTTTTTCATTATGCCCATAACACCATATTACTTTCTTTTTACTTCTCCCGTTTCGCCCCTAATATAGTCAGAAGAAGCTGGCATGTTGGAAAACTCTTAATTAGTGTCTTATACATAGAGTTTAAATTTAATAAAAAATCAGATACACGTATTTGAATTTTTCAGGGTGTTTTGTACTCCATGGTTCACTTTGAGGTCAGGACACGTAGATATTCGGAACATAGAGGGTAACGTAGAGATTCGGGACCACTTCCATTGTCTTCCCCTGAACGTTATATACATATGATTTAAATAAAGAAAAATAGGATACATTTTAAGTTTGAAAGGGGTCATACCCTCATAGACCCGTAAGGAGTGCACTTAGTCATTTGGGAATACTTTTATGATCTCCCTCGGTAAATAATACACTTTTACATTTTATGTAGATTCTTTAACCTTTCTTTTTATAAGAAACACACAAACATCACACATACATTGAGTTCATATATATATATATATATATATATATATATATATATATATATATATACCCGACTGAAAATCAGTGGCGATTTGTAAAAACCGGGTTCAAGCTCTCCGACCGACGTGAATTAACATCCCTACACTGAAGATTGCGTAAGCATGAAACATCGATGTCTGTAGGTAAAAATAATTAATATTTACTTATATATATATATATATATATATATTTATTTATTTGGAAACACATATTAGGCGCATCGTGTGTAATGTGGGATATATTTAGTTTTATGCAAGGGGAAGGGAGGCTGGAGGTCTTCGTGAAAATTCAGATACCTCAGATATTTCTGAAAATTTAACCGTAGCTATTAGACATAAATTAACAAATTTCTTAAATTTCATTTTCTTAGGAGTATTTACAGGATTGTTAGGGGACATAACATGTGAACAAGTTCCCATTTGAAAATTTAAATATTTCTAATTTGCACGGAAGTTGATCTGTAGTAACTAAGCAGCAATTAAACACGATTCTTGCAATTTCAATTTTTCTGAAGACTTCATTAGCTCTTTCCCCAAATTTGAGACATTTTTAAGAATCAAAATCAGTCGATAGACTTTGATAAAAATTCTAAATAAAAATTCTAGACATCGGGTTTAATAGCACATATATTTTGCATTTTAATCTTCGTAAGGGGACATGAAAAATAGTGTAAAACTAATCTGTGAATAAATGTTATGTAGCAGGATACTCGACTCAGTACGGGTATGCTGTTAAATATATACGTCTGGTTTTAGTTGCATGGAATTGTTTGATATCCTGAACGTTTTCAAAGCGTTTCTTTGACCCAACCTCCATTAAAAAATTTACTTCTAATTTTGATGAGATTTTCACGAAATATAACAGAAATGTATACCGATTTTAAAATAAAATTTCTAAAAAAAAAACAAAACAAGTTTAACTTTAATAAAACATGTTTTTTTTCTCCCTATTTTGTGTTCAAATAATTCAGTTGATAGTTTCTATTTGACCCCCAAAAAAACAAAAAAAAAGAATAAACAAAAGTAACACGGTAATTTAATAAAATAGAAACTATATTTCCCACAATGCCGTGAACTTTTTCATCCCAAGACGTGCGCAGATTTCACTTTCGTTCATGATTTCATTTTGGATCGATTCAAATCAGAGCGGACCGTCTATCAAAGTCTAATATTAACCTGGATTGCTTTAATTATATAAAATTAGGAAATAAGTTTTTATTCGTAGGCAAATATTTTAAAGATTGACTAATAATAGTCAAACTATTTCCACAGCCTTCATTTCTTTGCTGCATTTTCCAGGAAAGGAAATAGTAAAGGATACTGACAGTGGAAATCAATACCGAGATCTAGCCACTATTTATGGTTCATAGACAAATTTATTCATTGATATTATACATGATTTTTCAGAACGTTGTTCATTGAAATGCTGACGACCGCCCTGGTTTCGTTAGTTTGAATTTAAAAAAAACCAACGAATCCAGAGACGAGAAACCTGGATACCGTAAATGGACTCTTAAGTGTATAGTATGGAAATTAAAATGCATATTCTGTTCTTGTTTTCACGATCGAGCAATCTGGATGACTTTTTCTGATGATATATATATATATATATATATATATATATATATATATATATCTATATATATATATATATATATATATATATATATATATTCCATGATAAATGCCAGTATACTGAAATCATATGCCCTTGATAGGGTTAAGATGAAAATTCATATACACTAAATGTACAAAAGCAAGGAAATTCCCAAATTTTTACACTTTTATTGTCATTAAGGGTATGACTACATATCAACTAAACCATTTCATTATCACATCACTACAGTATAAATATCTATGCATGAGTGGATGAAGTGTGTGAGGTGCGCCGAAGAAAATTCCTACCAGTAAAATACATAGCCCTGTTGTGCTCGCATACCCTTAATGACAATAAAAGTGTAAAAATTTGGGAATTTCCTTGCTTTTGTACATTTAGTGTATATGAATTTTCATCTTAACCCTATTAAGGGCATATGATTTCAGTATACTGGCATTTATCATGGAATGTCACTACTTTTGTAAAGGCTATGCCTAAATACAATGGTAATTTTAAAGTTTTTTTGAAATTTTCTGGAAAACTAAGGTATATGGTAAACTGAAATTAAAATGTCACGTACGTACACACAGATAACATGATTTCATGATTGAACTTTTGGGATCTCTGGGTTGCCTTGACTAATGATGCTGAAATTCTACACACTTATAGAACTTATCAAATAAAAATTCTGTGCAAAGTTTTAACTAATTTGGTTCATTGGTTTTTGAATTATGATTGATCAAACAAATGAGATTTCCAGCATAGGCCATTTTTGAAGTCTATTAAGGGATAGAGTGCTCTCGCGCCTTCCTTGATATATATATATATATATATATATATATATATATATATATATATATATATATATATATATATATATATATATATGTATATATATATATATATATATTGTTGAATATAAGAGACAACTTATATCCTTTGGTAGATCCTTTCAATAGTCCGAATCAGGATCTTAGTTTCGGAGGGGAATTGGCTGATGAATTTACCATAGTTTGGATTTGTCTCTTATATTCAACAATACCTGTCTACAAAAGAAGATGCTGCCTATATATATATATATATATATATATATATATATATATATATATATATATATATATATATATAATGCCTTCCACCTCTTCATGATAATAGGGATAATGATAATCTCTTCGTAAAATGACAGAACCTTTGGTAGATGATATTGTTTATACAAACATTAAAATTTTCTCTCCTCATAGCTTGTGCTCATGGCATCAGGAAGTTTCATCGAATGTCCTGCTGGCTTAGCAGGCCGGGAGCAGGCTCAAGGAGTTTCCACGAATAATGGCGATGGAGTTATAAAAATAAACGTCAAACAGTAAAAAAAAGAAGATTGTACATAATTTAATGGCCAAAAGTAATTTCAGATTTTAGGAAAAAATGAAAATTGTAATTTATTAATATTGAAACGTTTCTTCAATTTACCCCCCCCCCCTTTCACCCGTCTGGTTGAATACTTACTTGTTTATGCTTAGAACTTAATTTGGAATTCTCGTATTTCCAATGTATTGAACACTGCTTCTTCTTTCTTAGTTTCTCCGATGTTTTTCTGGTTAGAAATCTTTCTGGAAATACATTGGGTACTTACTGGAAGGACCACGGGAGGGTTGCCAACATCCCTAAGTGAAAGTGATACTGTGGAACCGACTGGATTCGAACTTAGAATACCCAGGTTTTCAGTCCGTGTCGATATCCACTTAACCACCGTCACCTCCCTACTGAACACCGATAAAATATTAATTAAAATGTTCAAGTATACTTATTTCCATGTAAGCTCTATATTTCACACCGTTCTCTCCATTGTAGTTTATATTTGATTGAAATATTTTAAGAACCTACTTCTTCCATTTGGATTTTTCGGACTACTGTTCTCATCTTTGTACCCGTAGGGCAAGGGATGAAGTGCTAAATGATAATTAATTCTAAATGACAATTTTCTGGAGGTTGAAGGTTCAAACCGTCAGTATAGGCGATACTAAGACTATAATTTAAAATTATGTCTTCTATCCGGTCATGGTTGACGGAACGAGAACAATCTACCCCCGTGAATTGAATAAAGGTTTCGATTCTAAATTTTGGTACAGATTCGTAGTGCGACAAAAAGAACCTGAAGAAGGTCAGAGGTTACATCGGCCGAAACTTTGTGAGAATAAAATCCAAGACGAGAACAGTAGTTCGAATAATCCGAAATCTCTTATTCATGCATACAATGAAACCCAAATAAAATATTCTTTTGGAATAAATAGTCATTAAAAAGTGTTATTATAGTAATTTCATACAAATAAGAAATAGTTTAATTTTCAATTAAATTGTTAAGTTTGGGGCTTAAGTACTCTACCCCTAGTGTGTCTCAGCATTCACAAGACGAACCTGAAGAAAGTCGGATGTTACATCAGCCGAAACGTTGCGAGAATAACATCCAAGATGAGAACAGTTTAAACATTTTTTAAATTTACTTTTACTCACCCCAAACAAGGCACACTGTGACTTGGACGTAAGGGGCTACTATTAGAGACCATGCCTGCAGGGACACTCTAAATAGGGAGTTGAGTAGCGAGATGTCTGTTCGCATTACATTTAAATTCACAAAATCTAGCAGTTGGAGGGGAAAAAAACTATTAGAGTAGAAAGCCTTCCAGCATCTGGGGACCTCTACAGTGAAGGGATGAGATTTTACTGCTTTTCGGGTTAGTCTGGGGTATTTACGTCGAGAGGGCGCAAGTTCTACAAGTTCATCAGAGCACATTCCATTGTAAAACAAGCACATGAATGCAGCATTGTGGAGATGGCACAAGGGTTGAAGCTTGGTTGACAGTGCGAGATTTGTTAGATCAGAGACTCTTTTAGGGACCCTGTCTAAGAGGGAGAGACTAGTGGTAGATGCATCAGTTGATGTGGCAACAATTCTCCATGCACGGGCGAATGGCGGCTTTTGTAGAGATATCGGATACTGGAAGATGTGAGTAGTTTTCCAACAAGGTAGAGTGAACCCACCTTCTTTGCAGCAGACTTGGCAATGTCGTCTATGCATTTGTTCCAATTCATGTTACCTGCGAATGTTAGGCCGAAGAATTTGAACGTTGGACTCTCAGGTAAGGTGTTATTATCCATGGCAATCGGTGGTTGAGAAGGTTTCTTGTAGTTGGAAATAAGCCTCGTCTTAGTAACACTAGTCAAAATAATCCAAATACTACAAAGTATCGATCATGATATAAAACCCCAACAAAAATCACTAAACTACTTACGATTATTATGAACCCGTTCTCGGATAGGTATGACAACTGGTAAATTCATTAAGCAAATTAGTCTTATTAAGTAGATTGGTAAAATGAGCAATGTTATTTTTTATAAAAGAAATGCAATCCCATTGGTTTATGTTTGCATTTGCCCTATTGAAGATTGCAACTCTATTAATGTAAAAATAACACTGCTTATCCAACCAATCCACTATGAAAGACTAATTTCATATATTTATACGAAATAATTAGTGCTTAAATTAGATTTCGCGTGTCACGACTGTCAATAGATAAAACAGCGATTTCTTTTTAAAATATTCGTTCAAGTGGCGTACTGGTTATTGTCGCAGATCATTGGAAGCAGAGTTCAAGTTTCATAGACGGGCATTTTTATAGTGTGTAATAGTGTAAGAAAATATATTATAAACTTGATACAGTTATTATATACCAACTGAAATCTACGGCAGGTGCCCGATTTTAAATATAAATACATTTTCTTGAATTTGAAAATGATTTATTACACTAGTGTTATCGATGCAATGTATGTCATCAACATACGTGTTGTACGTAGACACAATTCTTGAAAACCCATTGCCACCATTGATTACACAAGTTCAAGAAGCACAAATAAAAAAAGGAAAACAAAGCAGAAACAACCAATCAAAAGAAAGGAAGAACAAGAAAAACAAACAAAACGTACTTCGTAAAAAAAAAACAAAAAAACTCAAAACCATCAGACGTAATAAGAGAAGAAATAAATAAAAAAATGAAGTTTAGCAGATCAACATCTTTTTGGTCATTTAATTCTGAAATACAATATATATTATAAACGATTCATTGAACATGATTAATTAAACGCAGTTATTAATTTTAGTTAAGGGGGTTATATCTTTCTCCATGGTAAATTAGTAAAGCCCATTTGTAAGCCCCAAGGTTCATAGGACAAGTGCTTAACCCCGGTTTTATAGCGTTAAGTGAAACGGGTGCCCGGAATAACCCAAATGGCAGAATGCTAGTCTGTCACCGTTTATACTTCACAGTGACGCCGACACCCGTTTATACACCTGGGTAGACAGTTTTGGTTACAGCACAGAGTATTCCCAAAATGGTCACCCACCTAAGTACTAACAAGGCACAACGTTGCTTAACTTTGGTGATTTGACGAAAACGAGTTTCAACGTGATTTAGCCGTAAGCTATTTCTAATGGTATTAATGTGTAAATATATCATAATGGATTCGATAGGATTTTAACTCTGCATGAACGATTCTATAGTCCGCGACGGAATCCATTGAACCAATCACGAAGAAAAAGAAAAGAAAAAAAAAACGAAAAGCAGAAAGAACGAACAGAAATAAAAAAAAAACGAGACAGAAAAAAAAACTAAACAAATGCATTAACTTACGCGTACTTTAAATCCATTGTCATCATTGATCACGTGATGAAAAAAAACAAAACAAAAAAGAATGGGATATTCTTAAGATGCACCCAATCAACACGCGCGTTTTTCGATGAAAATTCTATTTTAAACTTAAGTGTTGCATAACGAAGAAAATCGCATCTATTACCAATAGAGATTTGGTATCTGTCTGAAGCCGAAACAATGCTATTACTTCTATTAAATTGTACTATTATCCTATTTTTAATGCTCAATTCAGTTTATTATTTACTACATTTGTACTATCTTTCAATACTCATTTCAGGGCAAGGTGTAGTGTAGTATCTTTAATGGTACCATCCTTCCAGACATTACTAGGTAGTGCTGTATATATTGATTGTCCTCCCCTTTCATTTCTCTGTACCTTCTCCCTCACATACGTGATGTTACTAGTCTCAGTCTTTTCTATAAATACTAGTATGGCACGTGTTCTTCAGAATTATGTGATCTATTCATTGCTTCTTTTGTTCCAGCTCGTTTGACTCGTTGGTCTAGTGGTCTTCATCAATTCGTTGGTTTGATACCTCATTGGAATATAGTTTCTTATTCCAGTAGCTTTTTTCCAAGAACTGCAGGCTTGTTGATCTGTTTTCCCGCTGACTGTTTTCCTCCTACCTATAGGTTTGGTCTTTTCAAAACTAAGGCCAATAGGCATCTCCTGTCTTTGTGATGACCATATTTCGTTCTTGTTAGCTCCTTACATCAAGTGGTTTCATGCTTTGTCTGGAGCGATTTCCATTAAAAAAAAAAGGTTCTGTGGTCATGGGGCCATTCTTCCAGGGATTACCTTTTGGGGAAGTAGTATAGTATCTTTTCTGTTGACATGATGCCATCTTCAGGGATTAAATTTCCCTTTTTTAGGGGGGGGGGTAGTGGAATATTCATTCAGTTGCCAGGAGACCATTATCCTCCTTGAGAATAGCCTACGTGAAAAAGAAAGAAACATCAACATTTACGTTATATATATATTAGCAAATATGTGCGACCGGAGAGGGCAGCATGTTTGCCAGTTTTCTTAAATAGCTTCAAAAGTCTTGAGATGATCCGACTGAATTATTTGGCACATAGTTTAAGTCACTGTTGATATCGACACACTAATTTACATAAAACTTAACATGGTAGGTTTTTGAAATATTGAAATTTAGTGAAGTTTTTTTTTTAAGCATTACAGACAGACAGAAATAAAAGCGTACCCTCAGAAATGTGAAGACGCATCTAGGTGCTTTTATCGATCCCGAACCAGTTTTCGTGACGTTCGACTCGGAAGCGTTCGGTTGTTATACGCAAACGCCCGAGAGTTTACGAACCGATTTGTACCAGACAACATTTTTGATACGGTGCTGCGTCCTATGATAATAATGTTTTTTTTTTTTGTTTTTTTTAGGGTTACGGTTACGGTTTAGAGTTTAGGGTTAGGGTTAAGTTTAGGGTTAGTTTTAGGGTTAGGGTAAGGAATTTTTTAAAGAAACAAACAAAGAAAATTAAACATATTTACATGAATTTTTTTGAAAGAAACAACAGGAAAAAAACATAGCGAGGTGACAGT
>OY744521.1:28695424-28787924 GCA_963556195.1 Sepiola atlantica | reverse complement strand
TGAATAGACTGGCGCAATATATGGTTGTACGCTTATATCCACACTCCTGCTGCAGGGTTTAGGCGAAAAATATATTTAAAACCCTAACCCTAACCCTAACCAATTCTAAATCACCCTATCCTAAGGGTTATTTTTATAAAAAAACCCATTGCTCTCCGCCTTGATATTGGCAGATTTAAAGTCTAAACACAGATCTCCGGCTTTATGAACAATCATAGTTATAGAGATAAGTCCCTTTAACTGTAAACGAGAAACAAGGTTACTTCTTTTCAAATTGATGGTTTAAGTTTAAATAACACCATACACCTGACCATCTATGTTACTAAGTAAAATAATCTTTTGTGAGTTTAACATTTTTAATTTAGAATATTTCATCAATACATATTAGTTAGTGATGAGATGTAATTTATAATCGTTTTCATTCTAAGAAAATGTTTATTGATAAAAAAGAATAAGTTTTAATTGTTTTTATTACAATTTATTATTTTGACCGTCACATTTGTCATAATGTTTAGAGTATTCACTGATGGGTCGCGAGACCGTGGTTCAATTCTCGGTCAAGTCATACCAAATACTAAAAGAAAATGGTCTTTGGTGCTCCTTACTAAAGACTCAGCAATATTAAGTAAGAATCAATAGTAAATGGACCGATCCAATAAAAGAAGTGGTGCCCTCCCCTACATCTAGGTTGAATAGGCAATGAAAAGGGATCCTTCGATCGATCCATTTATTTTAATTTTTTTAATTACAATTTAAAATAAACAAAAAATGGATATTATTAATTATGCGTCCATTTAATCAGCGCGGTTAGCGATGAAAAGGGTGATTTCTGTTACTAATGAGTCACAACTTATCAAGGCCAAAAGCCACTCGAAGATAGAGGTTAATGATGTGGATGGATTATCAGTTGAGTGATGAAGAATATTATGAAAATATTATTGAAAATGATTAATGGCATGAACAACGAGGACGGTTTATGACAACTATTTATTGACATTTGATTTGAAGACAACTATATTGTAGTCTGAAGGGAAGTAGTCCTGTGGTAATATGTTTCACAGACAGTAAGCCTTTGGAAATAAACTGTTCATGAAAATTTCTGCCTGGCGCTAGGCATATGAAGAAGTGAAAGTTCTTTTTGTCCGTTGTGGTAGAACATTAGTTCTTGCTGCGAATGTCTTACGTGGAGGAACAAGAGATTAGAGCCGTGTCGAGAAGCTTCAACTTTCAAACTTAAGCGAGCATCTCAGACGCGAGTATACAACTGGAAACATTTTTATTTTCATGAATTTACGTACGGAAGAAGACAATTTTTGAGACCCGACTTCAGCTAGTACCTATATAAACTAATATTGTTGACATGCGTATCGCAATGAATATTTCCTGAGCATAAAGTGTCTTTGCTCTCATAAACTGTGAGAATTTGGTTCGACCAGCCAATTTTATTTGGTCTCTTGCTTTTTTTAGAGATAATTTTGTCCTATTTGTTCGGAAGTTAATTTAATTCTGCTCGGTTTTGCCTCCTTTCAATATTCACGTCCTGATCAGTTATGTCACTTTTCTTGGCAGTCAATCGCCATATTGGTTTTTGACCGCCCCCTTTGTTTTATTTTTCTTATTTTTAGTTTTCGCGCCTATACTTGCGCATTATATTGGGTCCACCCTTTACATTCTTTATAGCGAGTAAGAATTGTTCTCTCACCATTCTCGTTTTTTTCATTAATTATGCAATCCGTTTGTTTTTTTATGTGCATCTTTTGTATTGTGCACTATTTGTCAGTTTCTACAGTCTGTTTGTCGCTGTTTAGTCTCTTCACAGAAAGCGTTTTTTTTGCAATATTTTATTTCAGCTATTTGCTATTCATCTTTCCCTGCTCTTCCTCACCTATCTGCTTGACAAAGTTACGATAATTAGTATAGAACGACAGGCAGATCAAATAGTTCTTAGCAATCCGTTCTTTTATCATTTAGATCAGGGGCGGGCAACCTCCGGCCCGCGGGCCATATCCGGCCCGCGAAGGCTTAGCGTCCGGCCCACCACACTGCTATGCTTTATTATTACAATCCGGCCCGCGGACCTCCCAGTAAAACTCATATCATTTTGTGACATAAACGTAAAAGTAGCTTTCAATTAAGATTTACAGTGGGATAAAAATGTATAAACATCAGCGAGCGATGATGCATGTATATTTCATTTTCTTTAACTATTAAGAGATAAAAAGAGAAAAAGAGAAAGAGAGAGGCAAAGAGCAAACGAGAGACGAGGATAGGGCATGAAACATAGAACTCATGTGCAGTGTGTCAAAACGAATGCTGGATCAACTTGCTACTTTGCCCGTCATTATTTTTTATGATTCAAAAATGACTCTTCGTCGGCGCCTTTTATAACATCACATACAGAAGTCTCCTGAGAAAAAATATCAGATTTGTAGAGTGTTCAATGCAATTTTTTTACAATTTATTCATGTAAACAAAATATAGTAATTCTGAGATTTCGTTTTACACTCCGGCCCGCGATCTCCTTCCAAAAGTCTCATCTGGCCCTCACTCTGAAAAGCTTGCCCGATTTAGATCCTCATTTCTTGTTGTCTATAGAATTTCCAAGGAATGATTTAGAGTTCATTGCAACAATAAAATAAATCTATATTAATACGAGAGATGTGTGTGTCATCCGTGGAACAAGATAACACAAGTCTGCTTCCCAACCGACTACAGCATTATCGTCTTCAAGTCTAATATTAACAAATACTTCTTGAGCCGTCGTCTTGGATAATCAATTCTTTTTAAGTAATCTTCTGGCCATCCCACCGATTATTTCCGCTCATCTCGTTGTAGGGACGATCATCATCCAACTGACGATCTCGTTAACCCTTATCAAGGCCTGGGGGCCACTCGAGGATAAATGGTGACCAATTAGTAAAAAATGTATTCGTGTCTGTCCGATAACTTCTTTTATGCTATTAGACTCACCGCCTTGAAATTTGATAGGGATTTTCTACAAAATATGAAGATTATCGTAAATCGGTTATTCTTCTTACAAAGAGGAATTAGAGAACATGAAGCCTCCAAGAGAAATTATTTTAACTTCAAATGTTAGCATTTAATGCGTTGTTAAATTCTACAAAATTTACCATATTTCCAACATTTGGTAAACCTTTAATCATTCTTAGAATAGTGTCTTAACCAGGGTTGCGGAGTCAAAGCTTCCTGTTTTTGAAGGAGTCGTACTTTATACCCCTTGAGTTCGCAACCCTGGTCTTAACCGCACAAAAATAGTTGTTTCTCTAAGCCTGACTTCTTTTTCATGCGAGCTCAATTTTTATCAGTTTTCAATATACTCTAGGAGAGTAGAAAGTGGACTTTCAACATCCCCGTAACCCTCGCTTCTTTATTTTGTCCTTGTCCTCACATTCCATGAGTGATGTTTCTGACAAAGGGAAAGAATTGCTGTTTTCCAGGTTGAAATCTATTCATCTAACACTTATTGTTAATTAGTTTTTGACCTTGAAGTAATATTTTTTAGCTCTTTACATTAAGTTGCTTCCTGCCTTGTCAAGAGCAATTTTGATAAAAAAAATAATGTTTCTGCTTGATTTGAAGTATTTTGATACACAAGGGAGAATACCCCTCCACACTGAAATGTTTATTGGTCCCCCGATTTATAAAATCGGGGGACTTATATTTTGAGGCATGTCCGTCCGTCCGTCCGTCCGTATGTTTCTCCGCAACCATCCATTGAATTTCTCTGAAATTTTGCATGAAGTTGTAACTTTGGTCAGGTTAGAAAGTGACATTCTCCGATTTTTGAAAAAAAATCTGGTTAGCCCCCCAGAGGGTCAAAAGGCCCCGAAATGGCAAAAAATGACATTTTTTGCCCTATAACTTTTCATCCATAATTCAATTTCTCTGAAATGTGGAGGCAATTGTTCCTAATAGAAAATAAGTATCGCTTACCTTGGAAAAAATCTGGTTCGCGCCCCCAGGGGGTCAAAAGCCCCCAAAATGGCAAAAAATGACCCTTTCCTCTCGTAACGTTTGATCCATCCATTCAATTTTTCTGAAACTTGGCCAAAATGTAGAGGCAATTGTTCTGGATATAAAATGAGCATTCTTGACCCCAGAAAAATTCTGGTTCGCGACCCCAGAGGGTCAAAGAGGGGTCAAAGATGCCCCAAATTGTCCAAATTTATTGCATTTTACACTCGCCACATCGAGTCACATACAGAGGGGGACCACGCACGCGCGGCTTGTTACCACTGATTTTAATGAGATTTAAATCATAAGTAAAATATACCGACTTATATAGACTAGACTTCCTACCAAAATAAAAAAAAAACATTTTTATGATTGTAGAAACCCTAGGGTTGTGTAATCTGTATTTTCAGACATTTACCATAGAATATGTTTATGATTGTTTTGAATTATTTAAGGGTCAAACCTCATGCACCAGTTTAAGTTTCCAAGTGTGTATACTTATTAACTCGCAATGGAGTTACGGGTGTTACCAATGATATAATAATATAGTTAATCATTTTGAAAAATAAAAAGAGCAAAATGTTGAAGGTTATCTTAATATTATGACTCCATACTAGACATGTTTCCCGTTTAAATATTTAGTATACACAGTAAACCTTTTGAATTTCAGGTTATGTAGTATGAATAATGTCCTGGCCAGTAAATTTCGAAAAGCCGCCCAACACATGCCGAATATGATGATGAGTAAAGCTACATATCAGGCTTAGAAAAGATTTATAAAAGAAATCTAAATTATATATATTTTATATAGTTGGTATAACTTATACAGCTTCTTCATCAACTTGTAAATATATATATATATATATATATATATATATATATATATATATATATATATATATATATATATATGTATATATATATATGTATATATATATATACATATATATATACATATATATATATACATATATATATATACACATATATATATATACATATATATATATATACATATATATATATACATATATATATATATACATATATATATATACATATATATATATATATATACATATATATATATATATATATATATATATATATATATATATATATATATTACGAACAAACATATACTACACTGTCCCCCAAGGAGGAGGCAACGCCTGGGAGGATGGTATCACGACGAATGAACATATACTACACTTTTATCCAAGGGAGAGACAACGCTTGGGAGGATGGTCCTATGACAACAGAGCAAATACTACACTACCTCCCTAACTTGAGCACTTAACGATACTACATGAGCATGAGATAGTTTAGCAATCTGAATTGAACATTAATAGAAGTGATAGTATAGTTTCGGCTTCAGACAGATACGAAATATCCATTAGTAATAGATGTCATGAATACATAAGAAAATCACTTATTAAATATTGTTAACGAGAGTACCAGTTGCTACAAAAAAAAACACAATTTAAATTTGATTTACATTCAAACAATGAATTATTTGCATCTTCAGTTTATTTTAAGATATTGCTTAGTGAAATTTATTTTTGTGCTTCGAATGTAAATATACCGCCGTGTACAGGGATTGAACTGACATCCTTCAGATTATAAGAGATTTTTGCGTTTAATAGATACTAATCTCCTATCTACCTCCTCCTCCTTCTCCTCCTCCCACTTCAATTTCCATTTGATCTCTAATGTCATATGTTAAGCCATTTTCGGTTGTGATCGGATAGACAGAAAGACCGACAAATCTCATTATTACGACCATCGATGTACACTTATTAAATTTGTGAAAGCCGGCACACGCAGTAGAGAAAGGTCGGCAAAAGAACTCTCTGCTATATCCTAGTTATTTTTTATTTGCTAATGTTGTAATAGAAAGACCAGCTACTTCCTTGATCACGCTCTCCGAGACTATTCGGGAGTGACAGTTGCACGGGAGGAGATTGTGACGGACCTGGTATATGCCGACGACATTGTCTTGTTAGGGTAAATCAGGGACGAGAGGCAGTAGTCTGTGCTTCGTATAGATATGCGCATAAACACATAAAAAAGTAAGGTTCTCTCCTCCTTCGTCTCTTCGGAGATCTGAGAACTGTTTCTATGAATACAGTTGTTTTGAAAGACGCAGAGACGTTCGTGTACCTTGGGTCCATCGTTTTTTCGTCCGAGTAGGGCGCGGAGGAGGTCGGTCGGTCGTCGGATTGGGGCCGTTAGGTCCGCCTTTGTGCACCTCCAACGATCCTTATGATCCGTCGGGGGATTTCAATATATACCAAAGATCCTGTCTACCAAATCTATCGTCCAGTGTATTCTCTTATATGGCTGTGAGACATTACCAGAGTGGTTGATCAGCGAAAGTTAAACGTCTTTGACAATGACGGTCTCCGTCGTATTCAGTGTTTCCGGCGGGCGAACCGTGTCCTAACAGCTATTCTCCACCAACGCCTCAACCATAAGTCTCTGCCGTTCGTCTTGTTATAGCGATATCTTCGATTGTTCGGACATCCATCTGGTCGTCTAGAGGGGAAATTAATTCGCGGCGTAATTCTTCTTACCTTTCCGCTTGAGTGGTACAAGCGCGTGGGTCGGCAGCTGAGGGCGTGAGCGACAAATACCAGGGAAGACATGGCTGAGCTCCCAGGCTCACAAGTGGTTGGTGAAATCGCGATTGGTTAACCATCTCGTGTAACCTTGCTTTGGACCACCATATGTGAGCCGCCATGGGCCGGGACGTGGTGTAGGCCAGGGAAGAAGCCGGCTCAACCCGACGAAGGTAAACGCGGTCGCAACAAAAACAAGTTTGTAATTGAATTTATTTACAAAAGCTCTTAAGACATTTCACTGTGGTTTAATGATGATGGGCGAGATGCTAAAGAAATAATCGATCACATTTTAGAGCCTTGCATCCTTGCCATCGTATCGATTTAAACGATTTTTCGTTCAGTTTTTAGCTACAAAAGCGTGAGTCGTTGTATGCAGTTAGTTCGTAGTAACCGTAAAATATCATAAACAAATATATACAACTCGCTCTCCGGTCGTAACTATTTACGAACTTGATGAATTTTAAGAGATCAGACATTTTATTTTTTGAACTTCCTCATAAAATTCATACACCAATACTTCTACATATGAAAATAAAACAGCATTAACACTAAGTAATGCCGGGCAATTATTGATTACACACTGCTTTAAAATAATTACATAAGTTATATATATATACAATTTAATCTGCTAAGAGCAAATCGTTACTTTACGTAGAATAAACATCAGCTTTTAATATATGCATATTAATATCAATCCGTTGTGAATCATCTGGTTCAATGTATACTTAATTAATAACAACAGTGTTAATAAAATAAGTCAACCACTTCCACACACATAATTTTTATTACTATATATACACATGCATGCAAATAAAATAATAGTATTCGAAGCCCAAATAAGATCCCCTCAACACAGCTATACACGGGCTCATACAAAGAATGGTCCACCTACTCCAAGTAATGTTACCTCAAGTAACAGCACGTAGCTGGAGACTCCACCAGACTAGATGAATCCTTGTCCGTGAATCCAGTAAAACGAAAAGATCATAAGAAAGATATACTATAACATAGTTAACTGGTCGATTGGAGAGAGGAAAATTAATGTTCTTAACTTTTTTACTAACTCAATGTTTGATAGGTAAAGGAGAACTTAAATGTAATATTCGAATATCTATGTATCTTACATAGAAATCAAGTGTTAACCTCAGGAAGAGGCCTCTCGATTTCTGAGAACTTCGACTAGAGTAAAACGAAACGAAAGAGGGAAAATATATATATATATATATATATATATATATATATATATATATATATATATATATATATCTTAGTATTTACTTCGACAGTGCTAAATACTTGCGTTTAGTAATAGTATAAAATATATACTTATGGCAAGTAAGCTACGGAGAAACGTTTGTTTCATTCTCGAGGCTAATTGCCAAATAATTTATATCGGGAATGAAACATTCGTGTAGCTCACTTGCTATAAACACCCCCGCCATATATATATATATACATATATATATATATATATATATATATATATATATATATATATATATATATATATATATATATATATTTGCGAACACTGTCAGGTAATTACTTTTCATTACTTTTTCTACTTATCTTAATGAGACATAGACCATATTTACATTACAAAAGATTATCAAGATTTTGATCATTTTATGACACTAATGGGGCAAGTTTAACTTCCTAAGTCCATAAATTGTCTAAACTATATTTTTAATTTTCGCTGTCTTTGGTTGCATTGAAATATTCAAGAGCTAGGCTATCTGCGCTTAAAAAAAGGTTCCTGAGGGAGCATGGAACGGCACTGATTTTTATTAAATAATCAGTTTAAAACCAAAACAAACATATATAAGATATCGATTTTAGAATTTTAAGAGTCTAGCTGATGAAAGATGCCGTAGTTGGAGCTTAACGCCACAAAATGAATACTTTTCTAAGTCTGAAACTTTAATTCCATAATACCTATTCTCATAGCTTTAAATATATTACTGGTTTTATCACTTTGAAGTATTTTGGAGTTTAATCTTCATATTTATTAAAAAGTTTCTTCGAATATCATTCTATACTAATTCTGGGCGGGTATTCAATCTAAATATTCTCAGATTAAACAAAAAAAAATCTTTGAGAATATGACGTAGTTTCGTTCACAGACACACCAATTCGACATTATAATAAGATTATTCAGGTCTGATGTGATCATCTTTTTATTTTCATTCGATTTCCTTTTCTTTGTTCACCCAACCGTCTGCCATTAAAGAGTTTTTAATTGAACGTTTCATTCCGCTCACGTGATTAAAATCGTTACTTACAGATCAATGCTTGATCGCTGTCGGACGTTGGGCGGTTCAATCAATGCGTTTCACGAACAACATTCTTCTCTGAACGATATAGTCTCTGAACGATATAGTCTCTGAACGTCACCAGATGCAGCCGACACTCAAGGAGCGAAACGACTGAATCATGATTGAAACAACTTGTTGATAATTGACCTCGTAATCCAGGAGAAATATAAGGTCTCATTTAAGAATTTCGAATAGTAAACAACAATAGTTACAGCCCAATCTCATTTGAAATTCATTATTAGTAGAACTAGTAAACATATGTTCTCAGAGCGTAAATATATAACAATCCCTACTAAAGATTATCTTAAATATAAAGTAAAGTGAATTTCCCCCTATTTCATTGACTATTATAGCTTTTGAACCCATAGCCTGCATATGCTAACAATCGCGGGCAATGCCGAGCCGGGTTAGCTGGTTTTAAATAAGAATAGAATTTATCGTATTAATTCTGACTTGCTGCGTTTATTAGTTTGGAGGGATTGGAGTTCAGTCGAGCTCCTACCTTTAACATAACGATGCACTATACAGAGGCTAACAACATCTGTTTTGTGTGAAAGAAACTGTAAGAAGAAAAAGAAGAGATTAACCCCACTCTCTAACACCAGATTACGAAGTCGATTTTATACTCTATCAAGACGAGAAAGATTTTTCGGAGCGGTACCGTCCCAGATACGGCAACAGTATTCCATTTTAGGACGAATTTGGCTCTCATACAGATAGAAGATTGTATCAGTAGTCAGGTATTTTCTGGTGAGATAGTTTTAATGAATACTGTCGATGCAAAGACAAAATCCTATAAGTCATTTACGCATCAATACTGTTGAAATCGTACGAAGCAGCAATAAGTATAAATAGTACACTTAATTGAATACAAATTGCTAAAAATAAAATGCTCCTTTCGGTCGTAGATTTTAGTTAAATAATATAAGCTGAACTAATGAACAGCCGATTGTAATAATTTTTTGTTTATGTACGCTACCCCCCCCATAGGAGAAGGTAATGACTGTGAGAGAGGTTTCATGACAATAGAACGGATACTGCACTGCCCCCCCCCCCCGCTAAAAAAGAAAGAGGTAATACTTGGGAGGATGGTCTCATGACAACAGAACAAATACTACACTACCTTCCCCTAAAAGAAAACGAGGTAATTCCTGCGACGATGATAATGTGAAAAACAAACACCATTCCCCAAAGGAGGAGGTAATACCTGGTAGGATGGTCTCATGACAACAAAATAGATAGTACACTAGACCCCTCCCCTCTAAATTAGTTATTAGAAGATAGTACAATAGTACATTTATAGAAGTAATAGTATAGTTTCGGCTTCAGACAGGCATCTATTCTCTATTGGTAATAGACGCAATAAGTATTGCGTTCCGCTAGTAATAACCCCAAAGGGATGATATACTGTAAAGCGGACAAACGAAACATCTGAACGCAAATTTCGAAGGAAATCTGAAGACAAATTTATAACAGCAACATTAATATTCAAATAAGACAATACTCAATATTTCAAATTTTAAAAACCTTTGAGAATACGACCGAATATCTTGGATAAATATGTGACTGAGTTTCCGTTACAGATCGACACTGAATCACCATAAGATTATTCAGTTTTGATGTGACCATCTTTACTTTCATTCAATTTCCTCTTCTGTGCCAATCCAATAGTCTGCGATCAAAGGGTCTTAAATAAAACGCTCCACTCGACTTAGGCGGATAATCCAATTACTCAGATATTAATGATTGGTTGCATGAAGACATTACGCGGATCAACGAATGGATTGAAAAAGTGATTTTAAATTCCCTTGCAAAATTTTACTTTTGAAGTTAACGTTTGGCTACATGATACGCTTAATATGATATTTTCTTTTGGCGACCATTTAAAACAGTTTTTATTAATCATTTTTTGTCACGGACCCTTGAAGCTATGGATCTCATTAAAAAGTGCCTTTTCCTTACTATAAATGGAGATTGTGTGCGTGAATCTTTGTAGGCATTATCTATGTTTGTTCTATTACGACAATTGATTTGTCTTCATTAGTAGCGTAGAATCAAATTAACACTTACCGGCATAAAGGGTTTCAGTAGTTCATATATAAAAATATTGCTTAAATGATGAAGCAATATTTATGTAATAGATTTTCCACAAATGGACTAGCAGCAACTCAGAGCTCAGAGAATGAACTTGCCCATCTGAGCATAATGAAACATTCCAACCTTGATATAAACCGGTTTTCTCATGTACTCAGTTTATTTGTAACTCAACAGATCATACAGTTGAGCACTGGCTGCTGAGTTTATATATTCATCGCTCATGTTTGGATTAATGTTCATTTCCTATTCAAAAAGGCAACATTACGTAATTACAATATTGAGTGACCTTGTGCTAGACTACACATGTATTTTTGTTTCATTTTAATTCACTTGAAATTCTCAAAAATCAAAGGCCCCCTTCCTAGGGCTAACACTTAATCTCTATATAAGATACATAGGTATTCGAATATTCCATTATTTTCTCCTTTACCTATCAAACATTGACTTAGTAAAGAAGTTAAGAATATTAATTTTCCTCTCCCCAATCGACCAGTTAACTATGTTATAGTATATCTTTCTTGTGGTCTCTTGGTCTTATCGGATTCTAGGACAAGAATTCATCTAGTCTGGTGGAGAGTCCAGCTACATGCTGTTACTTGAGGTAACATTACTCGGAGTAGGTGCACCATTCTTCGTATGAGCCAGTGTATAGCCATGTCGAGGGGATCTTATTTTGGCTTCGAATACTATGTTATTTTGAATATTTCGTCAGGGTTTATTTGTAGGAGGAAGTATCCTCATGTCATGGTTATCCTGACAAACCCTTGTAGAGAGATACCGTAGATACTCGAGGATGATGCCTAGTAGGTAATTCAAACCTTCCTAGTCTCAATATCGGATGTTTTATGCGAAGTCAAATTGTTATCTTGTGGTGTGGGGAATAAACAGCTGATATAAGAATAGTAATGGTGAACGAACTACACGCGATAAATCCCGATAGGTGTGGGTGTGCCCCGTCCATAAATATGAAACGGAAGGCACGCGACACGTCATACAAAGATACATATAAAATGAACATCATCAATAACAAATAAACCTCCTATCTTAACCTAAAGACGTCTGGCGACGAAATCGTCAATAACACTGGGAAATAATTCTCAAAATAATTCCAAGTTCAAATTCTCACTTGATTCGGACTAAAATTAGAATACAAATTTAAAAACTGCACACAGTTCTTTATCACGTCAAGAAATTGTCATCTGTAGCATATTCTTTGAAAAATACTGTTGTATTCTTTGCAAATAATAAGTTGGGTCGATGATCGTTTTTATTATCTAAGAAAAATGTCCTTTAAAAAGAAAGTTTTTAGAAATACTTTCGTTTTTAATCAGAATCACAGAGCATATTTAGATTACATCGGATATCACTGGAAAAAAGAAAGAAATATGTATGATTTAATATGGCGGAAACGATAGTATGAAAAAATAATTTTTTTTAAATTAAGAACTCAGAAGTTATTACCTCATTATATTTGGAGCTCTAGTAATAATACATTGTTTATAGTGGCGTCAGAATTTTAGTTAAAAACTTCCGGAGTTTCGAATGCTACGACGAGTTGAATAATCATCTCTACACTGACAATTCCTGAAAGAATTAAACGTATACGTATGTAGATAAAAACAAATATTTATATATGTATGTATGTATGTATGTATGTATGTATGTATGTATGTATGTATATATATATATATATATATATATATATATATGTATATATATATATATATGTATATATATATATATATATATATATATATATATATATGTATATATATATATATATATATATATATATATATATTTAATTTTACTATTTCATGTATCCACATAACATTTTATAAGGAAATATAATTTTTATGTATCAATTTTCAGTATTAACTTCAACAGTGCTCGATACGTAAGTAGAGCTAGGTAGTAAGCTATGAAAATATATTTATGGCAATTAAGCTACACAGAGGCTCCCGCGTTTCATCCCCGGGGGGAATCTTCATTTTAGCCTGAAGATCCCACTCCCCGGGGATGAAACGCGGGAGCCCCTGTGTAGCTTAATTGTCATAAATATATTTTCATAGCTTACTATATATATATATATATATATATATATATATATATATATATATATATATATATATATATATACAAAAATGATTATAAAATAATAAAGTCAACTTATTTAAAAGTAAAATTAATTTTTATTTACTTTATATCATTTTTTTAAATTTGAAATATGTCTACTGTTTTTAATTGTTAATATTTAATTTCCAGAGATATTCATGTAAAGAAAAGAAAGGATTTAATTATTTTTAGTTGAAAATTTTAATAGATTGTTACAAGAAAATGTTTTTTTTAAATTACAGATTTAAATATCAAATTACTTAATTTATAAAACAACACCCTATATATCAAATTATTTTTTCTATAACTATGAAGTACAAATTACATTTACCTCTATAAATTTAAAGTACAAATAGATATTTTATAACATAATTAGAAATAACAACAGAGGAGGAAATATTTTAATTTCATGTCTAAACGGGGAGGAGGGGCAAATAAATATTAAAAAAAACTGGGCATCGGCGGTGGAGAAACAGCCAGGAATATACTGAAATGAAAAGGAAAGTCAAGTTCAGAAGAGACGACGATCGCTGTCACGCTTATTGTATTTCTTAAGAACATTGCGCTTACCGATATTAATATATAGATGATTGCGAAAGTTATAGACATTTCTGTTCTCTAAATGAAATTCCTCGCAATGTTTTGGCTTTCGCAGCAATTTTTATTCTTTGAGAAACATTAATGAAGATAAGTTGTCAATTCATGATGAAGTTAGTCGGAGACAGCAACGAAGAACAAAATTGGTTTTGATGGCTCTACAGCTTTTTTCTCACCTTCGCCAAAGTCGAAAAGGGAAATACATTTGGTTTTACACACGAAGGGAATTAAGACGAAAAGACAGCGAACAAAATCGATGATGAAGACCAACTTATAATTATATATATATATATATATATATATATATATATATATATATATATATATATATATATAAACAAACATACACAACACCCTAAGCAAATAACGCGTCCAAACGAGAGTGACACGTGACTTCACATTTCCGAAACAGATGACAACAGAAGCTGAAGAGAGCCGAATGGCTAAGTCCTTCCGTGCTTGAAACCGACGGTACAAATGTTGTACTAATTTTTCTGTACCAAAATAAATATATATTACTCTCTTAATTTTTAATTTTTAACCTTAATTCTTAATTAATCGAGCACTCTCCTGGGATTTTTCCTGCTATATTACAAAGAAGTCTGTTCATCTACAGGAAGCAAAACTACTGGACAGATTTTTTTATGAAATTTGGAAAATAGCTTATTACATACCGTTTTATGTGATTTATTTTTTTATAGGGGCGGAATGGGGCATATATCTCACCCTTAAAAATAACTGTATTAATGTATTAAATGGATTAAAAAAAACGACTGAACATATTTTTATAAAATTTGGAACGTAGATAGTAGACATTATAGGGAGTGTAATAGGCTAGGCTTGATTTATTTTTAGCCCCCACTTAAAGTAAATGTTCATACCCATCTATCCCCAAACTACTAATGTAGACGAATGCCACCCCTTAATTACTTACTCTTGTAACCACACAAAGACAAGCAACTCTTCTACTATTAACATAATACTACAACCATGCGGATTTATTTTTGAAATCAGCAGCAGACGAAATTTCTGGCTGCTGATAGCTTAAAAGTACACTATTACTTTCAGACTTAAGGGGACATATTTACAAAAAAATACAGGGGTTTGTTTTAATAGAAATCTCTCCAGCCCACGATAAATGTCATATGGAGAGATTCCGACCCAGTAAACAGCAATTCTTCCCTCTCTACCAGAAACATCGCCCATGGAATGGCAGGACTAAAGGACAAAATAAGGGAAGCAGGAGTTACAAGGCTGCCGAAAGTAAACCCAAGGTTTACTTTCTACTGTCCTGTATTACATAATACTGGATTAGGAGCATTGCGGTTGGTGATTTCGAAACCCTTACTGCATTATAAACTTATCACACAGGCACCCTTTCAAAAGGTGCTCATTGTTTCTAGACAGAAAGATGTCAGTACTCCACCTACTGGAGTTCAAAGGAGCAAAATGAGGTATCGAGTCCGTGTTGTATACAATCTATTATGAATACGAGCAAGGAAGAAATTTTACCGTGTATGTTTCACAACCTTTATTATTAGAACGAAAATGACGCTTATTTTTACTCGATTTGACCCCCCCCATTACATCCTATTATTCTTATTTATATACACAGCTATTAACACTTTCAGTAGATGTGGTGGTATTTAATTTCTTTACATATTTCGGATGGTTTTCCTCATCTTGGATGCTAAAATTTTCATAACCTTTCGGTCGTTTTTCTCTTCTTCAGGTGCATTTTGTCGTAATCGATAATCTTGGGGAAATTTCGAACTAAACCTTTTATTTAATCTCCTGGATCAGATTACTCGCATTCCACTTTCCATGCTTTTTATATATTGATCACCAGTTCTTGTTCAAGTTGTTTCACCTGAGATTGAACTCGCATCTGGATAGAATTCACTCTATAGGATATTTTAACTAACGCTTACATCCATTTGGCCATGTCCTGTGAGATTTAATTTGAATTTTAAATCTTAAGTTTGTTTGTGTTATTTTTTTTTTTAATATTAATAAATAATATTATTGTGGAAAAAGATGAAAAAAATGTGTTTGTACAGAATTAATTTAATTCTCTCATTTCAGTCGTAACTTAAGACAAAAATATTCGTGTATTTAAATTCCAAGAAACCATTAATTGAGCGTGATTAAAAAAAAAAATATCGATAAGATTTTTTAGAAAATATTTCATTTAAGTTTGGTATTGGAAGCAGGAGCAGCAGCGGCAGTGAATATTGTTTACGTGTAAACTCTTGATTGGACAAAAACTCATTTCAGCAGTTTTTTTTCAACCAATCACGACGCAAGACATTCACTCCCGAAATTTAACGAGTTATGTTAAAACCAAACACTTCAGAGTAAACACATATGCGTACGACATATCGTGCATAGAGGGCTTTTGGGATTGAAGGCCGTCGACAAATGCATCGAGAAACACATACGAACTACTAAACATAACGACAGCACATACACACTGTTAACCGAAGGCATGTACACACTTCATATAGGCACTTTCATTAACAAAAACAAGCAAGTTAATATACACGCACATTTACTATGTATATCCCATTTATACGCACATTCACACGGCGCCAACCGAAACAAACATGATTACCCAATTTCTCCTTACACGCAAAACAACTCTTTCACCTAAAACATTTTGGACCACTCTTTACCAACCCTTCATTTCTTGATTGTTTGAACAACTTGTCTATACTAAATTAATATATTTTATCTATTTAAAATCTAATATATAACATACGATATAAATGATGTAAGACGTTTATATACGTCACCAAAAACACAGAAAAAATTAAAAACAAAACACCCCTCCTCCTCCGCTACCATATCATTAGAATTCCGGTGTAGCCTTATTTACTAAGAATTATTTGTCGAACGTAAATGAAAACTGTTCTCAAATTATTTACATTTTTAAAATGCGTTAAATTAAATGTATTATTATTAAACATTACTAACTTATTTTAATTAAGAATAATCAGCTAAATTAATTAAGTTTACGATTTTATTTAAACATTACACATTACTTAATTATTGATTTAAAAGAAATTAAATGTTCGTAGCTCGTGCTTACGAACCTTTTAAATCGTTTGACCTTCAGCTTTCAAATTCTGTATTTTTTAAGTGTAGACACTTCTGGGAAAAATCCGTTATGGACAGCTTAATATCCGGGTCATTATCTATGATACTGGAAACACAAAACGAACAAAGCAGAATTTACTCCCCTCCCACCCCCTCGTCCTTCTGCGACTATCAGTATTACAGGCGAGCAATATAGAGACGCACTCTGCACAGGTCTGCTATTTTCTTTTTTTGCAGCACGCGTATTTGCTGCTTTTCACTTTTATATGACGATCGTATTGATCACTGAAATTTACGTCTCTTAATTACTTAAAACCCATTTCCATTAATTCCGCACCAATAGCGTTGACCGTTTGGGAATATCAGATGCTGTAAGTTTGGAAATGGCTGTAAAGTCACTTTGTCTAATACCACTGGGAAAGGTATGGACGATTATCCTCATCCCCATCACGATGGCTAACGGGAAGACATGGTGAGGTTGACTCAAATCGTGGCTGAGAACTAATCTAGGAGAAAGAAATATCAGTCCTCTGCTTACCACGTCGTCGTATCCGGTCGTCTTAGATTTATTTATCCTTATCACTGGAATTGAGCAAAGTTGGAGCATACCGAACCGTTCTTTTAATAATGTGTCACAGGCCTACAATATAAAACAAACTATACCGAACCGTTCTTTTAATAATAGTGTCACAGGCCTACAATATAAAACAAACTATACCGAACCGTTCTTTTAATAATGTGTCACAGGCCTACAATATAAAACAAACTATACCGAACCGTTCTTTTAATAATAGTGTCACAGGCCTACAATATAAAACAAACTATACCGAACCGTTCTTTTAATAATAGTGTCACAGGCCTACAATATAAAACAAACTATACCGAACTGTTCTTTTAATAATAGTGTCACATGCCTACAATATAAAACAAACTATACCGAACCGTTCTTTTAATAATAGTGTCACATGCCTACAATATAAAACAAACTATATCGAACCGTTCTTTTAATAATAGTGTCACAGGCCTACAATATAAAACCAACTATACCGAACCGTTCTTTTAATAATAGTGTCACAGGTCTACAATATAAAACAAACTATACCGAACCGTTCTTTTAATAATAGTGTCACAGGCCTACAATATAAAACCAACTATACCGAACCGTTCTTTTAATAATAGTGTCACAGGCCTACAATATAAAACAAACTATACCGAACCGTTCTTTTAATAATAGTGTCACAGGCCTACAATATAAAACAAACTATATCGAACCGTTCTTTTAATAATAGTGTCACAGGCCTACAATATAAAACAAACTATACCGAACCGTTCTTTTAATAATAGTGTCACAGGCCTACAATATAAAACAAACTATACCGAACCGTTCTTTTAATAATAGTGTCACAGGTCTACAATATAAAACAAACTATACCGAACCGTTCTTTTAATAATAGTGTCACAGGCCTACAATATAAAACAAACTATACCGAACCGTTCTTTTAATAATAGTGTCACATGCCTACAATATAAAACAAACTATATCGAACCGTTCTTTTAATAATAGTGTCACAGGCCTACAATATAAAACAAACTATATCGAACCGTTCTTTTAATAATAGTGTCACAGGCCTACAATATAAAACAAACTATACCGAACCGTTCTTTTAATAATAGTGTCACAGGCCTACAATATAAAACAAACTATATCGAACCGTTCTTTTAATAATAGTGTCACAGGCCTACAATATAAAACAAACTATACCGAACCGTTCTTTTAATAATAGTGTCACATGCCTACAATATAAAACAAACTATACCGAACCGTTCTTTTAATAATAGTGTCACAGGCCTACAATATAAAACAAACTATACCGAACCGTTCTTTTAATAATAGTGTCACAGGCCTACAATATAAAACAAACTATACCGAACCGTTCTTTTAATAATAGTGTCACATGCCTACAATATAAAACAAACTATACCGAACCGTTCTTTTAATAATAGTGTCACATGCCTACAATATAAAACAAAATATCGAACCGTTCTTTTAATAATAGTGTCACAGGCCTACAATATAAAACCAACTATACCGAACCGTTCTTTTAATAATAGTGTCACAGGCCTACAATATAAAACCAACTATACCGAACCGTTCTTTTAATAATAGTGTCACAGGTCTACAATATAAAACAAACTATACCGAACCGTTCTTTTAATAATAGTGTCACAGGCCTACAATATAAAACCAACTATACCGAACCGTTCTTTTAATAATAGTGTCACAGGCCTACAATATAAAACAAACTATACCGAACCGTTCTTTTAATAATAGTGTCACATGCCTACAATATAAAACAAACTATATCGAACCGTTCTTTTAATAATAGTGTCACAGGCCTACAATATAAAACAAACTATACCGAACCGTTCTTTTAATAATAGTGTCACAGGCCTACAATATAAAACAAACTATACCGAACCGTTCTTTTAATAATAGTGTCACAGGTCTACAATATAAAACAAACTATACCGAACCGTTCTTTTAATAATAGTGTCACAGGCCTACAATATAAAACAAACTATACCGAACCGTTCTTTTAATAATAGTGTCACATGCCTACAATATAAAACAAACTATATCGAACCGTTCTTTTAATAATAGTGTCATAGGCCTACAATATAAAACAAACTATACCGAACCGTTCTTTTAATAATAGTGTCACAGGCCTACAATATAAAACAAACTATACCGAACCGTTCTTTTAATAATAGTGTCACAGGCCTACAATATAAAACAAACTATATCGAACCGTTCTTTTAATAATAGTGTCACAGGCCTACAATATAAAACAAACTATACCGAACCGTTCTTTTAATAATAGTGTCACATGCCTACAATATAAAACAAACTATATCGAACCGTTCTTTTAATAATAGTGTCACAGGCCTACAATATAAAACAAACTATACCGAACCGTTCTTTTAATAATAGTGTCACAGGCCTACAATATAAAACAAACTATATCGAACCGTTCTTTTAATAATAGTGTCACAGGCCTACAATATAAAACAAACTATACCGAACCGTTCTTTTAATAATAGTGTCACATGCCTACAATATAAAACAAAATATCGAACCGTTCTTTTAATAATAGTGTCACAGGCCTACAATATAAAACCAACTATACCGAACCGTTCTTTTAATAATAGTGTCACAGGCCTACAATATAAAACCAACTATACCGAACCGTTCTTTTAATAATAGTGTCACAGGTCTACAATATAAAACAAACTATACCGAACCGTTCTTTTAATAATAGTGTCACAGGCCTACAATATAAAACCAACTATACCGAACCGTTCTTTTAATAATAGTGTCACAGGCCTACAATATAAAACAAACTATACCGAACCGTTCTTTTAATAATAGTGTCACATGCCTACAATATAAAACAAACTATATCGAACCGTTCTTTTAATAATAGTGTCACAGGCCTACAATATAAAACAAACTATACCGAACCGTTCTTTTAATAATAGTGTCACAGGCCTACAATATAAAACAAACTATACCGAACCGTTCTTTTAATAATAGTGTCACAGGTCTACAATATAAAACAAACTATACCGAACCGTTCTTTTAATAATAGTGTCACAGGCCTACAATATAAAACAAACTATACCGAACCGTTCTTTTAATAATAGTGTCACATGCCTACAATATAAAACAAACTATATCGAACCGTTCTTTTAATAATAGTGTCATAGGCCTACAATATAAAACAAACTATACCGAACCGTTCTTTTAATAATAGTGTCACAGGCCTACAATATAAAACAAACTATACCGAACCGTTCTTTTAATAATAGTGTCACAGGCCTACAATATAAAACAAACTATATCGAACCGTTCTTTTAATAATAGTGTCACAGGCCTACAATATAAAACAAACTATACCGAACCGTTCTTTTAATAATAGTGTCACATGCCTACAATATAAAACAAACTATATCGAACCGTTCTTTTAATAATAGTGTCACAGGCCTACAATATAAAACAAACTATACCGAACCGTTCTTTTAATAATAGTGTCACAGGCCTACAATATAAAACAAACTATATCGAACCGTTCTTTTAATAATAGTGTCACAGGCCTACAATATAAAACAAACTATACCGAACCGTTCTTTTAATAATAGTGTCACATGCCTACAATATAAAACAAACTATATCGAACCGTTCTTTTAATAATAGTGTCACAGGCCTACAATATAAAACAAACTATACCGAACCGTTCTTTTAATAATAGTGTCACAGGCCTACAATATAAAACAAACTATACCGAACCGTTCTTTTAATAATAGTGTCACAGGCCTACAATATAAAACAAACTATACCGAACCGTTCTTTTAATAATAGTGTCACTGGCCTACAATATAAAACAAACTATACCGAACCGTTCTTTTAATAATAGTGTCACAGGCCTACAATATAAAACAAACTATACCGAACCGTTTTTTTAATAATAGTGTCACATGCCTACAATATAAAACTATATCGAACCGTTCTTTTAATAATAGTGTCACAGGCCTACAATATAAAACAAACTATACCGAACCGTTCTTTTAATAATAGTGTCACATGCCTACAATATAAAACAAACAATATAAGCTTGTACGATAATTGTGCGGATGGATACAATCAATCTGGTCTGTGTTTAACGACAAATAAAACATCGTAGGCGTTCCTACTTATTGGTCTCCCCACGTGGGCAGTGTTAGACACAAGGTCGGTTTTTAATGTGGGGGAAAATCAAGCTCCCAAAAGGAGCACTGAATTGGGATAAAAATAAAAATTACCTCTGACTAGAATGATTTCTTCTTTTACTGATCGAAGACAGAACAGATAAAGTGTAGTATCAGAACAGATACTGCACTATGATCCCAGCCAATAGTCATTTTAAAGCCAAGCACAGTATCTTGTGTATACTGTTAATTGGACACAAGTTTTTATTTTACCGACAAATTGTGGGGAATTGAGGGTTCATACCATTCCTTACAATATTAGATCACAATAGATCCGATTGGATTAGCCCTCTGCATAAGCGATTCTATCATCCGCAACAGTATCCACTCAACTCAACATGCTCCTCTAAAATAAATCTAATAGATGGTTTAGTCTGTCTGTTTACGGTACATCGATCCTTTTAACAACTGATTAAATAGTACCTTTCCCTACGTTACGATTGCATACTTAAACTTGGCATAGTGTCCATCACACCAATCTGGGGTGGTGCCTCTCTCCGACTTAAAAAAAAACGGCTTCGCAATCTGGTGGTGGAGGGAGTGAGCGCATCTCTTCCCTGCAGCCTTTTTCTCATAGAAGAAACGTTGCTAGTCTTTTTCTACTCTATCATTATTTGCATGGTAGGTGCTCAACAGATCTACAATCTAAACATTAACAGCAAGTATCCATCTGGCTACCGCCACTGCAAACAACTTATTTCCACAAACAGAGCGTCTTTCCAATAACTTGTCATCTGTGGAATAAAAGACTGCTTCTTTACTGACTGCAACATAGTCGTCTTCAAGTCAAATAATTCGAAAATATATTTGAAATATAGAACAACACATCTCTAATTAAATATTTAGAAATTTAAAAAGAATCGGAATCAGAATCGGTAAAAAGTAACGAGGTGACGGTGGTTAAGTGGATAACGACGCGGACGTACGACCAGGGTGTGCCAAGTTCGAATCCAGTCGATTCCATAATACCACTTTCACTTAGAAATGTTGGTAACCATTATGTGGTCCCCACAGAATACAGCCGATCAACAAATTTGTACCATTCTAATTCATACGAATTTATCTTTTGTTTTGTGTCATCTAAATATATAGGAAAACATTCCTTAAGGAAACAAACGTTGATTAATTCAGATTTAGTATAATAATATCATTTTCATCGTTGAAAGCACAGATTGAATGGACCCCAAGTATATGAGTTCGTTTTATCTTTCGTGCCGGTGGTTAAGTGGATAACGACACGAACTGACGACCTGGGTGTGCCAAGTTCGAATCCAGTCGATTCCATATTACCACTTTAACTTAGGGATGTTGGCAACCATTATGTGGTCCCTCCTGCAAGAATACCGACAACAGAATCAAACCGGTCAAAATAGTTGTACCATTCAGATTCATACGAGTTTACTCTTTTCATCTTTTGTTTTGTGTCATCAAAATATATAAGAAAAAATGCCTTAAGGAAACAAACGTTGATACATTCAGATTCATACGAATTTACTTACTAGTTCGAATCCTAAAAAGATCTCTCGACTGGAGTCTCTGAAATAGCAGGTAAATGGTAGCATGCTCAATCCCCAGCAAACACAAAAAGATGAAGAAAAGAAAAAGATATACATAGATAATACACCAAACTAGCATGGTTGGTTCAATGGCGGCCGCGTCTTTCGTTGATGCCCTGAGCACGTGCATAGTTTGCTTACTGGTAAGCTCAGCACTGAACACAGCACATATTGCATACGATTAATTGAACACACGTCTCTATTTTATTCATAGAAGAAGGTTTTTAACTTTCCCAACAGTATTAGTGCATAATAAGGATTCGAACTCTGTATAGCTGATTCTATAAGCCACAACGATAATCATTAGGTAAATAACGCACTTCAAAAGATAATAGTTCGAATAATGTAAATACAAATAGCATTTCATTTTAAAAAGCTAAAAAAATAGCTATTATTATTTTAAAATTTATAGTTTCTTTTGTTTTTGCCGTTTTGCTGATCGGGTTTCGTCAGGCGCTTTGTGTTAAACATGAGAAATGTTTTTGTAAGATACAGGATAAAGGAACCACTCTGAAAATTGTAAACAATAAAAATGTCTCGTCTCTCGAGTACACACTAGTTTAACTATACTTCTCAACGAGTAATTATACAGCTTCTTTCTTTTAATTAAAAAAACAATCTGTATAATTACTCGTCTGATTCATTATTTGAAAAAAAAATACGACTCGCATTATTACTTCTGAGTTTATGATTTGTTTGGTTTGTCACTCGCTTGACCTCGGTCAAAATATTGACCATGGTCTTACTTAGAATTGATTTTATTTAGGGATATCTAGGTCATGGTCTAACTTAGAACTGCTTTTATTTAGGGATATCTACGTCATAGTCTAACTTAGAATTGATTTTATTTAGGGATATCTACGTCATAGTTTAACTTAGAATTGATTTTATTTAGGGATATCTACGTCATAGTCTAACTTAGAATTGATTTTATTTAGGGATATCTACGTCATAGTTTAACTTAGAATTGATTTTATTTAGGGATATCTACGTCATAGTCTAACTTAGAATTGATTTTATTTAGGGATATCTACGTCATAGTTTAACTTAGAATTGATTTTATTTAGGGATATCTAGGTCATGGTCACATAACATTTGAAACAAAAAATTGGCGATAACTTTGGTTCTGTTCATCGTAGAGACTCGCTACTTGGCTCATATTGTAACCAATGAAGTCCCGTATCTTAAATGATCTAATTATTTACGGAATTTCAACTTCCGATATTTCCAAATTCGACAGCAGTAACCATCATACAAAATTGAAGGCTGATCAGATTGATAGTTGTTGAGTTATCAATGTTTCCATGACATACCTTAAGAAATATTCGATACTCTCATAGAGAACGCACCGCGTTTCCGTGACTTCGCGTCGACAACGTTCGGGCAGGTCTTGGAAGCGCCCGAAAGTTGAGGAGGCGAAAACTGACAAACGACAAATTGAAGACTGGCAGACGATAAATTCAGACGATTAAAATCAAAGTCAAATACATATATCAAAATAAAGAATGAACAAACCATAGCTAAACAACTGTTATTCATAAGATGTTTATTTATTCATTTTTCTCAAGGTAACCATTGTTAATCAAATGTTTTTAAATAAAACGTTTTTTTTTGTGCACCAAAAAGTTTCAAAAGATGATTTTTTTATATAACAAACAACGAAACCACTGTTTTCAACCAATTTCTTGTTTGTATTTCTTTCAATGTTTTTTTCCTTTTAACATGTTCTGTTTAGAGTTAGGGTTAGTTTTTCGCTACAAGTGATCGTTGCTGACAAAACTCAATGAGTCCTTCGAGACATTCAACACGCGGATAGAAATTCATTTGTTAACGCGCTGCAGATCGTAGAAATTAATTTATTCCAAAAGTTATTGTCTGCTTGCTTGGAACCTGATTGCATAATGACTTCTACAACAGATTGGTTAATAGTTTCGTCAACTCTTGGACGCTTCTGAGACCTGTCCGAACGTTGACAACGCGAAGTTACGGAAACTCTCTAAGAGTATCGAATATTCATACACTATGGGAAAATAAAACCCAAATAATACTTTGGCTCATCCTTATGCTGTCAGGCGAAGATATGTAGTCTCATGATAGACTTATGTTCTTATTTTCATTAATTGGACGTTACAGACAAAATATAAATATACGCACGAAGCATACTATGTTTAAAAACGAGATAGTATTATGTAATTTTGTAGTAAAACTGTTGCATAATGGATGTATGGATGTGAAAAACGATTACATCTGCTAGTATGGATTTGGTATCGAGGTGGACTAGTGCAAATCTTGACACGAAAATCTGGGGAACAAGTTCGCTCTCGGACTAAAAATATAAACATACATGAACCCTGAGCCCTCCTTGATCGCTGATCTAACAGGTGCGTGTTGACAGGTTCAGAGCACCGCATTTGAGGCAATTACGTCACAATCGTGGGAACGAGCAAAGAAAGTAGCTTTTTAGTCAGTCCGTGTTTCGGTAGCGTGGTGCACGGATGCAAAATCAAGATGTAATTCAGAAAAAAGAAAATATGAATTTAATTCATAAAAAAGTGATAGCGATGGGTATGCCCCTTCTTTCCTATCCCCGTAACGAAGTAGATCTAAGTTAGGAAGAACAATTTAACCTTTCTCTCCAATTTAATGAAGTGTGAGCTTTATAATTATGACGAGAAAATATCTCCAACATAAACAACTATTAACTCTTTGTCGGTTTGCGCCTTTCTCCTTTCTGTGCATGAGAAAGTACTTGATTTCAAACCCACTACGACGATGACGACGGCGAAATGTAACACCCTGCGAAGATAAGAGTGACCGTTACAATGTCGGCGACGGCGACGAACGTCACTATACAAAAAGAGAATAGTATACGAAATAGAAAGAAGTAAGTGACGATCGATTTAAAAAGAACAGAATTTAAGAACAACGTTACAAAAAGATAAAAATTTATTCAGTTAGAAAATTTATGTAAGTATAAACGTTATTGCTATGTAACAGGTTCGTCCTAGTTCATATATAATATAACGAAGAAACAAAATAGCCGATTTATCCGTTCACATACAATATAACGAAGAACAAAATAGCCGATTTATCCGTTCACATACAATATAACGAAGAACAAAATAGCCGATTTATCCGTTCACATACAATATAACGAAGAACAAAATAGCCGATTTATCCGTTCACATACAATATACCGAAGAACAAAATAGCCGATTTATCCGTTCACATACAATATAACGAAGAACAAAATAGCCGATTTATCCGTTCACATACAATATGACGAAGAAACAAAATAGCCGATTTATCAGTTCACATACAACATAACGAAGAAACAAAATAGCCGATTTATCCGTTCACATACAATATAACGAAGAACAAAATAGCCGATTTATCCGTTCACATACAATATAACGAAGAACAAAATAGCCGATTTATCCGTTCACATACAATATAACGAAGAGCAAAATAGGCGATTTATCCGTTCACATACAATATGACGAAGAAACAAAATAGCCGATTTATCAGTTCACATACAACATAACGAAGAAACAAAATAGCCGATTTATCCGATCACATATAATATAACGAAGAACAAAATAACCGATTTATCCGTTCACATACAATATAACGAATAACTAAATAGCCGATTTATCCGTTCACATACAATATGACGAAGAAACAAAATAGGCGATGTATCCGTTCACATACAATATAACGAAGAAACAAAATAGCCGATTTATCCGTCCACATACAATATAACGAAGAAAAAAATAGCTGATTTATCCGTTCACATACAATATAACGAATAAAAAAATAGCTGATTTATCCGTTCACATACAATATAACGAAGAAACAATAGCCGATTTATCCGTTCACATGCAATATAACGAATAAACCAAATAACCGATTTATTCGTTTACATACAATATAACGAAGAACAAAATAGCCGATTTATCCGTTTACATACAATATAACGAAGAACAAAATTGTCGATTAATCCGTTCACATACAATATAACGAATAACAAAATAGCCGATTTATCCGTTCACATACAATATAACGAAGAAACAAAATAGCCGATTTATCCGTTCACATACAATATAACGAATAACAAAATAGCCGATTTATCCGCCTACATACAATATAACGAAGAAAAAATAGCAGATTTATCCGTCTACATACAATATAACGAAGAATAAAATAGCCGATTTATCCCTCTACATACAATATAACGAAGAAAAAATAGCCGATTCACCGTCTATGTACAATATAACGAAGAACAAAATAGCCGATTTATTCGTCTACATACAATATAACGAAGAACAAAATAGTCGATTTATCCGTTCACATGCAGTATAACGAAGAAACAAAATAGCCGATTTATCCGTTCACATACAATATAACGAAGAAACAATATAGCCGATTCATCCGTTCACATACAATATAACGAAGAAACAAAATAGCCGATTTATCCGTTCACAAACAATATAACGAATAAGAAAAAAGCTGATTTATCCGTTCACATACAATATAACGAAGAAACAAAATAGCCGATTTATTTGTTCACATACAATATAACAAAGAAACAAAATAGCCGATTTATCTGTCTACATACAGTATAACGAATAACAAAATAGCCGATTTATCCGTTCACACACAATATAACGAATAACAAAATAGCTGATTTAACTGTTCACATACAATATAACGAAGAACAAAATAGCCGATTTTTCCGTTCACATACAATATAACGAAGAAACAAAATAGCCGATTTATCCGTTCACATACAATATAACGAAGAACAAAATAGCCGATTTATCCGTTCACATACAATATAACGAAGAACAAAATAGCCGATTTATCCGTTTACATACAATATAACGAATAACAAAATGGCCGATTTATCCGTTCACACACAATATAACGAAGAACAAAATAGCCGATTTATCCGTTCACATACAATATAACGAAGAACAAAATAGCCGATTTATCCGTTTACATACAATATAACGAATAACAAAATGGCCGATTTATCCGTTCACACACAATATAACGAAGAACAAAATAGCCGATTTATCCGTTCACACACAATATAACGAAGAACGAAATAGCCAATTTATCCGTTCACATGCAATAGACGAAGAAACAAAATAGCTGATTTATCCGTTCACATTGAAGTAAAACTGATATTGTCTTCGTCTTTATCTACATTTTAAAGCTATACTTCAATGCTTCAGAGAGTTGAACCGTCTCTGGATGATATATTCCCGCCCCGATTTCCACCATCGTGCTTCCTTTATACCAGAGAAGCACGCATTAAAGGAAGGTGTAAGATGGCGGAAAGAGGGGATTTTGTTGAACAGCCCTCCCCCATCTACCTCTGTATCCATAAACTAGGAAATCGACAAATTTGCTGGCGTGAATGTCTACTGCGAACAAAAGACTTTGGCCAGCAACAACAATATGACAGCAGGTGAAATATGAAAACACGCGAGAGAAATTTGCTCGTGCGTGTTTTCCATATAATGAACAAAATAATGTTTATTCGCAAGCAGATTTATGTTAAAATACAAATAAATGATATCGCGAACACTTGCAAGCAGGAACAAACTTATCGAGCAAAAAGTGCTCAATGCCCTCAAAAGATCAGAGACAAAACCCCAAAAACAAAGTATCAAAGAAAGAAATCTTTGCAGACGGTTCTACGTGTTAAAGGATTTTTTTTATGTTTCGGAATTTTTGAGATGTGGATTGATAATTTGTATCATTTGGATTATTCGGACTACTATTCTTATCTCGGATGTTATTCTCAAACCGTTTCGGCCGATGTAACTTCCGACCTTCTTCAGGCGCGTTCTGTCGAAACTCAGGACTCTGTACGGAATTTCACATGGAACCATTTATTTTATCCACGGGACGAGCTTACTCTCATTCAGTACAGGCGATACATAGAACATAATTACGAATTATATAAAACTTTCTACTTGATCATGCTGACCTTTTGGCTAAGATCAAAGTGTAGTATCTGTTCCGATGGATACTGCACGCCTGTCCTGTGCAGTTCTAGGAGGTCCACCCTCCCAGGCTTTGCCTCCCCTCTTTGGGGAGGAGTAAGTTTATTGCTTACTGTCTGAGGCGCCCCTACCGGGGAATGCTGACGGGGCTGCCCAGACAATTTTTAAATTGCCAGAGTGCTCACCTCTCGAGCGCTGGCTTTTCAAACCCCACTTTCTCGACCCGATCTTGGGTCACATCTTACTTGTGGGAGTAAGATAAAACTGGCCTTGTGCCTAACTCCTGGGGAGGAGTAAATAAAAACTTGATCATGCTGACGGAACGCTAAAAAATTAGAATGACATCAGTCTAGAAGGATTTTTCTATCACTGACAGAGGATAGAAATGTATAAGAAAAGATACTGCACTTTGAATTATTTGCAATTATTTACACTTATGAAAATTGGCAGGTAGGTGCTAGATTTCATATAATTTGTAGCCTCGTTCCTGTATCTATAATATCTATAATATCTATAATATCTATAATATTTATAATATCTATCAGTTTAGTGCCTGGTATTGAGCACTATCCTCAAGAAGATAACTTTCCAACTAGTTAAGCACGCAACATATATTTCTTATATCTATACATCTTATACCTTCATAGATTAGTAGATTCGACGTCTTCATCTAGTATAGTGTAAGCTATATCTAAGGTTACGTTTGAAGAAATCGTTCAGCATCTGTTTCTATATGATTATATAAAGAATATTATTGGAGAAATAATCATACCTTTTCATTGATATTAATACGTATAGGCGACATCGCTACGCAGCACATTCAAATGGGGCTGATATTATTGTGCCATCCTCATAGTTGTTCACAAAGAGAATGAAATATGTGTCCTCATCCATACGCTACCGCGTGGGTGGATGTCAACACTTTTAAATTGTCAACGTGTAATTGTACCATTGCGAGAAGGTACTTAAATAATCATATCAATGTCCAGATTCCGCAACGATCCCTCAAAATAATGGCGACAATAAACTCTTAAAAAAAAAATGGCGTATTGTTTTCTTTTGTCCAGTAGCTGAAGGCTGTGAGATTGCCAGTACAGCATCACTTGACAGCTCTTAAAAAAGCAATTCTGAACCGAAAGACGATTGATACTACGCCATTGTTTTCACGCTTACAATACACCCGTTGATTACACATTTGTTGGTCCGCTTGGAATTAATAGGGGGCGCTGTGCAAGTTTTTCTTCCATCGTGTCACGTGACGTTAATTGAAACGCCGGATTCCTAAACAGCCAGCGTTTGAATCTCTACAAGTCTGATTATAATAAGTCTTCGCAATATTCAGTCATGTCGCACCGTCTTTGAGCGGTGATCTTCAGATGAACTGAATTCTAGATAAAGAAATGCTATTTGAATGTAATTAACCTTCCCGCCTCAAGGATATCTATCAAACATAACATGAATGCGTATGAAAATATAAACATGTTTTATAAACTTTAATATGGCTACGTAAAAATAAATTTCATATGGATATTTCATAAATTTCCAATACCAATTCTTTTTAAAATATCGTTGCATGTCTATTATATTACAAGTGTACACCGAAAAAATTATGCTTCGCAAATGTTCGCATTAATATTCATATAAAAAAATAATAGAATTACGTCGGTAATTTAATTTTTAATATAAAAATGATCATTTCTGATGACCTAAAAATACCCCCAACCCGGAAGATTTGTTTCTGAATTCATTTCAGACGGCGGGGAATTGTATGACTTTCAATTTTGTTTCCAATATATGTCGTTCTAATGCTTTATTTTAATAGGAAAATTAGATACGGAACTATCGCGAATTGAAAAAAAACAAAACGTGAGTCATTTCTGATGACCCAAAGAAAAAAAACAGTTCACTTTGCGATTTTATTTTATTCGTTTACTTATTGGGAGGTAGGGGCGGCTAGACATTTAAAATGACCCCGGACTTTTTAACAAAGATGTTAGCGAAAAGTGAAATTGTTAAAAATGAAGTTAAAAAAGGAGAAATCATCGGTGAAATAAAGAAACAAGAAATAGAAAAAAAAAGAAAACGCTACAAAAATAAAAACCGTATAAATCGGTAAAGGAAGCAGAAAATAAAGAGATAACTCATTATGGAAATAGATTTGCTTTCCCCCTTTCCTCAAGACTTTCTCTCTTTCTGTAGACTTCTGTGCTACAGGACGGATATATATTTACAAATAAATAAACATTGCCTTTTATTAAAGAGTGAAAGATGACTATTGTGAATTTTCTTTTCTATAGCGAACGAACAAAGAAGCCCGTACGCATATTTCGCCTATTTTAAGTTAGTTATAATGTCAGGCATAGACAAAGACTTCCACATTTTTATTATTATTAAAACCGCTTAACGAGAGAATAATGATATCACTTGTAAAACTGACCTACTATACCAGAAAGGTTCAAAAGGATATTTATTTAATCATCTTAAATTTATGTCGGTGAAAAAGTCTCGGAGAAAATATGGGGTAGGATTTGCGACGAGGGAAGAGGGAGATGTTAAAATCACAACCAACATGCAGGAGAGGGAAGTTAGCTTATAAGTGGATTGGGGTCAGAAATGGTTGGTAACTTTTAATGCCGCAAATACAAAGCTCCTTTCCTTCAATAACTACAAGAAACCTCTCCAACCACCGATTGTCATGGCAAATAGCATCCTACCTGAGAGTTCATCTTTCAAACTCCTCGGCCTAACCTTCACAGGTAACATGAATTGGAACAAATACATTGAGGACATTGCCAAGGTTGCCGCAAAGAAGGTTGGCTCCCTCTGCCGTGCTGGTAGACTCCTCACACCTGACATTATCCTGTATCTCTACAGGGCCACCACACGCCCATGCATGGAGTATTGTTGCAACATCTGGGCTGGTTCATCATCTACTAGTCTCTCCCTCCTTGACAAGGTCCAAAAAAGAGTCGCCAACCTAATAGGCCCCTAACTGTCGACCAAGCTCCAGTCCCTGTCCCATCGCCGCAATGTAGCATCCTTGTGCTTGTTTTACAAATACTTCAATGGATTATGCTCCGATGAATTGGCTACTCTGGTGCTCCCTCGACGTAAATTCACTAGACCAACTCGACAATCAACTAAATCTCATCCATTCACTGTGGCGGTCCCCAGATGTCGGAGAGCTTTCTACTCAAATAGCTTCTTTCCTCGTGCTACTGGCCTCTGGAACTCCCTCCCTGCCCCCTGTTCCCCCGACAGTACTGACATGCAGAAATTTAAAACTAATGTAAACAGACATCTCACTTCGCAGATCCCAATTTAGGTTGACCCCTCGCAACCTTCTCCCCTTTTCTTTCTTTTCAGTAGCCCCTTACATCTACAGTGGCGGTCTGTATTGTTTGGGGTGAACTACGTTTAAAAAGAAAAGTAAAAGTCAAATGCAATGAATATTGAAACGGAGAAATAAATCCATATTTAAATTATGGTGTTATGAAAATATTTAGAACTCATTTTTGTAAAAGATCTGTTTCAAGAAAATTATGTCACGTAAACATGTTTATATATTTGTATGTACAGGATTCACTCATGAACTAATTAACCGATCATTATGACTTTTGGAACACAGCTGATAGGCGTAAGGGTGGGCAATGTGTGTTATATTTCATTTAGTTTTATGCGAAGGTAGCAAACAGGAGTAGGGAGGTTTTCGTGAAAATTCAGATACCTCCGATTTTTGTTAAATTTTCATAGGCCTTAGATATCAATTTATAAATATTCCAAATTTCAGTTTCTTCGGGGTATTTTAAAGATCATATAAAGGACATAATATGAGCCGAACCTCCGATTTGAAAATTCAAATATTTCAGATTTGCATTAAATTTGATCAATAGTCATTAGACACCAATTAAGCAAGATAAGAAATTGAAATTCAGGTTGAGATCCCTTAAGCTTAACCCTTACATTTAAGAGATTTACTCGTGTTCGGGAATTAATTTATTATTATTCAAAGTTTTATTCACACAATACAAGGAATTAATTTATTATTATTCAAAGTTTTATTCACACAATACAAGGAATTAATTTATTATTATTCAAAGTTTTATTCACACAATACAAGGAATTAATTTATTATTATTCAAAGTTTTATTCACACAATAAAAAGGCATAAAAATTCCACTGAAAAATAAGTGGTTACTGTGATTCGGGGCCAGATTTATTGGGGAATCCTAATTGGGGAGTTTTGCAGCAATATTTTTGTTCATATTATATTTATTTTTTTAGCATGTTAGTACAGTCGGGGAAACAGGGAACAGAGAAGGAATTCCAAAAGTAAGCGGTCCTAGGAAAGAAGTTTTCCAGCATCCGGGGACCTCCACAGTGAATGGGAGATTTTGCTGCTAATTGGGTTGGTCTGGGGTATGTGTAGTAAATTCGTCGGAGCACATTTCTTTGAAGTACTTGTGAAACAAGTACAGTGATGCAACTTTGCAGCGATGGTACAGGTGTTGGAGCTTTGCAGACAGTACGGAACCTAATAGGTTAGATACTCTTTTCTTGCACCTTGTCCGAGAGAGAGAGAGAGAGAGAGAGAGAGAGAGAGAGATAGAGAGAGAGAGAGACTAGTGGTTGGTGCACCAGTTCAGAGGTCGCAACCATATTCTATGCATGGATAGAAAAGCTTTCTAGCTTGGTAAAGGGAGCCCACCTTCTTTGCAGCAGACTTGACAGTATCTTCTATGTATTTATTCCAACTCATATTTTATGTGAACATTAGGCCGAGGAGTTTATACGTGGGATATCGGAAAGGGTTCTTTTAGCCACGCCCATCGGTGGTTGGGAAGGTTTCTTATAATTGTTCAAAGAAAAGGAGCTTCGTCTTTGTATCATTGGATGTAGTAATCTATTTTTGGCCACATTCTACTACAGACTGGAGTCATTTTCTAAGTATTCAGCTTGTAGCGGCGTGGGTATATGCGCTCGATTTGCTTGCATGTCGAGAATATAGCGTGGTGTCATCAGCAAATATACCCATCCCAGACGTGGTTGCGTCAGGGAAGTAGTTTATAAAGATCAGGAATGATAAAGGTCCAAGTGTCGACCCGTGGGGAACATCGAATTCATGAGATATTTTTTGGGTGTACAGCCATTCTGAACGATCCGGATCATTTTTTTTGGCTAAGAAGGATCTGCTTAAATATTTTCCAATAATTTCGTACGAATGAATTTCCCTGGGAAGACTTTCATATCAGACATTGTTAAGGGACGTGGATATATCAAGCGCTAACGCACTAGCGTTATTTGCCTTATTCATTGTATTGTATTTTATTTGTCCTAGGACCGGTATTCTCTCTTCATTATATATATATTTTAGCCTGACGATTCCCTCCGAGGATGAAACGCGGGAGCCTTTGTGTAGCTTAATTGAAATAAATATATTTTCATAACTTACTATATATATATATATATATATATATATATATATATATATATATATATATATATATATATGGGAAATGAAAAAGGAAAAACCAAAAGATGTTTTTGTTTTTTATGCATTCATCAACGTTTCGTCTTTATTTGTAAGACTTCCTCAGGCTGATAATTTTAAGAAAAATGTCATGCAAGTACATAGAAATATTGGGTTGACATGATGGGTTAATGAGAAGAATTAGAAACCACTACTTGGAGCGCAGGACCAAGGTCCGGGCTGAGAGAAGTCGGTGGCAGGGAGTGCCAACTCAATATTTCTATGTACTTGCATGACATTTTTCTTAAAATTATCGGCCTGAGGAAGTCTTACAAATAAAGACGAAACGTTGATGAATACACAAAAAAAACAAAAAAATATCTTTTGGTTTTTCGTTTTTCATTTCCCATTACGTCGGATTACCCTCATCCTTCCTTTCTCATATATATATATATATATATATATATATATATATATATATATATATATATATATATATATATATATATATATATATATATATATGAGGTGTGTATTGTGTATTGAATTACATCTACTGTTCAGAAATGTAACTATATTCTACAATTTTTCTCCAAATTTAGAGGTCAGATAACAAATGAAAAATATTTCGTGTTTATCCCGCAACGTGTGTCAGGCTGATATTCTAGATAAGTTTTTCTAAGTGTCTCTTAAGAGTGGATATCAGTTTAGGACGGATGTATCGACTGCGACTGAAGTTGAACAGAGCAGTAAAGTCTGGTGGTAAAAATAGAGCACGGTAATTAAACTTCTAGATCCCGGATTTGGCTGTTCCCCCGAAAATGAAGTTAAACTAAATACACCCAAAAATAAAGAAAGTAAATACAATAAAAATAAAAACAGAACGAAATTTATTATATTAATCATACGCGCGTTGTATATATTTATATATTTATATAGTCCGAAACACAATTATAATTAAATTTACGATAATGGAAGATTTTTAACATACGTGTAATAGCATGCGCGATATCCTGCCATCCTATTTTGATTCTTAACGTTCCCAACCACGTGACTCCCTAAAATTTGAAATTTAAATTTCTTTTCTTTTTCTTTTTCTTTCTTTCTTCATTTCATTCTTCCCAAATATGATATAGGGTTAAGATCGGATTCTAACTTTTCCTGATGAGATCTCAGTTTGTAATAGCTGTTTATCGATAACATCGACATGCCAGTGTCGCAGATTTTGTAAATGTCTGTGTAAATAAAAATAATTATATATAAAAGCTCTATTGGATATTGAGCACTTTTTATAAACCCGGTTGAAATTCTTTGGATTACTACCCTGTGGATGTTTTACCTGGATTATTGTTATATACATATATATATATATATATACAATTATTATTTCAAGTATATACACATATAATAGTATAAGATAATATATTTTGCGTATATATATATTCAGTATTTACTTCAACAGTGCTCAATACGTGAGTAGAGCTTATTAGTAGTATGAACATATATTTATTGCAAATAAACTACAGAGAAACGTCCCTGGTTCATTCCCGAATGAAATCATTAGGCTAAATGCATTTAGTCTGATGATTTCCTTAGGGAATGAAACAAGAACGTTTCTGTGAAGCTTTCTTGCCATAATATATTTGACAATTTTTCCCCTGTACCTTTTTGAAGAATAGGAAAATAACCACATGCATCACAGGCTACTAAACTCACCACTACATTACGCTTATTTACTCGAGCGTGTTTTAGTAAATGTGTTATTATTTTTCTCGGGCTAACACTACATATTACTTTTAGCCAACCATCTTCGATTCTCCTCAAAACATACTCCATATAGGTGGTAGCAAAAACTTTTCCCCCCTAACACTTCAGTACTGACACTCTCCCCATTGACACCAGGAACAAATAAACAACGTCTACTTTTTAAAAAACTGTCCGTTAATATTTACGATTTGTCTGCTATTAATTTACTACATAATACAAAATATTACGCACACATTTAATGAAAGCTCCCACTAATCTCGCTGATTTTCGAGAATATCAGATTACGTTATTTCTACCTATTACGTATACATTTATACTCATTCCGGTTTTTAGAGAATGCAATTAACGAACATAGTTCCTTGCAGTGATTCATTATTCAACATGGCGGCTATAATTTCTTCAGCGACTCGACTTCTGAATTAAGTCAATATACGCCAAGCTACGAGACAGACTTGCATAAAGTTGGCATTTCTTGAATCCTACACCTTTCACACGCATAATATCCAAAAATTGGAAAACAAATCTATTTCTTCGTATAGAAATGACCCAAAACGTGTGACTGGTGGACCCAACATTTGGTCGCCTTTTGGATCGTAATATAAAACGCATGCCAGCTACATGCTTAGTTTTACTGACCTATTTTTCAATAGATTTTTGAATCGCTTTTGTGGTTAAGTGGCTATCGCCGTAGATCCTTGACAGAGAGCTTTAGGGTGCGACCCCAGTCGATACACACATTTTCTTTTTTACTTTGTTAAACTTTTGCCTATGAGGGAGGAGGGGAAGGAAGGATTATGGGGCGGATTTTTTTTTTGAAAAAAAATCATTGTTATATATATATATATATATATATATATATATATATATATATATATATATATATAGCTGTTAATATATTGTGAATATCATTATTTCTCTTCGAACACATATGGTTTATTAGTGCTCTGCAGACTTCTTTAATTATATTTGTGTGTTTCAGTAGTGCTCAGGAGGCATACTCATTTTTCTTCTTTTTTTCCTCACAAAAAAATGGAATTTCTATACAAAGATAGCAGAAGGGGGATTGGATTTAATAGGGCTCTGTAGGCCTCTGTAATTTTAAAAGTGCTCATTATCATAGATAGACCGGGTGTTTGAGAAATACCGGTACCATGGGATGGGCAGGAAGACTCCTACAATCGCGTCTCCTTCCTTCCTTCATTCCTTTCTTCCTTCTTTCACACTTCAACAATTGCAAACCGACAATTATTCTAAACATTAAATTTGTACGTTCTGTGGGATGTTGACAAATTTTAATTAATTCTTTTATATTTCTCCTGGGCAACGCCGGTGGACGGGTCCAGCTAGTATATATATAGCTGTTATAACCATTAAACCACTTGTCGCACTGTGCGTGCACCTTTGAAGAGATTTTGGAAAACGTAATTAACATTTTTTTTTTACATTTTTTACACTAAAAAAAAGTGAAAAGAAAAATGACCAAAGTTTTCAGCAACAAAAATTAACTTTTAACACTTAATTTTAAATGAGACGTTGAAAATTCTGTTTACGGCAAGAAAGCAAAAAACTTAAATATTAAGAAATTATAACATCGGAATTAAAATATTTCGTAAGAATACAATTCTTATAAAGATATAATTGAGTTTAATCATCATGCGACTTAAATATTAGCTCAAAATATAGCAAAAACGGATCTTTATATGGTCCATAGCGAAAAGACTCGGTTAGGAGAGAAATCTTGAAAAATGTTCTAGATAATTACATCACATTCGCATATAAGTCTTGCCTAAAAAATATGGCGGACGATAAATTGACAAATTATTAGGCTGATTCATTACTATTATGTTTTTTTAATGATCTAATTTTGTATATACATTTTAGTAGTAAGTAATTTTTTATATATTTATCTGTGCATCCAAAACATATTCCGCCGCCGCTAATTTTAATGTAGTGTATTGCGATGTGGATTGGCTTTCGAACAGAGAAATGCTGCTCGTCGAGCATATTTTCAGAAACAAAATAGACCTAAATAGACTTTTGAGGTTTCGTACTTTCAAAGTACAGCAAACAAAAATAGCCGTCAATTTGTTAAAATATTTAAGGTTATTTCATAAGTATGGTCTAACTTTTATGTTTTTACTAAAAAAGTATTACGGTATAAAGATTACAGATTAAATGATAAAATTTTACAAAAGAACACAACCTTTTTAAAAATAAAATTCAACGTCTGAATGTATAACTAATAATTGAAACTAAAACGTCTCAGAGTTAGACGATATTTCCTATTGTTTAGTTTTTAAATTACAAAGTTTAGTATCCATAAAAAAATGTAAAAGTAAATCGTTCGACTTAATTTATGTTAATGAAATCTATTATTTCATTAATCTTAATTATGTTTATCTCAAATTCTCTGCCCTCTTAAAACCAAAGTCATTAAACAATGGGGAGGGGAGTATGACTTTTTAATGAGATTTCTTGAACATATCACCTTTTGAACTGAACGCTAAATTTGACAAATTTTAGACTAGTTTTGTTTTTCACTCAAAATTGATGGCTATTTTAAGGTTATTTTGTTATAAACAGTTAAGTACAACATAACGTTGAAATTGACTAAGGATAATTAAATATATGTTTAATGATAATTTATTACAGAAAAAAAGGCTAAAAGTCAGAAACTACACAAGATACACTTAAAACTTTACATTATCAGATCAAGTGTGGAGCAAAGGTTGTTACGTTTAGAATAGTGTAAGATTCATATAGGAAGGGTTAAAAATAACCAGACTAGTGTCTGTAAGTAAGATTCATATACTGGGGGTTAAAAGGAGCCAGATTAGTGTCTGTGAGTAAGATTCATATACTGGGGGTTAAAAGAAACCAGATTAGTGTCTGTGAGTAAGATTCATATACTGGGGGTTAAAAGGAACCAGATTAGTGTCTGCGAGTAAGATTCATATACTGGGGGTTAAAAGGAACCAGATTAGTGTCTGTGAGTAAGATTCATATACTGGGGGTTAAAAGGAGCCAGATTAGTGTCTGTGAGTAAGATTCATATACTGGGGGTTAAAAGGAACCAGATTAGTGTCTGTGAGTAAGATTCATATACTGGGGGTTAAAAGGAACCAGATTAGTGTCTGCGAGTAAGATTCATATACTGGGGGTTAAAAGGAACCAGATTAGTGTCTGTGAGTAAGATTCATATACTGGGGGTTAAAAGGAACCAGATTAGTGTCTGCGAGTAAGATTCATATACTGGGGGTTAAAAGGAACCAGATTAGTGTCTGTGAGTAAGATTCATATACTGGGGGTTAAAAGGAACCAGATTAGTGTCTGCGAGTAAGATTCATATACTAGGGGTTAAAAGGAACCAGATTAGTGTCTGCGAGTAAGATTCATATACTGGGGGTTAAAAGGAACCAGATTAGTGTCTGCGAGTAAGATTCATATACTGGGGGTTAAAAGGAACCAGATTAGTGTCTGCGAGTAAGATTCATATACTGGGGGTTAAAAGGAACCAGATTAGTGTCTGTGAGTAAGATTCATATACTGGGGGTTAAAAGGAACCAGATTAGTGTCTGTGAGTAAGATTCATATACTGGGGGTTAAAAGGAACCAGATTAGTGTCTGTGAGTAAGATTCATATACTGGGGGTCAAAAGGAACCAGATTAGTGTCTGTGAGTAAGATTCATATACTGGTGGTTAAAGGAACCAGATTAGTGTCTGTGAGTAAGATTCATATACTGGGGGTTGAAAGGAACCAGATTAGTGTCTGTGAGTAAGATTCATATACTGGGGGTTAAAAGGAACCAGATTAGTGTCTGCGAGTAAGATTCATATACTGGGGGTTAAAAGGAACCAGATTAGTGTCTGCGAGTAAGATTCATATGCTGGGGGTTAAAAGGAACCAGATTAGTGTCTGTGAGTAAGATTCATATACTGGGGGTTAAAAGGAACCAGATTAGTGTCTGTGAGTAAGATTCATATACTGGGGGTTAAAAGGAACCAGATTAGTGTCTGTGAGTAAGATTCATATACTGGGGGTCAAAAGGAACCAGATTAGTGTCTGTGAGTAAGATTCATATACTGGGGGTTAAAAGGAACCAGATTAGTGTCTGTGAGTAAGATTCATATACTGGGGGTTAAAAGGAACCAGATTAGTGTCTGCGAGTAAGATTCATATACTGGGGGTTAAAAATAACCAGACTAGTGTCTGTAAGTAAGATTCATATACTGGGGGTTAAAAGGAGCCAGATTAGTGTCTGTGAGTAAGATTCATATACTGGGGGTTAAAAGGAACCAGATTAGTGTCTGTGAGTAAGATTCATATACTGGGGGTTAAAAGGAACCAGATTAGTGTCTGCGAGTAAGATTCATATACTGGGGGTTAAAAGGAACCAGATTAGTGTCTGTGAGTAAGATTCATATACTGGGGGTTAAAAGGAACCAGATTAGTGTCTGCGAGTAAGATTCATATACTGGGGGTCAAAAGGAACCAGATTAGTGTCTGTGAGTAAGATTCATATACTGGGGGTTAAAAGGAACCAGATTAGTGTCTGTGAGTAAGATTCATATACTGGGGGTTAAAAGGAACCAGATTAGTGTCTGTGAGTAAGATTCATATACTGGGGGTCAAAAGGAACCAGATTAGTGTCTGTGAGTAAGATTCATATACTGGTGGTTAAAGGAACCAGATTAGTGTCTGTGAGTAAGATTCATATACTGGGGGTTGAAAGGAACCAGATTAGTGTCTGTGAGTAAGATTCATATACTGGGGGTTAAAAGGAACCAGATTAGTGTCTGCGAGTAAGATTCATATACTGGGGGTTAAAAGGAACCAGATTAGTGTCTGTAAGTAAGATTCATATACTGGGGGTTAAAAGGAGCCAGATTAGTGTCTGTGAGTAAGATTCATATACTGGGGGTTAAAAGGAACCAGATTAGTGTCTGTGAGTAAGATTCATATACTGGGGGTTAAAAGGAACCAGATTAGTGTCTGCGAGTAAGATTCATATACTGGGGGTTAAAAGGAACCAGATTAGTGTCTGTGAGTAAGATTCATATACTGGGGGTTAAAAGGAACCAGATTAGTGTCTGCGAGTAAGATTCATATACTGGGGGTTAAAAGGAACCAGATTAGTGTCTGTGAGTAAGATTCATATACTGGGGGTTAAAAGGAACCAGATTAGTGTCTGCGAGTAAGATTCATATACTAGGGGTTAAAAGGAACCAGATTAGTGTCTGCGAGTAAGATTCATATACTGGGGGTTAAAAGGAACCAGATTAGTGTCTGCGAGTAAGATTCATATACTGGGGGTTAAAAGGAACCAGATTAGTGTCTGCGAGTAAGATTCATATACTGGGGGTTAAAAGGAACCAGATTAGTGTCTGTGAGTAAGATTCATATACTGGGGGTTAAAAGGAACCAGATTAGTGTCTGTGAGTAAGATTCATATACTGGGGGTTAAAAGGAACCAGATTAGTGTCTGTGAGTAAGATTCATATACTGGGGGTCAAAAGGAACCAGATTAGTGTCTGTGAGTAAGATTCATATACTGGTGGTTAAAGGAACCAGATTAGTGTCTGTGAGTAAGATTCATATACTGGGGGTTGAAAGGAACCAGATTAGTGTCTGTGAGTAAGATTCATATACTGGGGGTTAAAAGGAACCAGATTAGTGTCTGCGAGTAAGATTCATATACTGGGGGTTAAAAGGAACCAGATTAGTGTCTGCGAGTAAGATTCATATACTGGGGGTTAAAAGGAACCAGATTAGTGTCTGTGAGTAAGATTCATATACTGGGGGTTAAAAGGAACCAGATTAGTGTCTGTGAGTAAGATTCATATACTGGGGGTTAAAAGGAACCAGATTAGTGTCTGTGAGTAAGATTCATATACTGGGGGTCAAAAGGAACCAGATTAGTGTCTGTGAGTAAGATTCATATACTGGTGGTTAAAGGAACCAGATTAGTGTCTGTGAGTAAGATTCATATACTGGGGGTTGAAAGGAACCAGATTAGTGTCTGTGAGTAAGATTCATATACTGGGGGTTAAAAGGAACCAGATTAGTGTCTGTGAGTAAGATTCATATACTGGGGGTTAAAAGGAACCAGATTAGTGTCTGCGAGTAAGATTCATATACTGGGGGTTAAAAATAACCAGACTAGTGTCTGTAAGTAAGATTCATATACTGGGGGTTAAAAGGAGCCAGATTAGTGTCTGTGAGTAAGATTCATATACTGGGGGTTAAAAGGAACCAGATTAGTGTCTGTGAGTAAGATTCATATACTGGGGGTTAAAAGGAACCAGATTAGTGTCTGCGAGTAAGATTCATATACTGGGGGTTAAAAGGAACCAGATTAGTGTCTGTGAGTAAGATTCATATACTGGGGGTTAAAAGGAACCAGATTAGTGTCTGCGAGTAAGATTCATATACTGGGGGTTAAAAGGAACCAGATTAGTGTCTGTGAGTAAGATTCATATACTGGGGGTTAAAAGGAACCAGATTAGTGTCTGTGAGTAAGATTCATATACTGGGGGTTAAAAGGAACCAGATTAGTGTCTGTGAGTAAGATTCATATACTGGGGGTCAAAAGGAACCAGATTAGTGTCTGTGAGTAAGATTCATATACTGGTGGTTAAAGGAACCAGATTAGTGTCTGTGAGTAAGATTCATATACTGGGGGTTGAAAGGAACCAGATTAGTGTCTGTGAGTAAGATTCATATACTGGGGGTTAAAAGGAACCAGATTAGTGTCTGCGAGTAAGATTCATATACTGGGGGTTAAAAGGAACCAGATTAGTGTCTGCGAGTAAGATTCATATACTGGGGGTTAAAAGGAACCAGATTAGTGTCTGTGAGTAAGATTCATATACTGGGGGTTAAAAGGAACCAGATTAGTGTCTGTGAGTAAGATTCATATACTGGGGGTTAAAAGGAACCAGATTAGTGTCTGTGAGTAAGATTCATATACTGGGGGTTAAAAGGAACCAGATTAGTGTCTGTGAGTAAGATTCATATACTGGGGGTTAAAAGTAACCAGATTAGTGTCTGTGAGTAAGATTAAGAATGCAAGAAGGAAAAAGTATTTATTTCAATTTATACATTTAGCTGTATATACGATAAAATACTAAATAACTGCGTATACCTAAACATTAAGCTTAGCTAAAATAGGACATAGAACCCGAGTTACAATAACAACTGTAGAAGTAGAAAGATAATATTTACATGCATACGAGCACCTTGTGAAAGGGCGATGACTACATAGCCGCCAAGACGAATCACAACTTATACAGATGAACAGAAAATAGTTCATTCATTTAAGCTTCTACAGCACCTCCTACAATAAGCAGATGAAAAATAAAATCGGCAGTATCCGCCTAGAACTAATCCACCCAATAACGAACTCGAAAACATACCAGAAACACACTCACAATTATTTACTAGTGTATTCCAAACCTAGAAAAAAAAATGAAAACACAAAATAATAAACATACATAATAGTAACGTGGTTAATGCCATCCTAAATAAAAAGTGCTTAATCAATAACATTTACGAAGCGAAGATTAGCAGAGTTGATCAACCTAACAAAAAACATACAAATGAAGGAAACTGCTCCCCTTTGAACCTATAATTTCAAACCACTGCCACTTCTTAATGGGTAACAAAATAAAAAACGGCGCTTCACCTAGTTACTTTTAGAAGCTAAAAATTAAGTCAATTTTAAAATGTAAGATCCTGAGAAAAAGTAATGTTTGCAGATCACTCGATGAACTATGCCCGTTATATCTATACGAAATGCTCGCAGTCCTAATGTTTCGAGATAAATATAACTTACTGAATAACCGATCGTGTGCAGACATTGATTTATAGATTAGATAACACATAATCGATCTATAGGCATAATGATCGACTAGAAACATGAAAACAACATCGAACAAAACCTAAATAAAATACGCAATTAAATATAATTGGTGATATCGAACTGGACAGCTCAGGGTCCTCACATAGGACCAATAAATATACCATCTCCATTAATAACAATGTTTGACAAGGGAGAACATCATGTCGGTCCACATATGCGAAAGTAAGCAATAAGAGTCGCATATTTGCGGAAGTATATGCACATACTTAAATGCATGTTAGATGGAAAAGTGCATTAACTGTATAAAACTGTATTAATAAACTGTATGTAAAGAGTTACATGCATGGGAAAGGCATCGCTTATATATATATATATATATATATATATATATATATATATATATATATATATATATATATATATATATATATCAAGGGAGGCGCGAGAGCACTCTTCTCCCTTAATAGACTTTCATCATGAAATTCATGTTATCTGTGTGTACGTACGTGCGTATGTGCCACCCTGTATCTCATCAACTATTTGATGGATTCAGCTGATTTTTGGCAGAGATAGAGGTTCTAGGGTCTAGTTGATGGCATTTTAATTTCAGTTTATCATATACCTTAGTTTTCAAGAAATTTCCAAAAAAACCTTATGAGAAGGCATTCTATTGAGGCATAGCCTTTACAAAAGTAGTGACATTCCATGAACAATGCCAGTATACTGAAATCATATGCCCTTAATAGGGTTAAAATAAAATTCATATACACTAAATGTACAAAAGCATGAAAATTCCCAAATTTTAACACTTTTATTGTCATTAATTAAGGGTATGACTACATATCAACCAAACCATTTCATTATCACATCACTACAGTATAAATCTCTATGCATGAGTGGATGAAGTGTGTGAGGTGCGCTGAAGAAAAATTCCTACCAGTAAAATACATAGCCCTGTTAATGACAATAAAAGTGTAAAAATTTGGGAATTTCCTTGCTTTTGTACATTTAGTGTATATGAATTTTCATCTTAACCCTATTAAGAGCATATGATTTCAGTATACTGGCAATTTCATGGAATATATATATATATATTGTTGAATATAAAAGACAACTCATGTCTAGATATCCTTTGGTAGAACCGTTACATAGTCCGAATTAGGATCTTAGTTTCGGAGGGGAATTGGCTGATGAATTTGCCATAATTTGCATTTGTCTCCCAAGTAGTTTCGGACTCATCTGGGTCCATCTTCGGGGATATCTAGATGTGAGTTGTCTCTTATATTCAACGATACCTGTCTGCAAGAGAAGATGCTGCCTATATATATATATATATATATATATATATATATATATATATATATATATATATATATGCTGGTGTATTTAGGAAGTATGTTTTCATTTAGGCAAATGTTACTTAATAACACGGAGTGTTTTTGTTTGATGAAACTTTTTTTTTAATTTTCAGAAAAGTCCATTTAGTTTTTCGGTCAAATTGGCGAATATAAGTTTCGTGGGTTTCTTTTATCTATTTTTCTTTTTTTCTCGCGAGTATTTTCGATTTTATTCAGCCAATCATCATCAGGTGGTGTTATCCTTGATGCGCTTACAACATATCTTTACTGGTGAGTTTTTATAACGGCATGTTATAAACCCACCAAGACTAACACCGTCTGATAGTTTGATGAATCAAATCGAAAGTACTCGCGAAAAAAAGAAAAGAAATGGAACAAGAAACCCACCAATTTGACCAAAATACTAAATAGACTATTGGAAGAATAATAAAAAAAGAAAGTCGCTAACAAAAACACTCCGTGTTATTTAATAACATTTTCCCAAATTTTCATTTTGAATTTCTTCTAAAAGAGTCTTTGACAGTTGGATTCTGACATATTTTGATTGAATTGAGCACTATTTGACCTATTTTGAGATTACAATTCGTGGATATACTTTATTAAACCTTCTCTTTGGTTTGCCTTTGATCTATTAACTTATATTATGAAAATATCTAAATTTTAACTCTTACTTGAAACTCTCAAAGTAACACCCATCTTGTTGAATTAAGTTTATACCTACAGTCATCTTTCATTTCCTCGTGTATTGACTTGATATTTGATGTCAATATTTTTAAATATTTTAATATATGAATGAGTTTCCTTATAGTTTGATTCTTGCTTTTGCTTTTTAATGTTATCAATTATTTTTTCTTTGATGTGTTGTAATTTATTTTTGTTTTTATATCAACGCGCTTTTGATTTGTTGTATATCTTTGTATTAATATAGCTGTATAATATATTTTGTAAATTTTTAACCATTTCTCTTTTAATTACTTTTCTAATTTTCTTATTATGGTTAATTTTTTCTCATAATAATAATTTTAATATTCGCTGTATATATTTATATAATTATATAATTAATTTAGGTTTAGAAAATATTTTAAATTTAATTAAGATAGCAAATATTAATTACTCAATTTTAATTTTTTTTCCCTAATTTCAATGTTTACTTTTAGTCTATAACTTTTATTTTTCTTCCTTAATTTTTTATTCTTTAATTTTCAATTTTTATCTTTTTAAATTTTAATCTTTACATTTAATATTTAATCCGTTTTCATATGTATAATTTTAATTTTCAGTTTTTTAATTTTCAATTTTGAGATTCCGTCTCTTTTCTATATTCTTCCTATAAGCCCCTATTCTATTTATCTAGATTATAGTTATATATATATATATGTATATATATATATATATATATATTTTATTTTTATATTTATTTTTATTTTTATTGTTATTTTTATTAAGGCTTTTACATAAGGCTGTTGTCGCTGCGACTGTCGTGGGTATGGTTGGCGGGCATTGCCATTGTCATAATCGGTTTTGTTGGTGATATGACTGGTAACACCAGAAAACTTCTTTTATAAAAGATTCCACTAGTATTGATCTCGGTATAATATAATCACAATTTAAAAAAATATAATCACAACAAAATACACTACAAATAATAAACAAAACATTAAAATAAAATAAATAAAATGCAAAAGTAGCAATTAATACCCTAAATTAAAATTATCAAACATTTTTATCCACATGATAATTACTTATTAGAATTAAAATAAAATAAGAATGACGGTTGTAATCATGGTTTTATTCTCATTTTGAATTTGACTCACTCTGGCCGTCGCCCCATCTCCCTCCTCCCGCCCCGGCCGAGATTGAGATTGTCGCAGCACTGACACGTGCAAAACCTCCCACGTAATAATTTGAAACACGACTTGTTGAGGTCCTCCCCCCTCCCCTCTCATGTCCCATGTCGCCGTTATAGACAAAGCCCCAACTCTATCCCCCTCCCCTCCAATGTATTTTCAATTTTCAATCTCCCGTTAAAGTGAACTTAAAATTTTATGCCATTTGAATTCCTTTCGCCGGCCTGATGAATTGGTAGCTATCCGCACCAATGAAACAAAACCTGTTTTGTCGCAACTAATGGAATAAAATCAATATATATATATATATATATATATATATATATATATATATATATATATATATATATATATATATATATATATATATATATATATAATTTCCTAGTTTTATATATATATAATCTCTTGAGTTCTATGTTTATTATATGCGATTAAAATTTTGTAATTATTTATCAACTATATTTTTATTTTATATTTTGTTTATTTTGTTATTTTTCTTGATTATAATTAATAATTAATATTTTTTTAATTAAATTTTTTTTATTGAGTTTATTATGTTACTGATAGATTATTACTATTCTTACTTCATTATTTAAATAACCTTGTTATAATATAAAATAATAATAATAATAATAATAATAATAATAATAATAATAATAATAATAATAAAGGATTATAATAAATCACAAATCAAATAAAGTAAAGGTTAAAACAAAAAATAATAATTTTCAGATAAAAAGAATTATAATAGAGAACATATGAATAGTTCGAATGCAAAACGCGATAGATCCAATGTGTTTAAATTTAGACATTAAACAATAAAAAGAGGAACACATCAAATCTAGACGTCGAATAAAAAACTTATTTTGATTGGAAACGAAAATAAATTATGCCGATATCACATTATTTAGGGTTTAGTAGAGTGCTGAAATTCAACACCTTTTGTAGTAATACCATCGCAATTTTATCTGTAAATTATTTAAATATTTTTTTGTTTTAACCTTTACCTTATTTGATTTGTGATTGATTATTATTATTATTATTATTATTATTATTATTATTATTATTATTATTATTATTATTATTATTATTATTATTATTATTATTATTATTATCATCTCTATATTAATACGATAGCGTGTGTGTTCGTGTGTCACGCTTCCGGCAAAAGCTCTGCGCATGCGTGCCGCACCTAGATTTAAAAAAACATTCAACTCGCCTAATTTTCAAAATATTTTCAGGTACATCCCTTTGGCGCAACGGTTAGCTACGTAGTATTTTTGACTTCGGCCCGACTGGTTTATAGTTGGATCCAAACCAACCTATAATATTTTTTCTACATTTCGAGGGGAAGGGGAAGAGAGGTAGGGAGGGGACGACCGGGAAGACACATATTAATACAATAGCGTGTATGATTTTGTGTGTCATGCTTACATCAAAAGCAACGACCTTCCGAATCTTTTGCCGGTCCTGGGCAGTTCTAGGAGGTGCACCCTCCCAGGCTTTGCCTCTGCTCTTTGGGGAGGAGTAAGTTTATTGCTTACTGTCTGAGGCGCCCTACCGGGTAATGCCGACGGGGCTGCCCCGGCAATTTTTAATGGCCAGAGTGGTAACCTTCTCGAGCGCTGGCTTTTCAAACCCCACTTTCCCGACCCGACCTTGGGTCACATCTTAGTAAGATAAAACTGGTATTGTGCTTAACTCCTGGAGAGGAGTAAATAAATATTCATGAATTGGAGCCAAATTTAATTTAATCGAAAACATTTACAAAGTAAGGTTTAGTCGTCGAAATATTACCTTCACTAGAAATATTGTATATAAAGAAGTTTTGTAAATTGTTTCATGTATTGTTCATTTAAAAAAAAAAAATATACAAGTCCAAATCTTATCATATTTTATTCAACCATGTATAGGTTAGGAACAAGATAATTAGTATTAAAAACATCATTTGTGTAATTTACACGGGTCCCGCTAGTTATTATTATTATTATTATTATTATTATTATTATTATTATTATTATTATTATTATTATTATTATTATTATTATTATTATTATTATTATTATTATTATTATTATTATTATTATTATTATTATTATTATTATTATTTTACTTTATTCATTCATTCATTCATTCATTCTTCTTCTTCTTCTTAATATTTTACTTTATTTATTATTATTATTATTTTACTTTATTCATTATTATTATAATTATTTTACTTTATTCATTATTATAATTATTTTACTTTATTCATTATTATTATAATTATTTTACTTTATTCATTATTATTATAATTATTTTACTTTATTCATTATTATTATTATTATTATTATTATTATTATTATTATTATTATTATTATTATTATTATTATTATTATTATTATTATTATTATTATTATTTTACTTTATTCATTCATTCATTCATTCATTCTTCTTCTTCTTCTTAATATTTTACTTTATTTATTATTATTATTATTTTACTTTATTCATTATTATTATTATTTTACTTTATTCATTATTATTATAATTATTTTACTTTATTCATTATTATTATAATTATTTTACTTTATTCATTATTATTATTATTATTATTATTATTATTATTATTATTATTATTATTATTATTATTATTATTATTATTATTATTATTATTATTATTATTTTACTTTATTCATTCATTCATTCATTCATTCATTCTTCTTCTTCTTCTTAATATTTTACTTTATTTATTATTATTATTATTTTACTTTATTCATTATTATTATAATTATTTTACTTTATTCATTATTATAATTATTTTACTTTATTCATTATTATTATTATTATTATTATTATTATTATTATTATTATTATTATTATTATTATTATTATTATTATTATTATTATTATTATTATTATTATTATTTTACTTTATTCATTCATTTATTCATTCATTCATTCTTCTTCTTCTTCTTAATATTTTACTTTATTTATTATTATTATTATTTTACTTTATTCATTATTATTATTATTTTACTTTATTCATTATTATTATTATTTTTCTTTATTCATTATTATTATAATTATTTTACTTTATTCATTATTATTATAATTATTTTACTTTATTCATTATTATTATTATTATTATTATTATTATTATTATTATTATTATTATTATTATTATTATTATTATTATTATTATTATTATTATTATTATTTTACTTTATTCATTCATTCATTCATTCATTCTTCTTCTTCTTCTTAATATTTTACTTTATTTATTATTATTATTATTTTACTTTATTCATTATTATTATTATTTTACTTTATTCATTATTATTATTATTTTTCTTTATTCATTATTATTATAATTATTTTACTTTATTCATTATTATTATAATTATTTTACTTTATTCATTATTATTATTATTATTATTATTATTATTATTATTATTATTATTATTATTATTATTATTATTATTATTATTATTATTATTATTATTATTATTATTATTATTATTTTACTTTATTCATTCATTCATTCATTCATTCTTCTTCTTCTTCTTCTTAATATTTTACTTTATTTATTATTATTATTATTTTACTTTATTCATTATTATTATAATTATTTTACTTTATTCATTATTATTATAATTATTTTACTTTATTCATTATTATTATTATTATTATTATTATTATTATTATTATTATTATTATTATTATTATTATTATTATTATTATTTTACTTTATTATTATTTTACTTCATTCATTTTGTATTTAAATTTCCTGTGTCCTATATATTTTCATTTCTATTATCATTATTGATCTTATAAATGGCGTGGTATAAAATTATTTAAGATGTTCTCTTTCCCATTTTGACTGGATATATGTGTCTTTTTAAATAATACTAAAATCTGATGTTTTTCTTGCTTAACTTCTATATGTGATGAAGAGACCTTTTGGAATCATCTAAAGAATAATACAAAATTAAATATTCGAAATCGTTTTAGAAATGATCGTACACCAAATATTCGTTGTGTTTTAATTCTTGGAACTGATATAAATAATATATTAATTTTATTCATTTTAACTCTGACGTAATGTAAAATGAAAGAAGGAAAGCCAAAAACTATATGATTTATGTATTCATCAACGTTTCGTCTTTATATAAGCGTGTGTGTGTGATGAGTAAATACTGATATTTCATTACGTTAATCCCAACTACCCTCTACTGACACGTACTCTTGTGTCACCAGAAAAGTTAAATGAGCAATGTGTTGGTATTTGTTATTTGAGCACTAAACATTTATATGATCTTCTTCTTCTTTCGTTTGTTTCACAGCATCTCACTGTTAGATCACCAGCTCGGTTAAGAAAAGCCATGCTAGTGTTTTGTTGTCTATCACAGCTAAACCGGCTTCGCCGTTGGATGGTCGATGTTTGAGGCATGGCTCGATGATGTGGTCTACTGTCTGTTCAGAGTGACCACAGTCGCAGACAGTCGAGTCCCTGAGTCCCCATCCTTTCATGGTCGCTGCGAAACGGCCGACACCTGTCCTGAGGGGGTTGAGCATTGTCAACTGCCGGCGAGGGAGGTCCATGCTTTGTAGGTTATCCGGGTCCTCCACAAATCTGTGCAACCTTGATTTATCTGCTGCCTGTCATTCCCCCGTCCAACGACGTTTCAGCCAGTTTCGCTTTGTGACGTCACCGGTTGTTGATCGATCTGAAACTTCAAACCTTCATTTATTTTCTTGTTGGTAATGACCAAGTTGTTGTTCGTCAGTGCTGCTGGGTGGGACGGATGGTTTGCGAAAACAACATTAAAGTCACTCGAAGTAAGTTATTCCCGGTCTTATAAAATTCAGTAGTTCTTAAAGTGAATCAAATCAACTTCAATATATTTAGAAGTTGAACAGCTGCCATTTTATCTTGTGGTTTACACACAGCAGACAACGCGAAGAAGAGACGGCGGGAGAATCTTACTTATATTGTTCTATGGGAGTCAATTTCATGTTTTATTCACTTCGCTTCATAAACCATAATTTTCATAAATCCCTTCTCTGATGATGTCATTCCTAATATGATTTTCGTTTGCCTCCTTGGGCTAACACTTGATTTCTGTATGGGTTTACTTTATATCAGAGGGTTCCTTTAAGGTCAAACGTTGTTCCCTTTTTAGAGCTGCTATTTGTACTTCGTTACAGCTTTGTCTTTCAGAGATTGTGTCGAGGTACTATTATTTTTATTTGACCAGTTGCCTCTACCACAACTGGTATAATGTTTCTTTTTTCAGACGCCATGTTGTTTTCAAGTCATTCTTAAGGTCCTAATATTTTGTGCTTTTTTTTTCATGCCCGACTCTATTGAGGCCATAGTCATTCGGGACGATTACATTGATAATGAGATAATTTCGTGCATGCTTATTCTAAGGAGAGTAGAAAGTTGACCTTGGGGTTACTTTCCGCAACCTCGTAACTTTCGATTCCCTTATTTTGTCCTTTAGTTCTCACATCCCATAAGCGGAAGAATTGCTGTTTTGGGGGTCGGAATCTATCAAACTAAAACTTATCGTTGGCTAGTTTTCTTTTATCTTGAAGTAGTATTTTTTAGCTCCTTACATAAAGTGGTTTCATGCCTTGTCTAGAGCGATTTCCATTTTTAAAAAATAACGATGTCTGGTTTTATGGAGTTTTTTTTTTATATATCTGCATGTCTATCAAAGAACACTCATCTTTTCGTTTGATGCTATGGGTGAAGGTTCATATTCCCAGATGTTCTACGATCTTGCAAGCGACATCTCAACGCAGGAATTCCAATGGAAATATGCACATATTTGTTTGTTGTGTCGGGCAGTGTAGTAGCCATCTGCCAAAAGGTTCTTGCATCCAGACATTAGGTGTCTCAGACTTTCAATGGCAGAATAGCAGAACCTGCACTGGTTATTTCTTTGCATATTAACCATTTTCTTGAATCCATTTGTGAGTAGGTCCTGATTTTGTGCGGCTACAATTATGTGTTCCTCATCATATGAACGTTCCCCACTCTTGAGCCACTGCAGTGAAGCCTCCTTGTCTATGTCGCTTTGATTAAGTTCTTCCGTGAACCTTTTTGCTACATTATCTGATCGCTATAATTCTTCTTTTATCTGTGTGTTCCTACGTTTATCAGTAATCTAACCATTGAACCCGTAAGACAGTGCGTCCTTAGGAAATCGTAAAAGTACAAGTAAACGGCAAACAACCATCAGTCAAAATTAGCTAACTTACCCGACACTCACTATATTACAGATTCAAATTTTATATTGACTCAAGATGATTTTTGAAATGTGTCTAATTAAAAGATAAGGTACAATTATTGGTAGAATTATAACAAACGTTTGTAATATTTAACACTTAGCAATTTTACCTTATAGTAGACATCGATTATTCCATTCTGGACAGAAATCAAAGTAAATATATTTGTATGAATCAATCAGAAATATGAAGAACGAGCAACTTGTTTTTGTTTTTTTAATTTCATTTTACGCTGCAAACAGAACGAGAAATAAAAATAATTTTACAGATTAAATAAATTATAGAAAAGTTGACACAAAAAGATACCATCTTTAAAAATAAAATTAAACCTGATTTTTTTTCAGTAATGTCAACTAAAATGTTTTTGCAACACTGCATCTTGAAAATTTCGGAGAAAATCTCAAATTAAATATTTTTCGGTTAAAAGTGAACCAATATTCTTTTGCAAAATTTTATCTTTAAGGCCAATGTTTGACTACCAACATCAGTCTGGTAACCAATATTAGTAATTCTTAGCACTTGTGTGTCGGGGATCACGAATCCATAACACTATGTATCCTAAAAAAAAAAATGATAAATATAATGGGAGTTACACGCCTGCATGTTTATAACCAAAACTTTGAACATGATTTAAAAGTTAGTGTCAAATAATATTAGTCATTATATTTATGTTTTATCATAGTTGGATGTTATTACACACCATATTCCTTGTAAATATTCAAAAGTTTCGTTACAAAAAATAAATACAAAAATCTCCTTTATTACTATAAAGGAGATTTCCTGTGTGTAAACTAAACGATTTAATATAGTTTAAGGTTTTCTATAAAATTTGAAACTCAACTTTTCACAGAAGGAAATTTTTACCCCTCGCGTTCAAATATTAAGTTTTAAAAAATATTGACGCATAGTAATATTGCAAGTAGTAAAAAATAATTTTATTAGCATTAACTATCATATAAATGAACAGTTGTACAGTCCTAACGTAACGTAGTAATATATCAAGACAGACGTTATTGTAAAATATTGAATGTTTCTGCCTAATTAGTCTTTTTATTTTTATTGTCTCGGCTTTCGGATGATCCATCGTGTATTTTTGTCGAATTGTCGTATGAAGGCTCCGTATGTATTTTTCTGTTCCATTTTTGAGAGTACTTTCGATTGTTCGTTCAATCATCATCAGGCGGGGTACATACGAGAATTCGACAGAAATACGCAATGGATCATTCGAAAAGTCAATAGAAATAATGAAAAAAACTTATTACGCAAAAACATTCTGTGTTGTAAAATAACGTTTGTCTTGATGAAAATATACTGCTTAAATGCACACAATATTATAATGAGATATAATGTATTATGCATGAATTTTCAGTATTTACTTCAATAGTGCTCAATACATGAGTAGAGCAAGGTAGTAAGTTATGAAAATATATTTATGTCATTGAAGTTTCACAGAGGCGCCCGCGTTTCATCCCCGTGAGAAATCGTCATGCTTGATTGCCAGAAATATATTTTCATAACTTATATATATATATATATATATATATATATATATATATATATATATTAATAATTAAAAATAATAATAAGCAATTAGAACGCCATACAATGCATTTTAGTTTTATTAACTTTTTTTTTTCAATTTAATTTTCGAAGATATACTTCATCATCAGAATTACTGAATTTCAAAATAAAGATATATAAAAATACCTTTCTTTTTTTTTCCTTTTAGTCCTCATCTTGTTTTTTGGTGTTATCGGTTCGATGTTGATGAACGAATATCGATGAGAGTCTTTTTTTAGATTGCACGTGGCGGTGCAAATTGTAATAAGAGATGTTGTCCTTGGTTAGAAAGCATTGTTTACATGGAAATATTAATTATTAAAAATAATAATAAGCAATTAGAACGCCATACAATGCATTTTAGTTTTATTAACTTTTTTTTTCCAATAAGATAAATGAAAGAAGAGAGATAAATATGTACGAATGACAAATCTATTTCAACTTCGATTGTTCAATGCAAGGTGTACTCGGTAAAGTCCCGAAATTTTCAACCAAGCAGCACCATATTACAACAAAGAAAATTTTAAACTAATTAACCAAACACTATGGAATTTTGAAGATGGCTTCTAGGCGTAACGTTTATTTAAGGAATGAGGGTAGAACGCTCCTTCGAAAGAAATGTATTCATGTATTCAGAAAACCACGGGGAGGACTTATGAAATTTTAAACATACAGAAGTGGTGTTTAATGGGTTATGTTTCACTGATTTTTATAGATAGAAAGGGAGATAGCTAACCCTTCCCCGAAAATAAATGTACTAATGAAATGCATTACAATACTGTTCGATGTGGTGTAGCCCCCCCTCCCAAATAGAGCAAGCTGGATAATTATGCTAATACTGCATATAAATGTTATTCGAATAGTAATGGCAGTAATCTATAATAATACGTATTATGTGTTTCAATATAGATATTTATAAGTAAATATTCATTAGTTACTATCATTAAGGAAGATAGCTAATTCAGCTACTATTCACGCGAACGTAAGCATAAGTTTCAGCTAACTCGAAGCATTGGCGTTTTAGATAGGATCAAAGTGTAGTATTTGTTCTGATACTACATTATTTGCTCTGTCATCAGTCAGTGATAGGGAGATCCTTCTAGACTGTGAAAAATTTGTTTTTGTCCTAAATCTATAGTGCCTATTTTTCGGAACTGGATTTTCTTCACATTAAAAACTGACCTTGTGTCTAACTCTGCTCTCGTGGGGATTGGGGTAGGGGCAAATAAATAAAGACTCGAAATATTAGTATGTTTACACTAGAAATAGTGTAAACAATAAAATTCTTTTAAAGTGAATTTAATTATAAATGTATTTAATTCTTTAACACATTTTCTTTTAATGTCTTTTTCTTTTCGTTTTTTATTTTCAAGCATGACAGCACATGGTTCGTGAATATAATTATTAAATCTTAGCCATTGAATATCATGCGCATGGTACGATAGAGAACCATAAACAGAGGAATTGAATAAAGTATGACGTCAGTTTTTTTTTGTTTCGGATTTTTTTTTTAGATGAGGGGTGATAATTTGTAGAATTTGGTATATTCGGACTACTGTTCTCATCTTGGGTGTTTTTATCACAACGTTTCGGCCGCAAGTGGATATAGTACTAAGTAAAATTCAGTTCTAAGTGACAGTTATCTGCAGGTAGAAGGTTCAAGCCTCAGTGAGGGCGATACGAAGTATTACGGATTACTGAAGACTTCTTCCCAGGCATGTCAGATGGAACGAGGACATGCTACCAACGTGGATTTAATAAAGGGTTCCGTTCGAAGTTCCGTCAAGATTCCCGAGTTCGACAGAAAGATTCCAGAGTTCAACATAGTACACCTGAAGAAGGTCGGAGGTTACATTTGGCGAAACGTTGTGATAAAACCACCCAAGATGAGAATAGTAGTCCGAATATACCAAATTCTACGAGTCATTTTTTTTTATCATACGATCACACTTGAAGCATAATATTAAAGCCAAGAACAATGTAAATGTAAAATTAAAAAAAACTTATGTTTTTCTAACTAGGTGAATGAGGTACTTGTAAATATAATCTTATGAATGTAAAACGGGACGAAAATAATAACTCCTGCTAATGGATGGTCAAAAAAAAAAAGAGAGAAAGAACGAAGAGGATTATGGGAAGGGGGAAACAGACGTAATACTTTTGCCAGACGACAATCTGCTGTAGGCTTACACATCGTTAGAGTCTGGAAGCAAATACGTGCTTAGAAATTTCAATGTCGTTAGAATAACGTGGAATTGCTAAGAAACATAGTTTGAACAATAAAGAAAAGAAAACCGCAAGTTTTTTTCCGATGCAAAAAGTTTCAGAATTTTGAAAAGATTCGACAGAAGATATTAACACTTTTACAAATTCGTATTTGGCTTATGTAATAACAAGCACACTCGGAGAGTGAAGATCACCAACACCCATCAATATCCGCAAATAACGTGAGAGATTTCAACTTTAAAATCTTTACCAGCCTACTTTATGAAAGCATAATATAAACTCTACGTTATACAACTCCAATGTATTTTACTTCTACCTTTCCCTTCTAGGTAGATCAGGTGTGATATTAACTGTTAAAACAGGATATGAACATATGAATTCAAAGGGTGCACGAGCAAAATAAAAAATGAATAGGTTTAAATATTAAGTGACGAGTATGCGAAAAATAAAAGGAGAAAATAATTAAAATCGTTCCATATTCTCTGATCACTACTGTTAGCAGAGGTATATCTCCGCACTCCTGGATTAACCATAGCCAAACACAGACTAAAAAAATAGACTTTGAGGATGAAAAGATAAGTTATTTTTATGTAATACAGTGTTTGAGTATTTGTTTCACCATAAACGGAGATATAGCATAGTATTCAACACTAAAATGTAGAGAAATACCGAGTAAAATATACTATCTAAAACACACACACACACGATATAATTATAATGGAAATTATGTATCTGTCTGTCTGAAGCCGAAACTATATTATTAGTTTTGATGGCTCTCTTTTTATATCTACTTTTTAGTTCCTATATACTCATTCCAAAGCTTCCCCAAACATCACGCGTCTTTCAAATTTACATAATTAATTTGTTTTAAAGCTTCTAATAAATTAATATTCGCAAATATACACTCATGGTTGTGTTTTTTCAGATTTACAGATGTATTTAAAATATTTTCCTCTATAATAATCTTAATAAAATTATAAATAGAATTAATTAAAGACATGTTTTTTTTATCTTTATAATTGAGTTACGTAATTAAATTAGATTGTAATGGAATATGATGAAACAGCTGTCGGCCATTCCAATATTTGGTTACCCGCCGTCTGATTATTCAAACGCACAGAAAGTCCTATTTTAAGAAAGAGAGAGACAGAAAGAGAGAGAGAGAGAGAAACAAAGAGGAAGAGAAGAAGAGAAAGAGAGTGATATACAGAAGAGAGAGAGAGAGAGAGAGAGAGAGAGAGAGAAAGAGAGAGAGAGAGAGAGATGGACACAATAGTCAACACGTTGCTGGTAGTATAGTAGTTGTGGTAGATGTTATTATAGCAGTACGAATAGTCGATAATCGTGGTAGTAGTTGTTGTTAATGTGGTAATAATAGTACGAATAGTGGTATTGTTAATTGTTGGTGTAAATGTTAGAGTATTAGTACAAACAGTTCTGTTCGTTGGTCGTAGTCATTGATGGTAGTAGTTGTAAAAAAACAACACATTTTACTGAGCAATTAAATAAAACAACTAGCAAAAATATGTGACTGGGGGGGAGCATATATTTTCTAATATATATAATAATATTAAATTATATTATAATATTTTACTTACATAAGACGTCGTTTCGAGCTTTCGGCTCTCATCAGTGCAGGCAAATAACAATCTCAGACGGTAACGGGGCGCGAACCAGGTTCACAGAGACACCTTGAATCTGTAAGCGTTCGCTCTATCTTTTAGGCCATGTGAGGTTGTCACTTGATACGAAAAAAATTAGTAATATTTACACTGAAAGCGGCAAGCGTAAACATCAAGACAATATGATAGAACTCAACGATAGAGTCGGAGTATCGCACTGAGACTTAGGTGAATGTATATTTTTTTAATCTCTCATGCCTGCGTGAGATAATGATAAAAAAAAAGACAATTACAGAAAACTGCAAAATTGCTTAGTTCATCAAACCCGTTTTACATTTTTGGATTAAAAAAAAACTAGCAAATATATTCTCCCTCCGATAACATATTTTTGCTAGGCTAGGAGGATGATATCATGATGAAGGAACACTATCACCCTCTAAAAACAAAAGAGGAGTTAATGACTGGGAGGATGATACGACAACAGAATAGATAGTACACTATCCTGCGAGGATGGTATCGTGAGGAAAGAATATATACTCTACTGCAATTTCCCCCAAAAGGAGGTAATGTCGAGGAAGAATTATCATGACGAATAAAAAATATACTACACTATCTCTCAAAGGTGGAGGATATAACAGAACAGATACAATACCCCCTCCAAAATAGAGGAGGTAATACCTGAGATGACCCCCCATAAAAAGAGGAAAGTAATGCTTACCTTTTTTAAAATTTTTCTTATCTTTCTATTTTTGCTGGAGATGGGGCATCCTACTGGATGCCAGACATTCACCGGCTATTTCAAACACTCCAGCCTAGAGATCGTTTTAAGATTGTAACCGTCCCTTTAAGTGCAGTTGTTTGTATTTCTCTTGCACTCGGTTCACCGGGTATACTCGCCAGATAGCTTTTGAAATTCTTTTTCATTAGTCCTGTTGCTCCTATAATTACTGGTATGATGGAGATTTTCCTAAGATTCCAGTTTCTTTTCATGTCGTACATAAGACCTTGGTATTTCGTAATCTTTTGCCTTTCTGCTCTGTTCAATCCTGCATTATTAGGGACACTGACTTCAACTAGGGTTGCTACTTTCTCCCTTTTGTCCCATATTACGATGTCAGGTTTAACAGCTCCGTTTTCTAGATATGTAGCTGTAGGGATTGCATAGTCATAGTGGATGGTGTATAACTTATTCCCAACTGTTCTTTCTGGTATATGCTCTCAATTTGGGACTTCATGTGAGCAATAAAGATGAAAAGGCGTTGCAGACATGAAACATAAACTTATTAATATTAACGTATCAGAAATGAAAAAAAAAAATTTTTCTAATTAAAATATTGTTTACCTTTTCGTTATTCCTGTCGTCTGCTTCAGTCAATTGTTTGAATACAAATGGCGACAATACTAATACTTTGTGTGATGAAAAAACATGGATATTTTTCTCATAGTATTTTTATTTACATTTCTTAGCAAATTGAAAAAAAAAAAAAACTAATAAAAATATGAAGTTTAATTAAAATAAAAATGCTTTCTGTTACAATAAAAAATACCCTTGTTCCAGACTTTTTGTTAACGAAAATATAACATGGATATTTTTCTCATGAGGTTCTATTGTTTTGGACTACTAAAATAATTTCGAACGTTATTGATATTGTTTACGCAATTATTTATTTATATATATTTATTTGAATTCATGTTTTGAAACATGACGTACATCATAAATCTATGACATCACGCCAAAGCTATCATTATTTTGCTAAGGTAACGTTTTAAGTCCCATTAAGAAGAAAGTCCGAATAGTGCAGTTGGTAGAACCCCAGACTGAAGATTTCATGGTTTCGGTTTCGATTTCTGATCATGGAATTCGCTTTATATGTTGGAAACTTACTATAAAATATTCTCCGTTTCTAAAGTTAGTTAAGATCTGATATTTCGAAATTAGACAAATTAATTACTTAAAAAAAATTGTGACTGATGTACAAAAAGGTTCGATAGATGTTTTGAAACGTGTACACGAGTGAAATCTTGCGTTCAATTAAAAAAAGTATATGTTTTGATAATATAATCTATTTTCGAAAGTACGTTTGTGAAACAGTGGTTTCAGCGACGGAGTCTGCACCCCGGGGTGCACTGGAATGCATCGGGGAGATCAGGCCCCACGTAGAGACAAGTGGAAGTCTGGGAGCTAGTACATATTTTTGACTGTCCAAACCTTGGCCGAGAGACGGCGCCAGCCTGGCGGGAGAGAGCGTGTAGGTTGTCAGTGGCACTTAACCAGATACAATGGATGAGTTTGACCAGCTGAACAATTTGGTCATGGGTCTTTTAGATACGACGGATGTCAGCTCGAGGGGTGGTCCAATAGAGAAAGAGAGGCTAATGGTTTTCTTTAGTGTAGATAAGATCTAAAGAGAAACTAAAACGACGAATTACAATTGCCCGTACCACCCCACTCCGGGGGAGGAGTGGGGACACAGAAGAAGGGATGGGGGAAAGAAAGAGAGTAAGTCAGCATCGCGCGTACCACACGACGAGAAGAGAGAGAGAGAGAGAGAGAGAGAGAGAGAGAGAGAGAGAGAGAGAGAGAGAGTATGAGTTATACGTTTTTCGTCTTTGTTATTTGAGATGAGAAGGCGATCGCAAGTCAGTCAGATCTAGGAATTGGTCGAGAACGGACGTCTCCGCCGGGCTAGGGGATCACCGGACGAGATGCTGCGCGAACAGCTTCTTGTCTGGGAGGTGTTAACAATAGTGTCCCCCCCCCACCGTTTTGAGTAGACAAGTTATATCTCGATTAAGGATTAACACTCGTAAAGGGAGTTTCACACACACACGGTTCTCCAAACATAGATTAAGTTACAACTTATTTAACAACTGGGAAATCGTAAATAGAGATTCATACACACAGAGAGATACAATAGTTAGTAAAGAAGCCATTATCGAAGAATAGACTTTGGGTTAAGGTTAAAAACCCACCGTTCATTTTTATTAAATAATTATTGTTATGAAAAGACCTAGCCGTTTGTCGAGTTATTCTATCGTGAATTGTCCTGCTAGGTAATCTTGCCTTCACAGAATCACGAGGTCGTCATTCATCTGACCCGGGGGAGATTCGAGCCATCTTTCTTTTTACAGCCACTACAGACGAAATCACGGGCCAAAGAAAAGGTGTTCACAGTCAGGAAGGATTCCTGCACCGAGACGGCTAAGGTCATTACATTTAATGTTATAAATGGTGCCGCGACCTAGGATCATGGTACTGGGAGGAGTGCCTGGAACCTCGGGAAAAAAAAAAAAAAGAACAAAGCCAACCACGGCCACAAAGAAAACAATTTTTTTTACCGGCAAAACACTTTGAAAAAAAAAATAGACAGACAAATTTTTAAAAACCCACGGGCACAACAAACGATTTTTTTTGCCGGCAGAACACTTTGAAAAAAAAAGATAGAAAAAGAGAATAGAAAAAGGAAAAGAAAAGAGAGAAACAGTTTAACGGGCATGTACAGCCGTGTTTGAAAAAGAGAATAGAAAAAAAGGAAAAGAAAAGAGAGAAACAGTTTAACGGGCATGTACACCCGTGTTTGAAAAAGAGAATAGAAAAAAAAGGAAAAGAAAAAGAGAAACAGTTTAACGGGCATGTACACCCGTGTTTGAAAAAGAGAATAGAAAAAAGGAAAAGAAAAGAGAGAAACAGTTTAACGGGCATGTACACCCGTGTTTGAAAAAGAGAATAGAAAAAAGGAAAAGAAAAGAGAGAAACAGTTTAACGGGCATGTACACCCGTGTTTGAAAAAGAGAATAGAAAAAAGTAAAAGTAAAGAGAGAAACAGTTTAACGGGCATGTACACCCGTGTTTGAAAAAAAAAGAGAAAGATAGAAAAAGAGATAGACTGAAAGAAAAAAACGTTTTTTAGACTTTGAGATCGGTCTGGGACTGCGAACTTTTAGTCAATTGATTGAAAGGCCCAGACGGACTCGAAAGATAATGAACAACCAGCCCAGAAGCGGGAAACCACAAGGGCAGCAGAGAAGAGGGGTAAGTGACTCGTTGATTTCTCTTGTTCGCTTGCTCGGTTGTCGGTGTATCGATTGTTGTCCAAACTTTGCACACAGTTTGGGTAGTTCTGTTGTTAGGGGTGGTAAGCTAGAACGCAAGGGGAATGGGTTCGGAGGAGGACCTAGTAAATAGTATGACAGATATGGGGGGAGATGAGACCAGAAAACTAGAGAGACCGATTGGGGGAATACGCGTGCCTTCCTTCAGAGGCCATTCTGCCGATCTAAGAGAGTGGTTGGCGGTAATCGAAAAGAAAAGTTTTATTTACGGCTTAGAAAATCACGAGATGGTGCTGCTCGCTCTAGAGGGAGCGAGGGGCCCAGTGTCGGGATTCATTGAGGGGAGGTATGTAGAGAACCCGGGGATCACTTGGACGGAGCTCCGCGAGCAGCTAGTGAGGCAATACGCCAGCGAGCGAACCGCGATTGAGGCCGTACGCAAGTTGACCCGGCTAAGGTTAAACAACGGCGAGGGACTCGACGAGTTAGTCGAACGAATCCGGGGATTGGCGGTTCAGGCCTTCCCGGATGGGGCGATCCGAAATACGGGTCCCATCCAGGCAATCCTGGTGGATTCCCTCGTAGACGGGTTAGGTGCTAGAGAGACCCAGAGGGAGGTACTGAGGGGTCACCCGCTCACACTAGCGGAGGCCCAGAGATTAGCGAGAGACAGTATAAGACTAGGGGAACGTGTAGATAGAGGCAATGGCGAGGAAAGGCCTGGGAGAAGGAAAACGGTGGGGAGCAGGGCGAGTCCGGGGCCCCGAATGGAGAGAGGGGGCGGAGAGGATTGGGAGGCAGACTCCGATCCTAGAAGGAAGGCATGGGACCTTCAAAATGAGTACGATAGGCCCGCACCGGCCAGGCAGGTATCAGTCCGCTGGACCTGCAGGGGTGAGGGGCATAGAGCAGCAGAGTGTCCCACAAATTATGGGCGCCCACGCGGCTCGGTTAGACCGAACTGTACTAGGTGTGGTCGGTTCGGACATGAGAGTCGGTGGTGCACAGCAGCATAGATCGGAGGTGAGGAATTAGGATTCCGAACCTTAGTGTGCCACCTGACGCTAGGGTAAAGAACCAGGGAAGCGCCCAGAGGCCACCCCACAGAGTATAAAAAGTAGGGTGGCCCCCAGAATGATAAGTTTAGTGAAAGATAGCGAAATTAAATGGGAAGAAGACGGGCTTGGGTTTTGTTCGCCGGTTTATGAGAAACCGCAAGAAGCAATGAACCCCCCCGTAGAGAGAGATCGAATTAAACGCGACTGCTAGGTCGGTTGACGAGTCCAGCGAGTGGGAGGAGAGCGGAAAAATACCCCCCTACCCAGCTCCAGAAGAGACTGAGAGAAAATCGGTTAGCCAAAAAGGTAGAGGAATTACCTATGAAGTTACGGTAGAATGGGAAGAAGACGGGCTTGGGTTTTGTTCGCCAGTTTATGAGAAACCGCAAGAAGCAATGAACCCCCCCGTAGAGAGAGATCGAATTAAACGCGACTGCTGGGTCGGTTGACCAGTCCAGCGAGTGGGAGGAGAGCGGCAAAATACCCCCCTGCCCAGCTCCAGAAGAGACTGAGAGAAAATCGGTTAGCCAAAAAGGTAGAGGAATTACCTATGAAGTTACGGTAGAGGGGAGCAGAACGCCCCACCACAGAATAGCAGGACAGCCAAGCCAAAGATAGTCAAGGACCTGGGGGAGAGGCCGAGGTTGTGCTGTGTCGCATTCGTTGGCTCCACCGCGCGCAGGGAGGGCCCCCATGCGTGTGCGGTGCTGGTGGTTGTGGCGCGGACAGTTGTCTTGGATGCCCCCCCCCCCCGAGATAAACGGACATATAAGGATAGAAAGAGATGCATAACTGGGACCGATGGAGGGTCGTCGTGGTTAGATCCAAATGATCGATCACAAGTAGTAATATACCTGCAGCTGGATGGGCTGTTGCCGAACGACCAGGCAGATATATAGTGAGTTGTAAAAGCAAAAGAAAGTTGGAGTAATCGACAGATGTTCGAACCACCGTGAATATGACAGATTGTGGTGCGCCTTACGAAAGGGCACAGAAGTAATGATAAGCGAAGAGAAGGATATGAGATCCTATCTAAGATAGATAGTGTTGATACAGACGAAGCAGAAGAAATCAGTGGCCCCCCGTTGCTGGGAGAGGCACTCGATGAGTAATTATGGACAGTGTCGGGAAGCGATGAGAGAATGATTATGAAGAAATTGGAAGTTATAGGGAAGAACCAAAAGGGTTACTGTCGCATGCAGCCAGAGAAGGCGCATCGATATCGAATGTCACCGGGCCGAAGTGAGCCAAGAAGGTGTTAGTCTGAGAGAATTGTTTTTCCCAGAGAAGGGAACGGAAGAGAATCTGGCCGAGGTGGCCGACGCAATGATAGTGACGGTATGCGAACCAGACAGGTCCGTACCAAGAGAATTTCAGTTGTTGACACTGACGAGTGAGTGCACAGGTGCACAGTTGGATATGCAATCGCTAAGACACATGTCGCCGAATATAATCATCTCGGCAGATTAAGGCCGAATTACCAAATCGTTTGAGATTACCGGTCGACCCCATCGAACAGTTATGAAAGTATTATAATGTGTTAAAATGCGTTGCATAACCAGAAGGTAACAAGCTATTAGCTTTAGAGAGATTGAGGGTTCGATTAACCCCGTCAGGAAGGGAAAATTCACGTTAAAAGGTAGAACTAGACACGGGCACGATAGGGCTTGGTCGATGTTAGTGAGAATTGTGCACATAAATAATAGGGTTAGCTTTTGCAGAAAAGACAAAGGGCGCGAGAAAGACATAGGGAGAAATTGGACGGCGCGAGCACACCGACGGCCGAGTGCATGAGCGAGGAAGGGTTACCCTTGAGTACACTTCACCCAGATCGCGAGCGGGAGCAGGAATAGCTGCCCCTGTCGGAAATCCGGGTGGATGACCAGTGAAGAAGTAGAGATTGATTCCGAGGAGAGGGTGATGGTGACGTAATTTGTAAGGGGCGTTGCGAGCTCCAATCTGTATTAACAAACTTTTAATTGCATGCATAATAATTCATTTTGTCACCTACCCACCTCCCAACACAGAAACCACAAAATGCATACGCACATACACACATACATACGTAGTCCTGATGTTTTAATAGACTGGAAAGAGAAAAAGAAGGACAGACCAAAAGAAAACAGAACAGAAAAAGAAAACTTTTTGTTCCATTGTTTAGCTACAGTTTTTTCTTAATTTTTGATTATTATTGTTTTGATTGTATTATCCGTTGTTCTCTCTGTGTGTGGGGAAAGGTAACGGTCTGGGAGATGTCAATTGCAACCAAGTGACACGAAATAAGGGTGGACGGATGTGAAACAGTGATTTCATCCGACGTATCTGCCCCCTTTATGGCGCACCGATATGCATCGGAGAGATCAGCCCCACCGTAGAGAAAGGTGACGGTCTGGGAGGTGTCAATTCCGACCAATTGACACGAAATAAGGATTGGGCGGATGTGAAACAGTGGTTTCAGCGACGGAGTCTGCACCCCGGGGTGCACTGGAATGCATCGGGGAGATCAGGCCCCACGTAGAGACAAGTGGAAGTCTGGGAGCTAGTACATATTTTTGACTGTCCAAACCTTGGCCGAGAGACGGCGCCAGCCTGGCGGGAGAGAGCGTGTAGGTTGTCAGTGGCACTTAACCAGATACAATGGATGAGTTTGACCAGCTGAACAATTTGGTCATGGGTCTTTTAGATACGACGGATGTCAGCTCGAGGGGTGGTCCAATAGAGAAAGAGAGGCTAATGGTTTTCTTTAGTGTAGATAAGATCTAAAGAGAAACTAAAACGACGAATTACAATTGCCCGTACCACCCCACTCCGGGGGAGGAGTGGGGACACAGAAGAAGGGATGGGGGAAAGAAAGAGAGTAAGTCAGCATCGCGCGTACCACACGACGAGAAGAGAGAGAGAGAGAGAGAGAGAGAGAGAGAGAGAGAGAGAGAGAGAGAGTATGAGTTATACGTTTTTCGTCTTTGTTATTTGAGATGAGAAGGCGATCGCAAGTCAGTCAGATCTAGGAATTGGTCGAGAACGGACGTCTCCGCCGGGCTAGGGGATCACCGGACGAGATGCTGCGCGAACAGCTTCTTGTCTGGGAGGTGTTAACAATAGTGTCCCCCCCCACCGTTTTGAGTAGACAAGTTATATCTCGATTAAGGATTAACACTCGTAAAGGGAGTTTCACACACACACGGTTCTCCAAACATAGATTAAGTTACAACTTATTTAACAACTGGGAAATCGTAAATAGAGATTCATACACACAGAGAGATACAATAGTTAGTAAAGAAGCCATTATCGAAGAATAGACTTTGGGTTAAGGTTAAAAACCCACCGTTCATTTTTATTAAATAATTATTGTTATGAAAAGACCTAGCCGTTTGTCGAGTTATTCTATCGTGAATTGTCCTGCTAGGTAATCTTGCCTTCACAGAATCACGAGGTCGTCATTCATCTGACCCGGGGGAGATTCGAGCCATCTTTCTTTTTACAGCCACTACAGACGAAATCACGGGCCAAAGAAAAGGTGTTCACAGTCAGGAAGGATTCCTGCACCGGGACGGTTCTCATTACATTTGATGCCGTCACGAGGAAGAAGGAAGAGGAGGTGTGGGGTCCCCGTTATACGTTATGTATCATGCTGCTTTTTTGTCGATGCTAAGGATTGCACACGTAATACATAACATGCTGTCAGAAATAAATTCCGATATGAAAACATGACACATTCATAGTATTTCGCTGTCGAATGCAACAAGATAAAAAAAAAAAACGTAAACAAATTTAGCGCATGGCTCACGGAGTAAGTTACTTGCACAATTTCGACTTTATCTAGACATTTTGCGTCAGGTGGTTCCTCTTCTGAGGCACATATTCGAATCCTTTATGTCTCATCTTTAGATTTGTGGTATTCTCTATTTATTCCCAGCCCCGCAGACTAAATAAATCGTTTGTTAAGTGATATTGCCATCGAAAACATTAGAATCAGCAAAAAGCAGCATAACACACACATATATAATTATTTATAAAAAAATATTATTTTCAAAGAGACCCATATACAAATGTGCTTCATGCTAATCCTGCAATCATCAGTATGTGAGGAGACAATCTCTGCCGGTCACAAGATTCGAACCCCAATACGAAAGTCATTCTTGACTCAGTAGTCGGCGCGTTAATCGTTGCGGTCAACACGCATTGGCATGAAAATGAGAGCGAGCAAATAAACGTCTAAATGCCAAATTCAGCGGGCATGCTAGCAAGTTGTAAAACAGAACTATATATATGTATACACACACACATACACACACATATATATATATATATATACTTATATATTTATATATATATATATATATATATATATATATATATATATATACAAATCAGTGGCGATTTGTGATCGGAGTTCGAGCCCGCTGTCCGTAGAGAATTAACTTCCTGCACTGAAGATTGCGTTAGCATGAGACATCGATGTCTGTAGGTAATAAATAATTAATATTTATTTATAAATATTATATATATATATATATATATATATATATATATATATATATATATATATATATATATATATATATATATATAATTATAAATATTTGTTATTGTTTATAATCTATGTGTACATACTTTATCTAGCACAGTTTTTTGCCATCTCGCCGAGACTTGTTAGTCTCGTGTATAAAATCAATTATTCAGTCCGGTGTTTGGTAGGACAATCGTGATATTGAGTCGTGGCATAAGATACAATAAAAAGGAATAAATGAATCTAACAAGATGAAGTGTAACTTCAACTAAAGAAAGAAAACAATAAAATGTCTAACAACATTTCGCAATCAAAAATAAACAGCTCGAATAAAGTGAAATCGGTCCACGAGAATTAAAGGTTAATCAGGCAAATTTGTTTTCTTTATTCGCTTATACTTTCTTTTTCATCGTCGTCGTCGTCGTCGTCCTCGTTTCACTTACGTGTCAACTCGCCAGTATAATCCCAGCTCTCGGAGCTTCTTTGTAAATTTCGGATATTCGAACGGACAATGGAGAAACAAATCTACCTTGCTATTCTATTCACAGAACGCACAACTGTCACAAATGAGTATTGATTTACTCTTCTCCAGGAGTTTGGCACAAGGCCAGTTTTTATCTTACTCCCACAAGTAAGATGTGACCCAAGGTCGGGTCGGGAAAGTGGGGTTTAAAAATTGCCTGGGCAACCCCGTCGGCATTTTCCGGTAGAGGCGCTTCAGGCAGTAAGCAATAAACTTACTCCTCCCCAAAGAGGGGAGGCAAAGCCTGGGAAGGTGGACCTCCCAGAACTGCACAGGACAGATTCATTGACCGGCGTAAATCAAGACCCGAATGCCAAGATAACACCAGTCCATGGGGTGCAGTATCCATCGGAACAGATAGTACACTTTGATCTTAGACAAAAACCCACAAATGAGTAAGTAAAGCAAAATAAATCGTTTTTAACTAATGTCCTTACTGTATTGCCATAAAATAATTCATGTCGGTAATAGTAATGATTACCGAAACTTTTAACGCGTTCTATTCATCATATATAGTTGTAAAAATTAAGATGATGTACACGTCATTGTTAGCGTTAACTTCATCCGATTTATTTACAGATGAAACTCCAATTAGCAGGCGCAGTTAACATTTATGGTTCGATCCCAACCGTGACCTAAATATACAGCGAAGGAGAGGGAAGGGGACAATCGGGATGTACTTACTTTTACCCCGAGCAACGGGTAGAGGGGGTACAGAGGGCGGGGAGAGCGGGAAGACAGTGGGGGCAGGGGGCGATCATGGAAGACAAACTTTTATTTGCAGAGGGGGGGGGGGAGAGCGGGAAGATAGTGGGGCGAGGGGGGTCGACCGTCGGGTTAGGGGATGAGGGGGCGACTGGGGAAGACACAGCTTTTGTCCGGGGAAAGGAGAGATAATTACACTTTTTCCCGCAGAGAGGGAGGGGAAAACGGAGGGGGAGAGAACCCTGTGCAACGTCGGGTATCCTTGCTAGTCATATATAATTGTAAAAATTAAGATGTACACGTCATTGTCAGCGTTAACTTCAACCGATTTGTTTACAGATAAAACTTATATTATTTCAAATTAACAAACGCAGTTAAACATTGGGTCGCATAATTAATATTAAATGAAACTGAAGTAAGGAGGGTTAAACCATTTTGCTACATTAATATGAAACTCAATATGTTCACGAAGATCGCAAATGTCATTTATTGGTCCCCCGGATTTTTCTCCGCAACCATCCATTGAATTTCTCTAAAATTTTGCATGAAGTTGTAACTTTACTCAGGTAAGAAAGTAACATTCTCTGATTTTTGAAAAAAAAATCTATTTAGCCCCCCCGGGGGAGTCAAAAAGCCCCGAAATCGCAAAAAAATGACATTTTTTGCCCCATAACTTTTCGTCCATCCATTCAATTTCTCTGAAACTTGGCCAAAATGTGGAGGCAATTGTTCCTAATAGAAAATAAGTATCGCTGACGTTGGAAAAAATCTGGTTCGCGCCCCCAGGGGGTCAAAGGGGGGGGGGTAAAAAATGCCCCAAATTGCCCAAATTTATTGCATTTTACAATCGCCACATCGAGTCACATACAGAGGGGGACCACGCACGCGCGGCTTATTATTTTTAATTACTCTAGCTACTTTGATGAACATATCGAGATCTCTAGTAAAGAAATAAATAGTTGCTAAAGCAGTGTACTTTGTAGAATATGATAATAAAATAGTTAAAAATTCATGAAAGCGAAACCGAATTGAAAGTAAAGATTCCCAGGCAACACTACACTAAAATTGTATTTCCAATCTATTCATAAACATATATTCTAAAAGTACATTACTAATTTTATTTAGATACATATATCATTTTTATCGATAGGAGTACATTAATATCGCAGAGTCTACATTCACGCTTGACATCCATAAAAAGGAATGGCGATGTAGTACCTTATTTATAACTTGAAAATCATAGAATTTATTAATAAGAATAAAAATGTTAATGTGTTGCACAGGTGTAAAAAGTAGGAATACAATCTAATCTGTTCCCCTAAGATACAGGATTCCCCATTCAATCCCGGGTAACGTCGGGTTGCCTTTGTAGTATATATAGTTTATTCTGAAACTGTATGTCACTTGAAAGTAAGAAATATTGAACCAAGACTACAATACGGACCCCAGTTCAGTAACACAACACGCGGAACATTTTTTGGAAGTCACCGGTGTCTTCCGGTTGACCTCGCAATACACGTGGTCACTATTTACAAAAGAACTTGTAAATAAACCTTTTATTTATTATAATAAATGCAGTATATTTCGGAATTTTCTTTTTCTTTTAACATGTTAATATTTATTTTAAGCAGAGGGTCCATAAATAAACCAAATAAAATATTAACATGTTTTCTTTTAAAACATGTTTTTGTGTCACTATTTACTTGTCTCCCCACGAGGGCAGAAATGAGGGGGGGGTATGTTCCGCGTGTTGTGTTACTGAACTGGGTTCCGTATTGTAGTATTGGTCCGAAATATTCAATTCTTTGTCATCTTTAACTTGCGAACAGGATAATATTAAAATGATGAATAATTCAACATATTGTAACGGCTGCGTTTCTGCAAGGCTTAGACATTACTGCGATATTCCCATTGAGTGCAGTCTCCTGTCAGACAGTAATATATGGACGTTCAACCGCACCAAACAACCACTTTAAGCTGGTATCATTTGTTTGACTCTCTAGTGTACTTGTTTTGTGCTTGTCTATTTAAATCACATACCAAACACTTTCCTAAATATCTCTATAAAGTTAGGTATGTGTATATGATTATATGTAGAGGATACATTAAAAACTAATTAACCGATCATTATGAATTTTCGAACACAGCTGCTAGGCGTAAGCATGAGTAATGTGGGATATATTTAATTTAGTTTTATGCAAAGGAAGCACCGAGAGTGGGGGACCTTCGTGAAATTTTAAATAGGTATTAGACATCAATTACAGTTTCTTTTGATTATTTTAAAGGTCATAATACTGCCACAACCTCCTATTTAAAAATTAAAATATTTTAAATTGCATTAAATTTGATCCATAGACATTAGAAACCAATTAAGCAAAATTGCCAGATTTTAATTTTTTTCAGCCGCGCATTAAGCTGAAGCCTTACATTTTAGACATTTTCTAGAATCAAAATGATGTAATGGATTTGGATAAAAATTGAACGATTCTTGGTATAAGATTATGGTCAATTAAACCCACCCCGTGTTAAGAATGGGTTTAATAATTTTCCTCGAATGATTAAGTAAATTAACTTTATTTCTTTTCTTTTAATTATTATTTAACTATTTATTTATTTATTTACGCCTTTCTTTAACTTTCACAGCATTTTCTGCTTCATTTGCCATATTTATTTTGTCACTGCGACTAGTCTGAAAAATAATCTTAAATTGATATTTTATGATGTAATGGATTTGGATCAAAATTGAACGATTCTTGGTATAAGATTATGGTCAATTAAACCCACCCCGTGTTAAGAATGAGTTTAATAATTTCCCTCGAATAATTAAGTAAATTAACTTTATTTCTTTTCTTTTTTATTATTATTTAACTATTTATTTATTTATTTATTTATTTACGCCTTTCTTTAACTTTCACAGCATTTTCTGCTTCATTTGCCATATTTATTTTGTCACTGCGACTAGTCTGAAAAATAATCTTAAATTGATATTTTATGATGTAATGGATTTGGATCAAAATTGAACGATTCTTGGTATAAGATTATGGTCAATTAAACCCACCCCGTGTTAAGAATGAGTTTAATAATTTCCCTCGAATAATTAAGTAAATTAACTTTATTTCTTTTCTTTTTTATTATTATTTAACTATTTATTTATTTATTTATTTATTTACGCCTTTCTTTAACTTTCACAGCATTTTCTGCTTCATTTGCCATATTTATTTTGTCACTGCGACTAGTCTGAAAAATAATCTTAAATTGATATTTTATGATGTAATGGATTTGGATCAAAATTGAACGATTCTTGGTATAAGATTATGGTCAATTAAACCCACGCCGTGTTAAGAATGGGTTTAATAATTTCCCTCGAATAATTAAGTAAATTAACTTTATTTCTTTTCTTTTTTATTATTATTTAACTATTTATTTATTTATTTATTTACGCCTTTCTTTAACTTTCACAGCATTTTCTGCTTCATTTGCCATATTTATTTTGTCACTGCGACTAGTCTGAAAAATAATCTTAAATTGATATTTTATGATGTAATGGATTTGGATCAAAATTGAACGATTCTTGGTATAAGATTATGGTCAATTAAACCCACCCCGTGTTAAGAATGAGTTTAATAATTTCCCTCGAATAATTAAGTAAATTAACTTTATTTCTTTTCTTTTTTATTATTATTTAACTATTTATTTATTTATTTATTTATTTACGCCTTTCTTTAACTTTCACAGCATTTTCTGCTTCATTTGCCATATTTATTTTGTCACTGCGACTAGTCTGAAAAATAATCTTAAATTGATATTTTATGATGTAATGGATTTGGATCAAAATTGAACGATTCTTGGTATAAGATTATGGTCAATTAAACCCACCCCGTGTTAAGAATGAGTTTAATAATTTCCCTCGAATAATTAAGTAAATTAACTTTATTTCTTTTCTTTTTTATTATTATTTAACTATTTATTTATTTATTTATTTATTTACGCCTTTCTTTAACTTTCACAGCATTTTCTGCTTCATTTGCCATATTTATTTTGTCACTGCGACTAGTCTGAAAAATAATCTTAAATTGATATTTTATGATGTAATGGATTTGGATCAAAATTGAACGATTCTTGGTATAAGATTATGGTCAATTAAACCCACGCCGTGTTAAGAATGGGTTTAATAATTTCCCTCGAATAATTAAGTAAATTAACTTTATTTCTTTTCTTTTTTATTATTATTTAACTATTTATTTATTTATTTACGCCTTTCTTTAACTTTCACAGCATTTTCTGCTTCATTTGCCATATTTATTTTGTCACTGCGACTAGTCTGAAAAATAATCTTAAATTGATATTTTATGATGTAATGGATTTGGATCAAAATTGAACGATTCTTGGTATAAGATTATGGTCAATTAAACCCACCCCGTGTTAAGAATGAGTTTAATAATTTCCCTCGAATAATTAAGTAAATTAACTTTATTTCTTTTCTTTTTTATTATTATTTAACTATTTATTTATTTATTTATTTATTTACGCCTTTCTTTAACTTTCACAGCATTTTCTGCTTCATTTGCCATATTTATTTTGTCACTGCGACTAGTCTGAAAAATAATCTTAAATTGATATTTTATGATGTAATGGATTTGGATCAAAATTGAACGATTCTTGGTATAAGATTATGGTCAATTAAACCCACGCCGTGTTAAGAATGGGTTTAATAATTTCCCTCGAATAATTAAGTAAATTAACTTTATTTCTTTTCTTTTTTATTATTATTTAACTATTTATTTATTTATTTATTTATTTACGCCTTTCTTTAACTTTCACAGCATTTTCTGCTTCATTTGCCATATTTATTTTGTCACTGCGACTAGTCTGAAAAATAATCTTAAATTGATATTTTATGATGTAATGGATTTGGATCAAAATTGAACGATTCTTGGTATAAGATTATGGTCAATTAAACCCACCCCGTGTTAAGAATGAGTTTAATAATTTCCCTCGAATAATTAAGTAAATTAACTTTATTTCTTTTCTTTTTTATTATTATTTAACTATTTATTTATTTATTTATTTATTTACGCCTTTCTTTAACTTTCACAGCATTTTCTGCTTCATTTGCCATATTTATTTTGTCACTGCGACTAGTCTGAAAAATAATCTTAAATTGATATTTTATGATGTAATGGATTTGGATCAAAATTGAACGATTCTTGGTATAAGATTATGGTCAATTAAACCCACCCCGTGTTAAGAATGAGTTTAATAATTTCCCTCGAATAATTAAGTAAATTAACTTTATTTCTTTTCTTTTTTATTATTATTTAACTATTTATTTATTTATTTATTTATTTACGCCTTTCTTTAACTTTCACAGCATTTTCTGCTTCATTTGCCATATTTATTTTGTTACTGCGACTAGTCTGAAAAAATATTCTTAAATATTATCTGGTAAAACCAGTTGTGTTTTTAATTTTGAACAAAGAACAGTGAATGTTTTAATTTCAGCACACTCTAGACTAAGTTTTGTCACATAAAATGAATCGTCATACAATCACTAATTTTCTGGCTATGCACAAACTGCTTATAACCACACGAAGTATGGTTTATAGAAGAATCAATAACTACTTAAACGTAACTGGCTGAAAGAAAAGGCCTATCGTAAAAAGGCGAGGGCGTATCTATAACAAAATTATGTATTTTCCTATTTAAACTATGAAACCCCATCTAATGACGGATAAAATTAATTCCCCGAACAGTTCTACACTAGTTTTATGTACTCTTACGAAAATTAAAATCCAGATATAATGCAAGAAACACCGCAGGCAGATAATTTTCGAAGTTATTTAAAATTGAGATTTTCTTTGGTCCGTCGCTAGGGGGGTGTATTTAATGGAAAAATCTTAATATCATTTGTTTTTTTTAATACTAATTAAATTTTTCATTAGTGTGTAAAAAATATCTTTACAGAAAATGAGTATATAAAGTTTCTTTTGTGCTTCTATAGCAAGGGATACATATCGCCCCGAATGTTTCCGATTGCTATCTACAGAACGAACCGTTTACGATTTGACAGCAGCGAAATATAACGTTTTACGTTTATTTTTTATATCGTGAAAACAGTCTTTCTGGTCCTTTTCGATAAATTTACTTCCGGAGGTTAGAATTCTTGGGTTTCTTACTTTTCATGGGCAACGTCAGGACACTAGTCTTGCTAGTATTTTATATATATTTTTTTCGTATTGCCAACCCGAACTTCCGGTTAGTGTTTGGGTTGATATAATTTTTTTTTCTGGTGACGTCTCATCTCTGTCCTTCAAAATATTAAGTTGGTTGCCCTTATTGCATCATTGAATTAAACACTTTAAACCAATTGTTAAAACGGCTGTGTTTTGATTACGGATCAGTACGGAAAGATTGTCAAAATGTACCCAGCATGATGTTACAGAATACATTTCCATAGTTCTGGTATTTAGCATTCGGAAATACGGTCATATTCTTATTTACCAGACAATAATTGACTGAATCTCAAATATGCGTCACCTGAAGTGAAAAGATCCAGAAATATTTTTCTTTTCACACATCATCATTAATTTCTAAATTTGTCTCAAAACGTTCGAAATGAACGCCAAGAAAGATCCGTCGTGTTGGTTATCACCAAATCTGTATTTAAGATTAGTCAGCCGCCATTTATTTTCAGTATTCCGTCACTTCCGGTTTTGTATGATGAAAGGAAATCGTACAGTCTAAGAAAATACAACTATCGGAAATGAATAACATTTTTTAAATATGCCACTGAACTATGGTAAATAGAGATTTGTAGTATAGTAGGCCATTAAAATTATTAGTACAATTTCTAAAAGACGAAAGCAAAAAAAAGAAAACGTATTTTTTCTTTATCAGTTTTCGGGGAATATTTTCGAGGCGTTTCACATAGAAATTCATTCTTTATTTTAGTAATACCTTCGGATTACTATCTTTTTATATTCTACCCCCTTTTAAGCTTCTCTTTATGGGCGCCGTCAAGCAACGTATATATATATATATATATATATATATATATATATATATATATATATATATATATATATATATATATTTCTATGTAATTATTTTTGTTGGTGATTGTAGCGTTCGTTGTTATTTTGCTTACTATTATTACGATTGTCTCACTTTCCTAAGTGATTAAGATGCAGAAAATTTCATTATTAGTCGCCCTTAACTTCATAGGACGTATTTTTCCGTTTTATGTACGTATAATATATATATATATATATATATATATATATATATATATATATATATAAGTGCGAATATATTCTCTTAGTACTTATGTGGATAATTCGGTATCTTGCATATTCTTGATTCCGTCTCTTGAGACTTGTAGTTGTTTCTCTTTGGAACTTTCATCCCGCGTCGTATTTTAATCGTTTACGTTGTTTGATTAAGATGAACTTTATTTTCATTTTAAATAAATATGCGTTTTATTTTATTTTTACTTAATATATAAAGTATAGCTTGTCTGCCTTCCGAATTTTTGTCATCGGTAGCTTTTATTCCTACATATCTTTTTCGATATAAAGCTCGCTTCCTTTCGATTATGCTAAAAAAATATAATTCAGATCGATTTTACCGATTTTCATATTTAATCCGATAAATATTTACTTTTGGAAGAGAGATGCTTCGTATGTTCCGATGTCAGACGACACAAAATGGTATCGAATTCAAAACGGTCTAACACTTTCATGCATTTTCATTATCATTTATGAGTTAATATTAATATATAAAGGGCAGTTGTATGTTGTGCATGTGTGTGTCCAGTTAAAATTAAAAATAAACTACAAAATAAACATCCACAAATTTTTTATATTCTTGATCGGCTTTGCCTTGGTTGAATACTATCTAAAATAATTAAAAAAATATTAATTATTTGAGAGTCAACTGGGCCAGGTTTCATCAGGGGGTCGGTTTTTCAGCCATTTCTAATGTTATCTATTATATGAAGGAGATGTGAATGACTTACATTATTATTATTATTGTCAATACATTTAAACAAGATAGAGGGATAGGCTGGACGGAGGTGGGGGAGATGCATGTAGAAAAACTGGGAAGAGGGAAAGAGAGAAAGATAGAGAGACGGATTGAGAGAGATAAAGAGATAGAATGTTACACACACTTTTTAGTTTCTTTTATTTTGTTTTTATGGCCCGGGCAACGGTGGATAGCCCTACTAGTAAATATAATAGAGAGGAGGAAGTTACGTAAACAACAATTAACCGCTTAAAACAGCGTTACTTATTAGAAGCAGCTCACAATAAAAAATATATATGGTTAGAATTACGAGATATATACAGACCAGCAGAATAGGTCAGATAGGAGAGCTTCAGACGTCAATCACGAGTTTCGACATCCGTATTTTTCGGGAAACAATAATAACAAATAATTATAATTTTCTAACAATTTGTTTCAATTAATAATTTAATACCAAACTGTTGTGAAGTAGTCCAGCAGTAAAAAGAAGAAGTCAAGTCGAGGTTTGGTTAAGATAACAAATGTATTAACATAAAGGTACAAAGGTAAGGAAACTGACTGGCACTTGGCTAGACAGTTACAATACTGTCCTTTTTTTTACCTCTGGTGATTGTCTACTCGCACTATTTATAGTGAGAACCGGTGTAGTTTCTCTTCTATTAGAACGGCCGGTGTAACACAAACGATACTGTACTAATTTAACATTACAAATTAATTTTAAAAACATAATCTTAATATTTTGAAGGAAAAACCAAGCTTACATTAAATAAAGACAAGAACACAATCGGACAACGCTAGTATACTTATATGTTATTTATAGAAAGAGGAAGATCCGGAAAAAGAGCGCATACCCTAACCATCTATATGGACGGCTAAATATGTTGTCTATTCTTTCCCCATGTCTGTATTTCCTGACATATTCACTTTCTACCTCCCATGCGCATTCATGCTATCGAGTATGATAATTACTCATAAAAAAATCAGCTCTTCGTTATGTAACTTTAAAAGAACTTTTATTCACCCCAAACAAGGCATATTGTCACTGAGCCGAAAGGGGCTACTGTGAATAAGATGCCAGATTTATAGGGTGCATCCTTAGTGGGGAGTTGTGCAGCGAGATATTTGTTCACATTACATTTAAATTTCTTCATGTTGGTATAGTCGGGAAAACAGGGAGCAAGGAGGTAATTCCAAAGGCAAGCGGTTCTAGAAAAGACGCTATCAGAGTAAAAAGTTTTCCGCCATCCGGTGACGTTTACAGAGAAGGGGTGGGATTTTGCTGCTTGTTGGGTTGGTCGGGGTATTTACGCTGAGGAAATTAGGCGCCAAATTTTAACTTTAATATTAATATATAATATTCAGACCAGCCGTCTGGCACAAGTCAATTCAATATTGTACATTATCTTTGACCTGGAGTCTTATCCTACTAGAAAGTAAAGGGGTTGCAACTAAACTCGTGTAGTTCTTCTGTCTAATAGAATTGGTGAAAATATTCGAATAAAGTATTAAAGTATGTATCAAATAACATTTGAAAAGCAACGTAACAAAAGTATCCGTTATAATAGACAACAATTAAAACGAACAACATCAAACAGCAATTCAACTAGTTTCTGTTTTCTTTTTAGGACATCCTTTCTTAAACAATAAACAAGTTACATTGAGGATCCAATAAATATTGCAAACCCTCATTCGCTGCGTTTTGTATTTTTGCCAATTACATAAATACAATTATAACCAGGCACACCCGTTGCCGTTCGTGGCGGTGTTGAAATGGAAACTGGCGCGAGATAACAACTGAATTGTGTGCAATGTTAGCACCTTGTCAGTTCCATAACGGCACTTTTATTACGGGTGTTGGCATTTCTCACGTGAGTACTTTATTACATAAGAGAAAACAATGGCAACTAAACAGTATCAAGCGAGTCCGAATATCATAACTTGCTGATAATAATCTTTTGAAAAGGACATTTTTGTTTTGTTTCATGTTTGATGTAGGCGTGTTACTTGTGAATCAAGAATGATGTTAATACACTTGGACGTCGTGACGATCTCACACATTACCGATGATTTGCCCTTGTGTATCAATAGGACATCGTTATCGATTATGATTACTAGCAAGATATGTTCCCTCTGGTCGAATAAATTGAAGCCTCGTCACTCGATGCAGCTTTGTTATACCCAAGACGGTTGGCGGAAATAGCTTGAGCAGTTTATAGGGTTGGGAAATAGGGTAGGTATTAAAAAGGGCACAAAGCGCTGGGAAAGAGGGATGTCTTTTCTTGATTCAAACAATTTAACCTGAGATCAATGGGTGACGCAACGGGTCACATTTTTCTAGCATCTTCAGAAATCAACGCATTTGAAAACAAACGACCTAAAAACTATAAATCAATCAGTTACTGCATAAATATTGAATTCTTATAATTGTATGAAACGTTAACAAAAGGAATAAATGACTTTCTTCAAGAATTTATTATAATTTATTTACTTTTAATGTATTTTTTTGTGTTATTTTAATGTCTATTGTGATTGATTATAACCGATTCATTTGTTGCGAGAGAGAAATGGCAGTGTTTGTATCTGTTTCCAATGGTATTATAGTGTAAGTGAATAAAATGGAGCCGGGTGTATTTGAGAGTGCCCGATATCAATGATAAAGCTTATGTAAATATAAGTTTCGAGACATGGTGAGTATACGCTATTGGCACCATGTCTCAAAATTTAGATATGCATCTCTTTCTTCCCCTTTTTATGTCTGTCTGTCTATCTCTCTTTATCTCTCTCTATTTTTTTTACATTAAAGTTCACCGCTTATCAAGGCCCAGAGTCAACTCGAGGATACGGATGAAAGAGTTTGACTCGAGGATAAGGGCTAAAGAGTTTGACTCGAGGATAAGGGCTAAAGAGTTTGATTCGAGGATAAGGGGTAAAGAGTTTGACTCGAGGATAAGGGCTAAAGAGTTTGACTCGAGGATAAGGGCTAAAGAGTTTGATTCGAGGATAAGGGTTTAAAAGTTTGACTCGAGGATAAGGGTTAAAGGGTTTGACTGGTGAGACAACATCGCGTTCATCGGCACAATGGTTGTAGCAGGGCATAAATTTATTATTTACGGTGACGCTCGATTCAACAAGAACTTGTTTACATTGGACTTGAAGATCACCAGGAAGCATAATAATATATATAAATATATATATATATATATATATATATATATATATATATATATATATATATATATTTAATCGCTCCGTCGTTAATTTTGGCACATTCAATTCCCCGTTTGCTCTTTCTTTCGACGATATTATTGATTAAAAACTATCGATTTTCTCCTGACGAGATGATAGTCGAAAGGGCCTTTCCGAGATTTCCGCGCATTCTTTTTAAATGCATTTATAAGTTTTGTATCTGAAAACATTTATATATATATATATATATATATATATATATATATATATATATATATATATATATATATATATAGTTAGTCTCACTGGGAATTTAAATTGCATTTTCCTTTTTTTGTTTCAAATCAATCAAACCTTCTTTAGACTATATATATATATATATATATATATATATATATATATATATATATATTATTTTTTACGTAAATATGTTTATCTCCACATACACGTGTTCTGTCTTATAAAGACTTATCAATGTGACTTTATACCGTTCGAACTTCAGACCTTAGTTACCACTAATTGTGAAAGTCTAATGTCCTAGCTACTTCGACCACGAGGCAACTGTGTCGATAAAGAAAAAAATATAACTTATTTACGATATTATGTTTCCAAGAGGATTCAATTCAAATGGACAAGAATCTTGCGTATTTGCTGGGCAGAAATCTTATTTTTCTACATCAGAATGCTCTCTGCTATTGGAGTTGCTATGTGTTTTTTATTATTTATTTTTATATGAATATTTTATATCTACATACACGTATCTCATCTTATGAAGACTATTCAGTGTGTCTTTACACAGTCGACTTTATAGACGTGTCATATATATATATATATATATATATATATATATATATATATATATATATATATATATGCATGTTTGATTAAACAGGAGTGCCAACTTTTGCTTATTCAGCTTTTGATCCGTTTTTCCTAGTCTTCGTATGATGGATTTGATGTTATAATCCAAGGAGTGTAAAAAATCTCCGTATTTTGTGCGAACGTTTTCGACCGACATCGGTCGTCGTCAGGTGGTTGCAAAATGAAATAAATTGGTGAATCTATCAAGCGGGCGCTCTTTTAAATTATTTCAACAGCACTTCAATACACCTTCACCCCCCCTCATAACGGGCATTGTTGATGTTTGATTTATTGATGCGTATAAACAATGCTTCCATTATGGGGAGGCGAACACTGCAACCCAAAACCGCCAGAATGGATGTGTCATTTGTTAAAATGTTCCTAAATACGTTCTTTGGGATGCCATGCTTTATAAGATGTTGGTATATGGAGCTTTGAGGGGAGGTGAGGTGGCAAGTAAGTCGGTGTGATATGGTAGTCTTAGTCATGCCAATATACGTGCTGTTTGCAGAGACACATTCTCCGATAGGGCATTTAAACACGTATATGGCATTACTAGTTTTAAGTAAGCCACTATAAGCCGGGATATTTTTTTTTGTTAATAAATTACTAGTTGTTGACTTTTTGTAGTATATAATGAATTTAATTTAATAGTTATTATCCACTGGGGTTACGTGTTTGTGTAACATATTTTTTATTATTTTTTCTTCGGCTTTATAATGGAAGCATTGTTTATACGCATTAATAAACCAAACATCAACCATTTCCGTTATGAGGGGGATGAAGGTGTATTGAAGTGCTGATTAAATAATTTAAAAGAGCGCGTTCTTGATAGATTCACCGATTTATTTCATTTTGCAACCACCTGACGACGACCGATGTCGGTCGAAAACGTTCGCCCAAAATACGGACATTTTTTACACTCCTTGGATTATAACATCAAATCCATCGTACGAAGACTAGAAAAAACGGATCAAAAGCTGAATACGCAGAAGTTGGCACTCCTGTTTAATCAAACATGCATAAAAGAAAGAATGCTGCCCAGCTATATATATATATATATATATATATATATATATATATATATATATATATATATATGACATAACTCAATAAGTCCGGACCTAACTAATAAAACCACAATTTTTAGGCAAAATTCGACTTTATTCATCAACATAGTCTTCGTCTAAGAGGATACACCGATTCCAATGCTTCTCTAATAATTCGTTCCCTTTTAGTAGGACGATTTATCTTTTGTTTCAAAATACGCATTAGTTTTCGATGCAACTTCTTTATTGGGGTCAAATCTCTTTCCCTCGGAGAATACTTTTAAGATCTGCAAACAGTTGCTGGGAACCAGATCTGAAGAAATAGGTAGGTGTGGAAGCAATTCGAAGTGCAATTCTATTCATCTAGTTTTGTCATCGTTGCGATCGACTTTTGACACGGTGCATTGTCTTGGTGAAAGAACACTTTTTTCTTCTTTCTTTCCTGTTGATGTTTGCGTTTTGGGGCGCTTTGGACGGCTTTAACCTGTTGCTATCCACTCAGTCGGAATAGAGTGTTGGATTCAATGGTTCATCAATTGCCATATATTGACGCTAAAACTACTGTGTGTTGAGTCGAAACAGTTGCAAACAACGCTCTGAATCGTCGAGGTGTTGTTGTTTTTTATCGACTGTGAGCAAATGCGGCACCCACTTTGAACACAGCTTTCTCATTCATGCAAAATGGTGAATACACTGCCTTCTGATATCTTCAACTAGTCTGCCATCTCAAGAAACTTCAATTTATGATCATTCAAATTAAGTTTGTGGACTTAAATTTTTTTTTAACGTAGTTCACCCCAAACAAGGCAAGCCGCCTCTGTAGACGTAATGGACTACTGAGAAGAAAGAAAAGGGGAGAAGGTTGGGGGGGGGGTCAACCTAAATTTAAAAAATGTTTTCTGGGACAACTTTCAAATGTGGACAATCTGAGAGTTCAGTATTATTTGCCTATGTACGATCGCTTTTAAAGTCAGCATGGCTCCTTTTAACCGTTATATATATAACAGTATATATTTGTTTATCTAATCACAAGCCTTTGTATGTATATTTTTCATCGCTTTATTTGAAGTGGAAATGTTCAGATACTCCAATAAAATATTACCGAATCCGATTATGTTTTTTTTTCGCAGCCATCAGGAACTTCAAACGAAAACTGATCACTTGTATTCCATTTTTTAAAAAAATAGTAGCACCATGTTTTAAAAAAAGCCCGAAGAGCAACGGCCGATGAAGTGGCAGGGCTTCTTAATACGTCTCGATTCCTTATCAGATATCCTAGTCGATCGATCATCAACATTAATTAAACTGCAATGTTTAAATAACATGTAACACTATATCAATATAAAAAACAACAATATTATTTCCATGAATATTTTTAGACAGTCTACGCCAAAAGCAAGAATACCTTTCCTAATGAAAATACTTCCCTTTTTATCCCTATATATAAGTCAGAATGTTTTTTCTGTTTTCAATAGCAACGAATATGGCTGCATCAAATACGGTTTAAGGTAGTGAATCTAATGTAAATTTTCACAAAGAATTTAATGACGTGCATGACAGTTTCAAAACCTCTACATTAATAAAATTGTTTGACCATTTCTCGTGTGTCTGTGTGTTTCTTGCATCTATGTCACTTACATATTAGTATGATTTTATTTGTTTACTACTAATCAATTATTTATTGAAATAAAACATGCAATAACATTACGTACGAATTTAGCTTTTTAGAAATCCTACTTAAAAAATAATTTAATCACGAAACTAAATTCACCACAATGCATTTCGGCTTTTTTCGTAAAGAAGTCCGTCATATTAATTATTTGCTAATAATAGTTTAAGAAAGAAAGAATTATGGCGTTACGCTTCGAAATTTGAAGGGAATTCGGAAGCATTTAAACTATCCAATAAAAAGTCGTACTGGTTTAGAATTCTTAGCAAATCCTCATGCATTGAAAGTTCTGTAAGCTATTTAAATCTAATAATTTTAGGAATAGAGATTAAAACAACATTACCTTAACAAAATTAGTTATAGTTTTATACAATTTAGTCCAATTAATAATTTAATGACCAAACGATACCGTAAAAAATTAAATTTAACTTTCAAAATCATATTCAGTTATTTGGTAAACAAGTAAACAAACAGCATAGTTAAAAAAAAAAGGGAAACAAAAAATGAAAGTAAAAAGACCCCCGGAAAACGCCCGGTAGGTACAGCTAGTGGAAGAGCCCCGCTATTAATGGAGAAATGAGTTTTGCAAAAAATATCTATGACAGTCACGCGTTGTGCGTGCACACGCCTTAGACCTACTTTTGTAAGTCCTGTCTAGACATTTCTCAGGTAAGGTTTAAGGTTCAGGTCTCCACATTGAGATCGATAAAACCCTCATTTCTCGCCGTACAAAATGCGAAATAAACGCCACTGTGGAACGCATAGCGAAATGATGTACACCTATCTGTGCGAGTTTATTTAGAGGCAGAAATATAAATTTTTTTATGCAAATAATTAATGTCATGAATGAACTGCATCTTCTTGAGTAAGTAATACGAGTTTTCTCTATACTATTTTGGGGCGGGACTCTTCTACAAAAACCTATAAAAGGCATGGGTTGCCTGATTTATGGAATCAAAGCAAAGTGAATTTTGCAAAAATAGTTCTGCCACTCATGCGCAGTTCTTGGCCTTTTGGCTAAGATCAAAGTGTAGTATCTGTTCCGATGGATACTGCACCCCATACTGGTGTAGTCTTGGGCTTCGGGTCTTGATTTACGCCGGTCAATGGGTCTGTCCTGTGCAGTTCTGGGAGGTCCACTTTCCCAGGCTTTGCCTCCCCTCTTTGGGGAGGAGTAAGTTTATTGCTTACTGCCTGAGGCGCCCCTACCGGGGAATGCCGACGTGGCTTCCCAGGCAATTTTTAAACCCCACTTTCCCCGACCCGACCTTGGGTCACATCTTACTTGTGGGAGTAAGATAAAAACTGGCCTTTTGCCTAACTCCTGGAGAGGAGTAAATCGATACTGCACCTCATAGACTGGTAATGTCTTGGCCTTCGGGGCTTGATTTATGCCAGTCTATGGGTCTGTCCTGTGCAGTTCTAGGAGGTCCACCCTCCCAGGCTTCGCCTCCCCTCTTTGGGGAGGAGTAAGTTTATTGCTTACTGCTTCAGGTGCCCTTACCGGGGAATGCTGACAGGGCCACCCAGGCAATTTTTAATGGCGAGAGTGCTCACTTTCTCGGGCGCTGGCTTTTCAAACCCCACTTTCCCGACCCGATCTTGGGTCACATCTTACTTGTGGGAGTAAGATAAAACTGGTCTTGTGCCTAGAGAGGAGTAAATAAATACTTATGCGCAGTGTGGAAACACACCCTTGACCTACTTTTGTGAGTCCTGTCTAGATATGCATCGGATTAGTGTTAGGATTGGGCTGTAAACAATGTAGAATAAACGCTATTGTGAGTCGCATCGCGGAATGGCCGACAGCTATCCGTGGTAGTTTATGTGTCAGAAGAAATATAATGAATACGAACTTTTTTATTCAAATACTCAATGCCATGAGTCAATTCCGTCATTTTGAGTAAGTAATAACACTTTTTTTATATTACAACTCTCATTTTGTCTGCTGTTTTGCGACGGGGATATTTCTTAGACGGGTCTCTTTTTCAAAAGATCCCAGCTAGTTATACCCACTACCCTTCTTAGGGAGTATGAACCCTTCAATGGAATTTCAACCCTGTAGTTACACAAGGTCATGTTAATTCGGAAGATTTTAACAAGTTCCGATCATTTACCCCCCACCCCACAATAGAGGCCAAACAACACAAAATTCACGCTCAAAATCATGAGATCAACAAAACCTTCATTTCCCGCCATACAAAATAAAGAATAAACGCAACTAGCGTAATCATAAACTTCTTTTTGCGTGAGTGTGTAAGTAGAAATATAATGGAAACGATTTTTTGTGCAAATAGAATCGATTTTCATCCTTTTTTAGCAAGTAATAAGACGTTTTTTTGCGAGTGTTTTATTTTCAATCAATTTGCTGCAAAGTAATATTTTAAAAATTGTGTCGGTGTATTTTGAGGGTTTGAACTTTTGCACTTATTTAAGAGTCAACATGTGTCTCAGTATTATTAACACGTGTTGGGGGAGTCAGCAAGATTGGATGAGAGTGCGTAAAATAGTGTTAAAACGGAATTTTCTATATGAGGTTAGATTAAGCAGAGAAGTTGATAATTCGGTTAGAAAATGAAGATTAGAATTAAAGATGTAACCTTATGGGCAGGAAGTCCAAAATGAGACGTGATGAAAAAAAAAGAAAAGTCTTTCTCTTTGGCAAGTGAACTGGTTGGGTTCGGATGCCTTTTTCGAAACTCTGTCTTCGTTCAACCATCTGAGGTAAGGGGGATGAGAAGTTTACGTAATGTGTAAACTTTAAGAAATTATTGAGCGTGACGCCATTGACCAAGGATGTTGGTGCCGTTTTTTTACTTATTTATTTATTTATTTATTACATCATTGTGGCCACAAAGAGAATAATAAGATCAACATTTCAGTGACGACAACACGGATCGTCAGCATCCATTGTACCTGTCTACTTACGACATGTCAAAGAGACCTAGTTGTTTTCTGTCAACGAGAAGATCACAAGTCATTTGTGCGGTCGAAGATATTTTCTTATTGATGGTTTCAAACAGTTTAGTAGTACCACGTGACGTTATATGGGTATTCATATAATAGTACCAGAAAAATACCCGTCCCACGACGCGTAAAATTAATTATTTGAACAGAACAGTTTCGCATCACATTTATATCAACTTACGAAGATTAAAATCAAGACTTAATGATACTAAACCTTACGTCTTAAATCCGTATTTCTCATTTTGATTAAACTCCATTACATGATTTTGACTTTAGAAAATGTTATAAATTGTAAGAAAAAATTGAACCTAAGAGAATCTCATGGATCAAATTGAATACAAATTTGAAATATTTGAATTTTCAAATGGGGAGTTGTGCCCATATTATATATATTATATAAAAAAACTGACATTTTCGGAATATTTATTAATTGCTATCTAATAATTATTGTAAAAATTTAACAAACATAGGAGGTATCTGATTTTATGCGAAAGGGCTTCCACCCCTTTGCATAAAACAAAATAAAACTAAATATAGCCCACATTACCCAGTCTTGAGGCTAGCAGCTCTGTTTCATACTTCATAATTGATTAATTAGTTTCGGAGTGAACACACACCTAACTTTATATAAATAGATCTAAATGCTTAATTATTTCAAAGATACATTTTAGAAATTTATAAAAGTGGCAATAATTTGATATTTTTTATGAATTTGAAGATTGCAGAGGATTTTGAGGAGATTAATTCATTGTGTAGTTGTTTTCACGGTAGTTAGTACGGAATAATCACGTTGACACAACCGGTTCTCGTTAGATGACTTGAGTTAATCAAAGTTGAGGCTGGTCAATACCAGATAGGGTGGCCATTTGGGAATATCAGACGCTAACCCACACGAGTTGATACAACGGAACAACCGCTTTCCGGCCGTGTTCTGTTCTCAATCGTGTAGCGAAGCTCTCTGGAAAGAGTATGCCAGCTCGATCGATCGATCGTAGTTGTTGTAATATTAAAATGAACATAATACCTTCATAAATGTTAACGCAATTTCTCGGCGTGTTTTACGGGTTTACGGGTTAATCAGCTAGTTATCAATACAGCGTATCACTGTAGGTCAGTGTGAGACATCTTTTTTTAGGATGTTGAAAGAATCGATATCAAATTGAAGTTTAACGACAATAGTAAAGTGAATTTATGTCCATTGATACGGTATGATGAAATCAATAGTCCGTTGTACGCTTCAATTCGTATCCCATTGTTTGCCGCTAGAGTACACAATGACAATGGGTGACGAATAGAAAGTTTTATTAAAAAATTATTTGAACAATTCGTATTTTCGTATTTTACTTTTCCTCCCTAAAATAATTGAAGTTGTTGACAATAGATTTATTTTGCACGCTGTGGTTTTATTAGCATACAAAACAATACAAAGTTATTTTTTCTCCCCCTCTTTCTGTTTAGCAGGAAGACCCGCCATTGCTCGGGATTGAATAAGAATCAATACTATGTACATTTTCACTCTGCTCTTAACATCATATTACTTCCTTTCTTCTATTTTACCCCCTCCACGTGTTTCGCCTCTGGTATAGTCGGAAGTAGCTGAAATGTTGAAAAACTCTCTGAATTACTATCTGATACATATGGTTTAAATTTTATTAAAATCGAATATACGTATTTTTTTTATTTTTTTAATTTTTTTTTTAACATAGTTCACCCCAAACAAGGCAGGCCGCCACTGTAGACGTAAGGGGCTACTGAGAAAAAGAAAAGGGGAGAAGGTAGGGGGTGGTCAATCTAGATTGGGATCAGCGCAGCGAGGTGTCTGTTTACATTAGTTTTAAACTTCTGCATGTCTGTACTGTCGGGAAAACAGGGGGCAGGGAGGGAGTTCCAGAGGCTAGCAGTACGAGGAAAGAAGCTATTTGAGTAGAAGGCTCTCCGACATCTGGGGACCTCCACAGTGAATGAATGAGATTTAGTTGATTGTCGGGTTAGTCTAGTGAATTTCCGTCGAGGGGGCACCAGAGTAGCCAATTCATCGTATTTGAAGTTTAAAGGGATTTCTGTCCCTTAAAGTTGGGGGGGGGGTGTAGATATTCGGTAAATAGAGGGTAACGTAGAGATTTGGGACCACTTCCATTGTATTCCTCGGATAATTTTATACATATACTGTGAATTTCATAAAAATAGGATACATTTAAAGTTTTTAACGAGGTTTGGCTCTCAGAGGTCCCTTAGGAAAGCACTTAGAGATTCGGCATCACTTCCATTGTCCTCGCCAGAAAATTTTATACATATTATTTAAATTTCATAAAATCAGTATATATTTCATAAAATCAGTATAAATTTCATAAAATCAATATATATTTCATAAAATCAGTATAAATTTAATAAAATCAGTATATATTTGAAGTTTTAAGGGTGTTATGCCCTCATAGCTCACCTAGGGTTGCACTTAGCTTATGTAAACTTCAGGTACATTTGCACATATGAAAAAGAGGTAGGAAAGATGAGAGAAAGAAAGAGAAAGAAAGAACGAAAAAAGAAAAAGAGAGAGATTAAGATAATAATATTGATTAAAAGTGCACGAAATCAATAAATTTTCTCTCTATATATAAAACTCAATGTCTGTATGTGTGACGTTTGTGTGTTCCCGATAGAAAGAAAGGTTAGAGAATTTACAAAAAATCTAAAACTATATTGCTATGCAAAATTCATCGATGTAGACAATGGAAGCGTTCCCTAATTTCTAAGTGGAGCCTTAAGGGGGCTATAAAAGCATAGCCTCTTAAAACTTCAAATATATCATATTTTTATAAAATTTAACCATAGCAATAAAATTTAATGAGGAAGACAATGGAAGTTGTTTAATAAATGTCGGAATTGTTTAGTTGGGAAAGTATCAGACGGAAACATCAAGTGCATTGTTTCGATTCTATCCCCCGATAATGACGAAATAAAATCAAAAGTTTTGTCTTTTTAATATAATAAAACTAGCAGGACCCGCTACCCCGGCGTTGCCCGGGGTAGATATAAATTAAATTCTCTTTATCTTTATATATCTAGATCTATGTATACATTATATATCTTTTATAATTTATATATATATATATGTGTATATATATATATATATATATAATGTGTGTAGGTGTGTGTGTAGGTGTATGTATATATCCATTTTTACAGTATTTTCATTTTTCATTTTTCTAAGTTCACAAACGCCCCATGTACTGAAAACCCCACCCACCCTGAACTTTCCCTGACTCCAGCTAATTTGTCTGTCCACCCCTATCTCTCTCCTCCTTCTATCTCCTGCTTTGTGTGTATATGGATGTATGTTTATGTGTGCCCGTGTGTATATGGAAGCTGACATACGTAGGTGAATGTGCCGATGCGTCTGTGTGTGTGCGTGTGTATGTATACACACAGGCTCACTTGTGTATCTATCTATATATTCATTTGTTTACATTTATTTATATCTAGGTACACTTGAACCATATGTATAACCACTTGACTCTTTCCTCCCAGCTATTAGGGACGGAACTTGTTTGTTCATCATTTCACTGGCTCTTTCTCCCCTTTTCCCCATTCTACCACCACCCACCTCCCACCGTACACACACAATCCCTCGTTACACTGACGAATGCCGAAGAGTTGCGACCGAAAATTATGTTCTCCTTTTAAAAAAAACTTTTTTTTCATAGAAGGGACAATTGATATCCCTACACGTAAAAATATAGAAAATAAATAAAAGATATATTAAAATATATATATTTTCATATTATTTATATATATATATATATATATATATATATATATATATATATATATATATATATATATATATATATATATATATATATATATATATTTCAGAAGAAACATTTTTTTAATTTTTTATTTTTTATTAATCAATGAAACGGGCGGATGGAAAAAAAAATTGCTGAAATTTTCCTTAAGGCCTTATCGTCTGACCCTCTAAGAGGAAACGTCAGAATGATAAATTAAAAACTCAATGAGATATGAGGGGGGAAATTGTTTCAGTTGGAGAAAACGATTGAGAGAAAAAAAGGTAAATCTCTCAACGTTATGGTGGCTTTGAATCATTAAAGATCTCCAACTGATGTTTCTAAATCTTTTGTCTACACAGGCTAGGTCGTATATATATATATATATATATATATATATATATATATATATATATATATATATGTATATATATATAACTCAATGACTGTGTGTGTGATGTTTGTGTATTCCCTATCGAAAAAGGTTAGAGAATCTCCATAAAATCTACAAGTTTATTCTTTTGTAAAATTTACCGAGGACGACAATGGAAGTGTTCCCAAATCTCGAAGTTCAGCCTAAAGGAGCTATAATTGCATAACCCACTTTAAACATGAAGTATATCCTATTTTATCCTATTTATGTATAAATTATCTGGCGAAAACAATCGAAGTTGTCTCGAATCTTTAAGTACCCTCCAGACCTAAGGAAGCTATCGGCAACAAACCTCCTTTACAACGTCAAATATATCCTATTTTGATGAAATTTATATCATATGTATAAAATCTTCCGGGGAAGACAATGGAAGTGATCCCGAATTTCTACGTTACCCTCTATGTGCCCAACATCTACGTGCCCTATTTCTAAGTGACATATGTGGATAAAACTCCCTTAAAACTTCATATATGTATATCCGAT
>OY744521.1:28685424-28690424 GCA_963556195.1 Sepiola atlantica | reverse complement strand
AATGAATTAATATATATATATAAAGATATGTATATAAATATATATAAATATATATATATATAAGCCTATATATAAATATATATATATATATATATATATATATATATATAAGTATAAATATATATATATATATATATATATATATATATATATATATAAATGTATATATTAATAAATATTAAAATATATGAACAGAAATAAAAAAGATATATGTATATATCAATTATTGTAAATTTCAAAACAAAACAACGATGTTCTTTTCGTAAAATAAAAAAAATATTTTTTAACTAAAAACAATAATATATTTATTATACAGCAATCGTTGGTTCGTAACTAAATTCAAAGTAATTTCAAATTCACGATGTTAAAAAGAGAGCATATATTTATATTATATATATATATAAATATATATATTAATATCTTTACAAATAAATATTAAGGTACGTATGGGTAAATATATATGAATATAAAAATGTATATATATAAATATAAATAAATAAATAAATATATATCAATACACCGGTGTATAAAAAAACGGTGCATTCCTGAAATGTCTATTTAGAAAAATATGTTGGTTCGGAATTAATTGAGTTTTATTTCATTCATTATATATAGTTTTGTGTTTAAAGAAGGTTTTTATTTTATTCTACTAAGTGTTTTATTTTATTATTTCTTTGTAGGTTTGTATTTTCATTTAAAGGGTTTTATTTGGAAGATCGTTTACAGATTGTAGGAGACTTTCGGTGTCTTGAAAAATGAAACAACAGAGGGGGCGTTTGAATTCATCGTTTAAAAAGTTGTAATACTGAAGGATTTAATTTTATTTATCGAATTTATTGTTTATTTTATTTATAAGGGGTTGATTTTGTTTGGTGTTTTATTTATTTACTTATTTATTTATTTGTAGTGTCGTATTTTAAAAGTCGTCCAGAAAACAACAAAAACAAAGGGGATAGCGTCTGAATTTATCGTTTAAAAACAGTGCATTGTTCACGTGTCCGCTTGAAAAAATAACTGGGTCAGAGTTAAATATAATACATAGGTCTTAATCGTAATTAAGTATGATTAAAATTGATTACTTATGATGGGCGTTGTCTGTTTTACTGTATCAAAAGTGTGTTTATATTTAGAGATAACTCGTGGCATAAGTTATTGATTGGGCTCTGGGTGGGATACATTACAACTTTTATTTATTTGTTTATTTATTTATTAATTATTTTTTGTTTGTTTATTATTTATACTTTAGTATTTTCCCAAAAATTATTTTTATAAAATATTTGTATAATATTATTTAAGTATATGGGGGATCTAAATTTGAGTGGATTAATTGTTATGTAATGGCTGGATGTTGACTGAGAGTATATCTTTTCAGTGAAAAGGGTTCATGTGAGGGATATCTAATGTTTTAACTATCATTGTCATATGAATTGTCATATATATACATATCAAAATAAATATGTATAAATACATATATAAATAAAAAATCATATCTATATCTATAAATGTATAAATATATAAATCATATAAATAAACATGTGCATTATAAAAAAATATATTTATATATATATTTATATATATATAAATATGTCTATTTATATATATGCATATATATATATATAAATATATATTATATACATATATAGTATAAATTATAAGAAAATATATAAAGAAATATATATATAAATATATATATAATATATGTATAAATAGATATAAATATATATAATATATATAATATATACATTATTAAAATATACAAATAAATATATATATAAATATTTTTTAATATATATTTTTTATATATACATTTTATATGTATTCGTTTAGATTTTTATCATCATTATTTGTACTCACTAGGAGTTCTCACACAGATCATCGTCAGTGATTGCTCACCGACAATAACCAGTGGTATCTCCTGGAGTCTGAGTGACAACAAGTCTCCCCAGACTTCTAGTATTCTTCACCTCTTTTCGATAACGATGCGGTATCGCAACAGCCACTTACCATTGATTTCTCGTTGGAAAGGACAATTGGTCTTCTCTGGAATTTGGGTGGCAATAAGCCTCCCCAAGGTCTCAGCATTCTCTGCACTTTTCCAGTGGAGGTCTGGTTTGTGCTGTCCCTCCTCGGTCTTCTCATCCTCCTCGACCCTCTACAAATATGTTGTCTGGTGTCAGCCTAGGTTGGCACCAGTTAAAAAAATAAATAAATAAATAAATAAAATAATATTTCTTTAAATTAATTAAAAAAAAAAAAGAAAAAAAGTTTAATTTAAAAAAAAAATTTAATTCCTTTTCTTTCCTTTTCTCCTTCCTTATTTAAAATAAAAAAATTTTTTTTAAAATTCTTTTTAATTTTTTTTTTGGGGGGGGGGCAGAGGAAGGAGCTTATAGTGTTTCTTATAATTTCTGTTTCTTTGGTTCATTTTTGTGTAGTGATAGCTGAGGCCGGTGCAATTATTGGGGGGGGGGGGATTATGAAGTTCTGTTTCTTGCAGTTTCTGTTCCTTGGCTTGGTTTTGTTTTCTCCGTTGCAAATTCCTTGTGACTGGTTAGCCTTTGTAGCTTATGTGTGTTAATTTCCGCATTCAAGGATTTTCCTTAAGATTGCAGCTGCTTTGATCATTGCCGTCCTTTGTATGGTTCTGATAGTCCCTTTGATTCCAATTTCTCCCAGTCTTTTCTCCAGGTTTTTGGGGATTGTTCTTAGTGCTCCTACGATTATTGGTATTATACTAACTTTCTTCATACACCATATTCCTTTCAGTTCTTTGGCTAGTTCTGTGTATTTACTTCGTTTTTCCGTGTCTTTGATCTTCACTCTGTGGACTGCTGGAACGGTGAAGTCTACGATTTTACAAGATTTTTCCTTTTTGTCTATTATAATAACATCAGGTCTCCTTGCTTGTATGAGTTTATCTGTTTGTATATCCATATCCCAGAGGATTTGATGTTTTTCGTTTTCCAGTACTGTTTCTGGTTTATGTTTGTACCATTTGTCTGCATATTCGAAATTCAATTGTTTGCACAGTTCCCTGTGTATTACTTTCCCAACACAATCATGTTTGTTCTTCTATTCTTTTTGAGCAAGTTTTCTATATTCACTTATTATATGATTTACTGTTTCGTCTCTTTGTCCACACAGTCTGCATTTATTGTTTTCCTGTGTTTTATCTATTTTAGCTTTAATGTAGTTTGTCCTAATCGCATTGTTCTGTGCAGCCATCAGTAAAGATTCCGTTTCTCGGTTCAAGTTTCCTTTTTTTTTAGCCATGTCCAGCTATTTGCGTTGGTTTCTTCTCTTGTGAGTCTTATGAAGCGTCAATGTAGTTGTTTTTCTTCCCATTTTTCTTTTCTTGTCTGTTTGTGTCCAGTTTCGATGCTTCCTGCGTTGTTCGGTCGGACGGTATCTCTTGCTGCGGTGATCAGCCTTTCTGTGTTCTGGTTTATGTATTTCACCAGCTCTTTTTTAGTGTCGTCCACACAGTCTTCTATACTTACCAGTCCTCTTCCCCCTTCGTTTCTCCTCACGTAGAGTCTGTCTGTATCGTCTTTTGGATGTAGTGCATTGTGCATAGTCATTAATTTTTTAGTACTCTGATCAAGGGGTATGAGTTCTTCTTTAGTCCAGTTTATGAATGGTCCAGAAATATATTATTAGTGATACTGCCCAGGTATTTATTCCTTTGATTAGGTTTCTGTTATATAATTTTGTTTCTAAGAGCTTTCTTGTTCTTCTCAGGTATTCTTATATTATATACAAATAAATATGCATAAATACTTGTACATCAATATATATATATATATATACCATAAACATATTTTCATAACTTACTACCTAGCTCTACTTAAGTATTGAGCATTGTTGAAGTAAATACTGAAAATTGATACATAAAAAATTACATGCCCTTATAACATTTTATGTTGAAACATGAAATAATATATATATATATATGTTTACTTCATATATATATGAATACATATTTATACATAAATACATATATAAATATGTATTTAAGTAAATATGTATGCATAAATATATATATATTGTGCGTATTTAGGTAGTATTTTCTCATTTATGCCAACATTGTTAAAACTAACAGAATTCGTCTGTGTAATTATCCCTTTTTATTTTTAAAATTGTTCTTATGGTCTTTTTTGTATTAAAATCAAAAAATTAATAAATGCCCCATAGTTATCACGAACGTTTTCGATTCCTCGTTAAATCATCCTCCGGTCTCAAAAGCAAACGAACAAAAAAGCTGGAGAAAGAAAAGAATTAAAAAAAGGACTACTGGAAAATGCGCAGAGAACGTTTTGACATTGCTCTAGGAAAGACGTTGACAATGTAAAGTGGAGTGGCATTACAGAATTAAATCCTATTACGTTAAGCATTTTAAAATGTTGCAACTGGTTTCATACGTTATGTTATTAATTGTAATAATTTTAATTTATTGTATTTAATAACATCACGTTTATGTGGTTAAATAAATAAAATAAATAAATACGTCTTGTAATAGGGCAACTCATTGCATATATATATATATATATATATATATATATATATATATATATATATATATATATATGTATGTAAGGGCAGGAAACTCTTCACTTAGGAAGTTAAAAATACGACAGCTATTATCGCTAAAAAAAACAACAAAAATCTCAACTTTTTAAAAGTGATAAAAAATCGTGCAAGATTTTCTATTTTTAATTCCAGTAGAAAAATTCTAAAATATAAGTATTCCAAAAAAGGTTGTACACTGTGCGAAATTCAGTTCAAACTGTAAGCAGAGCTTAATATATTTATATTAAAAGTAGCTTGTTAAGGTAAATTCAATTGAATTTATAGCTTCGCATGGAAAACGGAGCAAAGGCCGTCAAAGATGCGGAGCGGGGTAACAAACAAGTGGCGAGACACTGCAGTGGCGAGCAATATGAAGACTCCCAGAGTACACAATCCCCTGACGCTAAGTAGTATATTTCACTTATACAACT
>OY744521.1:28675424-28682924 GCA_963556195.1 Sepiola atlantica | reverse complement strand
AGTGTAAGAGAGAGAGAGAGAGCATGTGTGTGTGAGAGAGAAAGAGGGGAGGAGAGAGTGTAAGAGAGTGTGTGTGTGTGTGTGTGAGAGAGAGAGGTAAGGAAGGAATGTAAGAGAGTGTGTGTGTGAGAGAGAGAGGGAAAGAGAGTGTAAGAGAGTGTGTGTGTGTGTGAGAGAGAGAGAGAGAGAGAGGGAAGGAGAGAGTGTAAGAGTGTGTGTGTGAGAGATAGAAAGAGAGAGAGGGGGGGAAGGAGAGAGTGTAAGATAGTGTCTGTGTATGTGTGTGTATGTATGTATGTGTGTGTGTGTGTGTGTGAGAGAGAGAGAGAGATATATAGAGAGGGAATTTTGAGGTCGCAGTAGCATTAGTTAGTTCTGTCTTCCTTTTCTTATCGATGAGTTTTGTTTTGTTTTCGATTGGTTTTGTCTGTGGGTTTAAATTCAATTTAATATCTTTGCATATATCATAAAATGTATTCTCATAACCCTTGATGTTATCATGTATATTCAAATCATTTCTTTTGAAATGTTAACTATTACCAAATATGGCCGCCTTTTATCTATTTCCATTCCATTCTAACAGTCTATTATTGTTATTTTCGTCAGTTCCGTTTCTCTACTTTATGGTATCTTTTCTTTCAATGTTTATCCCTCTTTGTTTCTCTTTAAAATCATCAAAATAACCATAAATGCGTTCCGGAATTTTTTAGATGAGGATTGATAATTTGTATTATTTGGATTGTTTGGACTAGTGTTCTCATTTTGTTGTTAAAATAGTTAGAGAATTACATATATATAAGTAGTAATAAGTAGTAATCTATAGTGATAAGTAGTATGCTTACACATCTAATACAAGAATAGGTTTGAGGCTCCGAAAATTATACTAGAATTGTCAGCAAAGATCCGTGGCGTAATGGCTAAAAGTGCTAGTAGATAATCAATTCTACCTCGGAATTTCTTCAGTTACGTCTTGCCGAACTCGAGAATCTTCATATCGAACTAAAGCCCGTGGCGCATCGGATAAAGTGCTAAGTTATAATCAGTTCTCAGTGAAAGTCTTCTGGAGGTTAAAGGTTCAATCCTCAATACGGGCGATACTAAGGATACAATTACGAAATACTTAAGATTTCTACTCGGTCATGGCTGACGAAATGAGAGCAAATTACCCTCGTAGATTAAATGTAGGGTTCCGTTCAAAATTCCGCCCAGATTCCCGAGTTCGACATAAATATCCCTGATTTCAATGAAACGCGCCTGAAGAAGGTCGAAGGTTACATCGGCCGAAACGTTGTGAGAATAACATCCAAAATGAGAACAGTAGTCCGAATAATCCAAATAAATGTGTTTTATCATCAATATATTTAATTCAATCTCATGAATAGTAACACATTCTTGACATTTTTTATATTAATTTGTCAGCTTAAACTGCTGATAATGCAGTTATTGTATAATCTTTACAATAACAATGTGACTCTTGATTTTTTTTCGAAAAGCGTATTCAGCACCCGAAATGTTTGTGCAATAAAACAAAGTCATGTTTCGCATTTTTCGCATTCCAACAGCCTATCTTTTGAGTCCGAAAATAAAGAATAAAAAAATGAGCATATTATTAAAAAATCTATATTGATTTATTTTTTATTATTATACATTTTCTGATTTATCTTATTGAGAACGATATTTTATTTGTAAGCGTTTCTCTTAGCAAACTGTATGTTTGGAAGATTTTGTATTTTTGAATTGTTATTATTAATTAATAAATAATAATAATAATAATAATAATAATAATAATAATAATAATAATAATAATATCTGAGAATAACAAAAAACTCTTAGAAACTAAATTATATAGTAAAAATCTAGTAAAACGAATAAACACATGGCAAGTCTCATTAATAATATATTCTGGACCATTCATAAGCTGGGCAAAAGAAAAAAAGATAGGCACCTTGACCAGAACACTAGGAAATTAATGATCATGCACAATGCATTACACAAAAAGATGATACTGAGCGACTTTACGTGAAAAGGTAAAAAGGGGAAGAGGACTGGTAAGTATAAATGACCGTGTAGAAAACAAAAAAAGAATTGGAAAAATACATTACTCAGAACACTGAAAGGCGTATTACCGCAGCAAGAAACAGGGTCAAAATGAACAATACAGACAGTAGCGAAACCAGAAACAAAACAAAAAAAAACGACACAAAATAGAAAGAAAAACAGCTACATAAACGAGTCATAAGAATGGCAAGAGAATGACTCGCGGAAACACGTAGAGATGGCTTCAAAAAAGAACACTTGAACAGAGAAACAGAATCGCTACTGACAGCTGCACAAAACATCGCGATCAGAACTGACGACATCAAAGCTAAAATAGATCAAATCGAGGAAAACAGAAAATGCAGACTGTGTGGCCAAAAAGACATAACTGTAAATCACATAAGTGAATACAGTAAACTAGCGTAAAGAGAATATAAAAACACACAAAACAAAGATAGGACTGCATGGGGAAAGCAGTACACTGAGAACTGTGCAAACAAATAGTACATCACACACTGGAGACAGTACTGGAAAACGTAAATCACAAACTCCTCTGGAACAGTAGGTAAAAACAGACAAACTCACCCAAGCAAGGGGAACAAATCAAGGGAGGCGCGAGAGCGCTCTATCCCTTAATAGACTTAAAAAACGGCCTATGCTAGAAATCTCATTTCTTTGATCAACCATAACTCAAAAACCAATAAACCAAATTAGTTAAAACTTTGCACAAATTTTTTTTTGATAGGTTCTATAAGTGTGTAGAATTCTAGCATGATTAGTCAAGGCAACCCAGAGATCCAGAAAGGTCAGGCATGATTTTGTGTTATCCATGTGTACGTACGTATGTGCCACCCCGTATCTCATCAACTATTAGATGGATTCAGCTGATTTTTGGCAGAGATAGAGGTTCTAGGGTCTAGTTGATGGCATTTTAATTTCAGTTTACCATATACCTTAGTTTCCCAGAAAATTCCAAAAAACCTTTAAAATGACCATTGTATTGAGGCATAGCCTTTACAAAAGTAGTTACATTCCATGATAAATGCCAGTATACTGAAATCATATGCCCTTAATAGGGTTAAGATGAAAATTCATATACACTAAATGTACAAAAGCAAGGAAATTCCCAAATTTGTACACTTTTATTGTCATTAAGGGTATGTGAGCACAACAGGGCTATGTATTTTACTGGTAGGAATTTTTCTTCAGCGCACCTCACACACTTCATCCACTCATGCATAGAGATTTATACTGTAGTGATGTGATAATGAAATGGTTTAGTTGATATGTAGTCATACCCTTAATTAATGACAATAAAAGTGTAAAAATTTGGGAATTTCCTTGCTTTTGTACATTTAGTGTATATGAATTCTCATCTTAACCCTATTAAGGGCGTATGATTTCAGTATACTGGCATTTTCCATGGAATGTCATTATAGTTAACAAGAAGAAACAAACTGCTGAATTGTAGATTTGGCCATTCGAGCCGACAACATGGTAAAGATCAAGAAGACAGAAAAACGAAGTAAATACACAGAACTTGACAGAAAGGATTATGGAATATGAAAAGTCAATATAATACCAATAATTATAGGATCACTAGGAACAGTCCTGAAAAAAAAAACTGGAAAAAGGACTAGGAGAAATTGGAATCAAAGAGAAGATCGAGACTATACAACGAACGACAATGCTAAAAACCGGTGAAATCTATAAGAAAACTATCGAATGCGGAAACCAACCCACATAAACTACGAGCTCTAACCAACCACGTGGAAGTTGTAACAGAAATAAAACCAAACCATGGGAACCCGAGAAACTAAAATTGCACGGAATCTCATAAACTGATCCCCCTCCTCCTCCCCCCCCCCAAACAAACAAACAACAAACACAACGTGTATGGCACTAACCTCGGCTGATACCACACAAAATAGTCATGAAATTAAGAAAGATAGAAAGATTGAGGAGACAAAACACCAACCAGACTTCCATTGGTAAGGTGTGGAGAGTACTGAGGCCTCGAGGAGACTCCACCCAAAATTCCAGTGAAAACCAATGGTCACTGCCAGTGGAAAATCAATGGTTTGCAGTGGTTATCGAATGAAAGTGCTGGAAATCTGGGGAAGTTTATTGTCACTCATTCTTCAAGGAAATACCACTAGTTATTGGTAGTGATCAATCATCGATGATGACTTGTATAAAAAATCCCAGTGGATAAATAAATAAATAAATATATAAATACTACTACTACTACTACTACTACTACTACTACTACTAATAATAATAATAATACAATACAAAGCACGGTACTGATGAAAAACAGCTTAAATATAACAAAAATCTTCGAGTGCAGAAACCAACCCACATAACCAGGTGACGCCGACCAATCACATGTACACTTAAATAGAATAACGCTGCATTAACGCAACTAGAAATATAGAAAGAACATTATACAACAAGGGAATCGAAACTGCTAGTGTAGATATGTAAACAAGCAAACATGATATGAACCCGCGTCCCTAATGGACGATATTACTGTCATCGGTTATTGTCATAGGAAATGTATGTGAAGAGTTAAGGACGATGGGAAAACTAAAGGGATAACACTATCCAGACCTCCACTGGAGAGACACGGACTGTACTGAAATCTAGAGTAGGGAAAAAATCGGCGAGAATTCAGTGGTAAACAGCTGTTGCGAGAAATGATGTTTAATGATGAGTGAAAGAAGCGGAGAATGCTGAAAATCTGTGGAGACTAGTTGTCACTCAGTCTCCAGGTAAAACCTAGTGAGTAAATAATAATGATCAAACGTAAACGGAGGAAGAACAAAGACGAAACAAAAAGACTCTTCAAAAACTAGATAATTCTTGAGCAATGTATAGGAAATCGACAACACCGCAATCAGAATGCAGAATGGCTGCAAAAAAAAAAATGATGAACAACTTTGAGAATTTGAAGAAGGAACAGAAATTAGCATCGAATATCTCTAGATGACCGTAAAAATGGTAAACTGGAAATCACCTGATCACGACGGATTCTGGCTTAAAAATGTAGTGCTCTACACAAAAGAATAGCACAAATAACTAAATAGATGTATATATGAAAGAGACATATCGGAGTAGATTACCAAAGGAAGAACAACGTTAATCAAAAAAAAAAAAAAAAGACAGCAAAAAAGAGAACAATCATAAGTAACTACAGGCCAATAACCTGCCTACCGACTGCGTGGAAAATCTCAACAGCGCAACAGCGAAGAGATCTTCGAGTACTTTAATAGAACGGGTTTCTCCCCGAAGAACAGAAAGGTGTCAGAAAGCGACAATAGAGACAACTAAGCTGTTATACATCTACTAGAGGATACTGAAAGGAAGTAAAAGCAAGAAAAAGAACATGGCCATGGCATGGAGCAACTACAATAAAACATACAGCACGATAGTCTATAGATAATAGTTGAATGCTTCAAGGTGTTTACAATAATAGACAAAAATCATCAACATCATGGATAGGAGAAAGCAATAGAAAAATGGAGACTGAAACTGACAGTTAGATCAGCCTTCGATCTCGGATCGAAGTGTAGTATCTGTTCTTTCCTCGGTTAGTGAAGGAAAAGTCCTTCCAGACTGAGGCAATTTAAAAAATTTTTGTCCTAGTCCAGCGTGCCTCTTTTTGTGGAGCTGAATATTCTTCATATTAAAAACCGACCTTGTGTCTAACTCTGCCTACGTGTGTTGGAAAATAAATAGGGACAGCTAGATACTTCAGCGATATAAGTGTACCCTGGAGCAGTTTTATGATATACCCTCTATCACCACTACTTTTTTAGTGATTCACGGATGCAAATGAAAAAATAAATTACCTCAACTAGAAATATCGATGGAACATGCTATTACAAAGGAACTGATACTACTTTGGTAGGTATATGAGAAAAAGTACTATACCCCCTAACGTAGTGGAATTTCTAGAATGAAAGAATACATTTTTCCACTAATATAGTCTCTGTTTACTACAAATAAATAATTATTGCACTAATTTCTTTATACCAAAACAAATCTTAGGTCATTCTGAAGCAGACCACTAATTTCTTTATACCAAAACCAGTCTTAAGTCATTCTGAAGCAGACCACTAATTTCTTTATACCAAAACCAGTCTTAGGTCATCCTGAAGCAGACCACTAATTTCTTTATACCAAAACCAGTCTTAGGTCATTCTTAAGCAGACCACTAATTTCTTTATACCAAAACCAGTTTTAGGTCATCCTGAAGCAGACCACTAATTTCTTTATACCAAAACCAGTCTTAGGTCATTCTGAAGCAGACCACTAATTTCTTTATACCAAAACCAGTCTTAGGTCATCCTGAAGCAGACCACTAATTTCTTTATACCAAAACCAGTCTTAAGTCATTCTGAAGCAGACCACTAATTTCTTTATACCAAAACCAGTCTTAGGTCATCCTGAAGCAGACCACTAATTTCTTTATACCAAAACCAGTCTTAGGTCATTCTTAAGCAGACCACTAATTTCTTTATACCAAAACCAGTTTTAGGTCATCCTGAAGCAGACCACTAATTTCTTTATACCAAAACCAGTCTTAGGTCATTCTGAAGCAGACCACTAATTTCTTTATACCAAAACCAGTCTTAGGTCATTCTGAAGTAGACCACTAATTTCTTTATACCAAAACCAGTCTTAGGTCATCCTGAAGCAGACCACTAATTTCTTTATACCAAAACCAGTCTTAGGTCATTCTGAAGCAGACTACTAATTTCTTTATACCAAAACCAGTTTTAGGTCATTCTGAAGCAGACCACTAATTTCTTTATACCAAAACCAGTCTTAGGTCATTCTGAAGCAGACCACTAATTTCTTTATACCAAAACCAGTCTTAGGTCATTCTGAAGCAGACCACTTATTTCTTTATACCAAAACCAGTCTTAGGTCATTCTGAAGCAGACTATATATGTTTTGTGGGTAGATCTGAGGTAGTTTATGAATTTTAGTCATACAGACAGACAGTCAGAGACACAGAACAACATATAACTGTGCTTTATGTTATAGACATATATATTTTTTCAATGTTCTTAACCCTGAAGATAATTAACTGTTTCGTTTAATAATGATACTACTCACGCAAACACGTGTATCCACTGAAAAACAGCGTTATACCTAGAACCAAGCAGGTCATAATGATAAGGCACGTCTCTGATTGATTTTGATCAATTCAAAGGGATTTCAATGCTGACATTCTCATGTATCGAATATGTGAACGCGCGCGTCTCATTCCTCCTTTGAATTTGATGCGCGGAAAGAAACATTTTACTTTTATTTTTATTTTAACTTGGTGACCTTATTACGAATCAATATTTTTCAATTGCTCGGTGGGGGTGATATTTTCTGACCTTCCAAGTCTTTGTTCGGCCATATTGTTTTCTATTTATTCATCGAATCAGCTGTTGCCAAAAGCTG
>OY744521.1:28620424-28670424 GCA_963556195.1 Sepiola atlantica | reverse complement strand
ACTCCAGCTGTCAATTACAGTCTCTATGTTTTTATTGCTTTCTTAATCAAATTAATAATCTTGTCGGGTATCTTGTATATCCTTGTATTATCATTAAGCATTCAATTATCCATGCTTTAGGGATTATGTTATAGGCTTTCTTGTAGTCAATCAATGCCATGGGTATGTTTTTTTTTCTGCTTTTTACCTGCTTCAGGGGGGAGAGCGGGAGAGGAGAGGGGGAGAGCGGGGGAGCTTATAGCGTTTCTTGTTATTTTTGTTCTATTGGTTCATTTTTGTGCGGTGTCAGCTGAGGCCGGTGTAATTTATTGGGGGTGGGGGGAGCTCATGAAGTTATATTTCTTGCATTTTCTATTCCTTGGTTTGTGATGTGGTGTTTTTTCTGTGGTTTTGTTTTCTTCCTGTTGTAGATTCCATGTGGCCCTTCGTAGCTTATGCGGGTTGGTTTCCGCATTCGAGGGTTTTCCTTAAGATTGCAGCTGTTTTGATCATTGCTGTCATTTGGATAGTTTCAATGATCCCTTTTATTCCAATTTCTCCCAGTCTTTTTCCCAGGTTTTGGGGAATTGTTCCTAGTGCTCATACGATTATAGGTATTATACTGACTTTCTTCATGCTCCATATTCCTTTCAGTTCTCTGGCTAGTTCCGTGTATTTGCTTCGTTCTTCCGTTTCTTTGATCTCCACTCTGTGGACTGCTAGAACGGCGAATTCTACGATTTTGCAAGGTTTTCCCTTTTTGTTGATTATTATAACATCCGGTCTCCTTGCTTGTATGAGTTTGTCTATTTGTATATCCATATCCCAGATGATTTTGTGTTTTTCGTTTTCCAGTACTGTTTCTGGTTTATGTTTGTACCATTTGTCTGCGTATTCGAAATTCAATTGTTTGCACAGTTCCCGGTGTACTGCTTTTCCCACACAGTCATGTATGTTCTTGTATTCTTTTTGGGCTAGTTGGCTACATTCACTTATTATATGATTTACTGTTTCGTCTCTTTGTCCACACAGTCTGCATTTATTGTTTTCCTGGGTTTTATCTATTTTAGCTTTAATGTAGTTTGTCCTAATCGCATTGTTTTGTGCAGCCATCAGTAAAGATTCCGTTTCTTTGTTCAAGTGTCCTTTTCTTATCCATGCCCAGCTATTTTCGTTGGTTTCTTCTCTTGTGAGTCTTCTGAAGCGCCTATGTGGTTGTTTTTCTTCCCACTTTTCTTGTCGTTTTATTTCTGGTTTCGGTGCTTCCCGTGTTGTTCATTGGAACGGTGTCTGTTGCTGCCGTGATCAGCCTTTCTGTGTTCTAGTTTATGTATTTCTCCAGCTCTTTTTAAAAGTCTTCCACACAATATTCTATACTTACCAGTCCTCTTCCCCCTTCGTTTCTTTTCATGTAGAGTCTGTCTGTACCGTCTTTTGGGTGTAGTGCGTTGTGCATGGTCATTAATTTTCTAGTCCTCTGGTCAAAGCCTGAGTTCTTTTTACTTTCTTTGTTTATTATTATTATTATTATTATTATTATTATTATTATTATTATTATTATTATTATTATTATTATTATTATTATAATAATAATAATAATAATAATAATAATAATAATAATAATTTTCATTTTTATTTAATTTTCTTTTATTTGCTTTCATTTTCTTTTCTTTATTTTTTCTTTTCTGAAGGTTCTTATTACACAGGACATATTTAAAAATTTTTTAAATCAGTATAAATGGAGCGGTCATTGTTAACTCTGTATCCGGATTCTTTTTCTACACTCCTTGTTATAATTTTGAAATCCGGAAACAACAAATTTTATTGAACCGGATCTCACTCCCTGACATATATAAAAAGAATAACTTCATTTGTTCAACTATTTGTGAGTGAACCTGTTTCATTATTAATTTGGTTATGAAGTGAAAATGGCTAAAAGTCACTTTGTCTAAACGCAGAGAAAGTTAGGACTCCATCACTCTCTCCGGTTGACATGATGGAGTGATAAAGGAAAAAGTTGTAGCCGTGGCTACTGTGAGCGATGGAGGAGAGTCCAGGCTGCGATAAGTCAGTGGTGGCGAAGAATGAAATGAATATGGAAAGCTTTGAATGTGTACCATTAAGGCAGCAGTGAAATAGGGAGGGTGAGAATATTAGTGAATTTGCTTTATGGGAGAGATGAAAAGGGGAGGGGGTATGAAACTAAGAGTATAATGTATTCTTTCAAATTTGAACTTATGAAATAATTTATGCTCGATATACGAGATAGAGCAATTATATAGACAAATGAAAGCAGAGAAATAAAAAATGTGACAACAACACATCCATTACGTCTTCAGTTATTCAAAACAAGGTATCCTATTTAAAGGAAGGAAAAATAAATATTCTTTAATTGAATATACCTTGGTTTGAATAACTGAACACGTAATAGATTTGTTATTGTCACATCTTTTATTTCTCTTCTTTCATTTGCATATATATATATATATATATATATATATATATATATATATATATATATATATATATATATATAATACATATGTATGATACACACACACACACACACACATATATATATATATATATATATATATATATATATATATATAATGCATATATATATAATACACACATATATATATAATACATATATATATATATATATATATATATATATATATATTTATAAGTATTTGTTTTTATCTACACACGTATACGTTTAATCCTTACTGGAATCGTCAGTTTAAAGAATAATTATTTACACGAGTTATATTTCAAACTCGAATTCCAACGTCTTAGCCCTCACGGCCGTTGTCAACAACTCGATAAATCAGTGAGAGATTAATCATATTTAAATACAGCTGTCGTAAAAGGTTCTGCTATTGAAAGGAACGTTGCATGTAAGCCACAATGACAGCTGTGTTAATACTACTCGCTACAGAGCCCAGCCTACATTTAGGGCCGACAAATAATTATAAATATTATTTTCATCTACATACGTATACGTTTCATCTTTACGGGAATCGTCAGTGTAGAGAAGAATTATCATATTTAAAATCAGGTGTCGTAAAGATATTATATATATACATATAAATAAATATATATATATATATATTAATTTATATAAAACACATATTTTAAAGTTATATATATATCCCTTATAATATCATCCAAATTGTTTAAAGAAAAACAAGCTCAATGAAGTTTTCGGCTTCAGAGCATATATACTAGTTGGCTGCATTACAATGAGCAAAAAAAAATCAATCGACAATCATAATTTATTTCGGCGAATGCCTATATTTTTTTCCTTTCCGTTTTACGCGCGTTTTACAACTCGGTAAGAAAAATATAATCTTTGGTTTACTAAAGCTGCTCTTCAGAGACAATTATTTGATACTCAAAAAAACACGCAAATTATTCCAAAACAAATAGGAAGAAAGGTGAGCAAGAAAGATCAGAAGAACGGAAAATGAAAAAACACGAAAAACTCACTTTAAAGATGACAATTAGAGAAAAATTCCCCCAAACATCTGACACAGCGTAAGCCGATTCTCATGCCACTATGACAAGATGGCGGCTTGATAATTTATATTTTTTGGATTATTTAGACTACTATTCTTATCTGGGATGTTATTCTCACAACGTTTTGGCCGATGTAATTTTCGATCTTCTTCTGGAACGTCTTGTCGAACTCGGAAATCTATACGGAATTTCGAACTGAATTTTTTTTTATTTAATCCACGGTGATGGGTTGTTCTCGTTCTGTCAACCATTACCGAGTAGAAGTCTTAAGTATTTTTTTTCATCATATTCTAATTTAGTATCGCCTGATTGAAGCTTGAACACTCAGAATATAATAAATTGTTACTTTGAATTTGATCCGTTGCGCCACGGGTCCGGAAAGGGTTAATATGGCGTAAAACATAACAACAAAACTAAGCAAACCTCGCAAATAAATGGCAGGCATTATGTGTACAGGCTTCTGCATTGTTGTGTATATGTTGGATTGTTTTATAGGTATGTATACACTCGTGTACGAGACGGATAAAGGAATAGTGGGATGGAGAGAGAGAGAGAGAGAGGGAGTGGCGGGAAGATTGAAGATGATTGAACACTTGCAGGCAGAGATGACAGGTTTATTCTGTCTTATGACTGAACTTGAATATTACCTCCTTTCCACCTATGTACTAGAGAAACAACATATACAATCTAAACAAAATAAACATCAATAACAATAACGAAAATAAAAACAACATATCTCATTGTTAGTAGTAATTACCAGACGTGAGATGTACACGTTTTGGTCACACCAGACCTCCATACATTTCCGCGTCCATCATTTCTCTTTCTCTGTTTCTATGCAGCAGATATTGTATTTCTGCCGTTAGTAGCAAATAATACCTGACCATTATTGTGAAGTGCGTGGCAGTGTTTGTTGTTGTCTTCCTTGAAATATTTTCTTATTCATGTAAAGATGCTCAAGGCAATCTTTAAGCCACCTGAAAAAAGGTCCTTACATTCACCTTGAACTTTCCTACCAACGACTCTATTAGTAAAGTTTTAGAAAATTCTGCCATTTCTTCTTTGTCTGCAAATGCCCAGACGGAATTTCACAATACTTTGATTAAGGTTGCTTCTAATTGAAAGTAAAGGATCACAAAGCAGCATCATAAGTAACATTAATCGCCCCCACGATGTGACACAAGGTCAGTTTTATTGGGTTACCCTGGATTAGGAGATAGATAAAAAAACTGCCACAGTTCAGAAGAATTTCTCTACCTGATGACAGAACAAATACTATACTCTGATTAAAACACGTTCTGGAGTTAATTCAGATCCAAAAACGTCAAACCAAAAATTAATACCGAGATTCAAACACACGAACCTTCAGTGTTTTACATTCACACAACTCGGTTTTTATGCATTCAAAATTCATTAGATTATATTTGACTACTGGAGTAATTAAACTTTAACTAATTTATAGAAGAACTGGTTGGATATATGCAGGTACTTAGATGTGTATTACAATTACTAATATAATCGGGTATTGATGAGGTGGTGTTTCGTATCGACATCACTGGAATATTAAGTTTTATTTCCCATTTAGTTACGTCTTTTATCGTAGTATTTCTTTCAATAATTTTTCTTGTGTTTTTTTTTGGGGGGGGTCTCTGTTTTGTTATTTTTAGTTTTGATATACTGGTTATGGGAAGTGTATGTATGTGTGTATACATATATGTATATGTATATATATATGTACATATATATATGTACATACATATATATATATGTATATGTACATACATGTATATGTATATGTACATATATATGCATGTATATATATATTTATATATATATATATATATATATATATATATATATATATTCTGAAGGAGCTCCATAGAGAAGTACAACGTATGAGGAGTGTTATGCAGGGATAATGAACTATTCTTCGTTTATTTTAGCAATAGAAATTTAGAGAATGCAAAACAAGACATACGCAATTTGTTTTAAAAATCTGGACCTCAAGGTAACTATAAACATAAACCACACAATTGTGAATTTTCTAGACATCACTCTAGACCTACACAATGACACATATGAACTGTACCACAAACCCAATTATACACTTTACTATGTAGACTATTTTCGAACCACCCGGGTTCTATTGAGGAAGCTATTATCCCAGTATCTCTAATGGAGTATTAAATTTTTCATCAAATGAGTCATTGTTCAATAAAAATAAAGAATATTACAATGAAGCAATAGCTAGGTCTGGGTATGGTGGTGCGATAAGCTATATGAAAGGGAGCTCGAAGGAACCAAATGCAGACTGTACTGTGGATAGAAAAACATCCCACGTAATATCATACAATATGGCTATGGGTAATTCTAGACTATACAAATAATACGCGGGATACCATATCAAGCAATAGAGGAACACTATGCCCACAAATAGAAAGGGAAATACTAGAAAAAAGACGTAGAAATTCAATTTGATTCAACTCTCTTCATGGCTTAAAAATCCCCACTAATATACCCAAACAGTTCTACCGAATTATCGAGAATAATTTTCCTAGGGATAGCAGACTAGGTAAGATTATAAATAAAAATACTGTCAAACTATCTTTTTCAACATCGATGAATCTAGTCTCAACTATTGTAGGTTCAAATAATGCCAAACACAAATAAAATAAATAGGAATTCACATAGAATTGCAGTTCAGGTCCAGGATAATAACCTCCGATGTAACTGTAAAAATGAAAATTAGTGCCCTTTAGAAGAGAGATGCTTAATCGCAGATGTAGTATATAAATGCAAAGTCATAGAAAGAAATATAATTAGAACATATATTGGGTCAACAGGCTATAGCTTCAAGGACAGATTTAGAAATCATATACAATCATTTAAGGAACCTAGTCCTAACTCACTGAAGCCACCTACAATGTAGCTAAATATGTTAAGAAACTACATAGTAAACACACTCAGTTCAGCCTTAAATGGTCTATATAAGGTAAAGCATGGAAATACAAACCTAACAAATCTAAGAGATGAAATCTCTGCACTCTGTAATTTTACCATATAGTTATGTCTAAGAACAAATTATTGAATAAGAGGCAGGAGGTTGTTCAGAATTGTTTACATATAACCGCATATATACAATCTCGTCACATATTTGTATAGATACTTGAGGTATAAATTCCCAATCAACGTAAATTAGAGAATTAAACACAGTATAGGGAGCATCTAAGAGGAAGTAGGTAAAATAAACTGGAAACCTAGAGTAGATAAGGAACAAGAATATCGGGGTAATATCGGATGACCTTTTTTATATTTCTGGAGGTCACTGTTCTAACAGTAGGGAGGGGGTACTGTTTATCAGTTTTTAAATTCTATGTCCGAAACATACAGCGGGATAAAACACTCACTAATTTAATAGTATCTATGAATACATAATAATAAAGTTTTTTAGTGTGAGAAGTTGGATATTTAATCAAAACTATTTTTCCAACTTATGCATCACCTAGATTTTCTCACGAAAATAGCCCAAATCATTTCTCCCAATAGTGATACATGCAACAATTGCTGACCTCACATTGATGGGCACGTGTAATTTTTTTTTACGTAAACCATCTATCATAAAATTGAAAATAAGACTACAACATAAAGAAGCGATAATTATGAATACAGAAAATAAAAGCTTATTTACACGTAACATGGATTGTAGTATAATTGAAAAGGGACGCTTAGCTGTTCAGAATAACTTGGAGAGACAAAATGTAATGGTTTATGTAGTTTTTAGAAGTAATAAAATAAATATTCTTTATTGAAAAACGTACCTATTAGTAAGTAACGGCCTCTGACAGAGACATATCTGAAATAGATTTGTTTCGATATAAATATCATCATCATAAATACCATAACAACTTAAGCTGACATTCGTAAGTTTAGAATCTTGATATTCTAAAATTATACCCCATTGTGAAGAGCGCAAAATTATATAATATGCCTCATTTCTATGGTTTAAAACTACTTAAAAATGGAATTGGGTATACTGGGATTTGTTCTCTAGTCACCATGTTCGCACCAGAGTTGGAAAACATACCAACGCGCACTACCACAAGAATGTGTGCTGAATATTCGTGTGCTCCGCTCACCATGGCGAAAATATAATTTAAAAGAAACACAGTTTCCTGAATTCAACGGCCATTTTGTTTTGTCCCTATATCTTTGGGAATCGCATGTCTGCAACTATGTCGACACATTGCCCTTAAGTAACTGGGCCCAACAGCAAGCAAAGTGACACCGGCATTTGTCACTGGAGACAGTCGCGCTCAGTTCGCCCACCAGAAGCCAGCCAGTGGAAGATCATCTAGTGTCGACCCGACTCCATTATATTAAGATGACCTGTATTTGCTACCCTGAAAAACGATCTTTTCAACAACAACAACTTTCCCCTTTAAAGGCGAGATATCAATTGCTACCGTATTGTCTGGGCCTTCGTGTCTTGATTTACGCCGGTCTATCGGTTATCCGTCCTGTGTAGCTCTAAGAGGTGCACCCTCCCAGGCTTTGCCTTCTCACCCTTTGAGAAGGGGTTGGTTTATTGCTAATCGCCTGAGACGCCCCTACCGGGGAATGCCGGCGGGGCTGCCCAGGCAATTTTTAAGTGACCAGAGCGCTCAAATTCTCGAGTGTTTTTTTTCAAATCCCACTTTCCAGACCTTGTGTCACATCTTACCTTGTGGGAGGAAGATAAATAGAATCAATTGCTACCGTAAATTGTGAATAACTCGCGCCGTATCCTTCAGCCATTCATCGACCACATATTCCGATTGATCACATTCCAGCAACATCTAATACTGGACCAACGAGCAGTTCAGGACCGACGACGACATCACGCCAACGCTTAGGGATCGTCTCTCCTGACGGACCCGCATCACAGATCAAGACACACATCCTTATATTTTGTATCCATCAAAAGCAATACACATTGTTCAAATCTAAATTCCTTTGTCTGTTTTTTTTTTGCTATCATATGCTTATTATAATAAATGGAAAGATTTTAAGAATAATCGTTTTTTGGCGTATATCATATTTTATTCCCGACTCCCACGTTTAAAAGCCCGCCCTTTTGTCAGCTTGTTTGTAACACCAGTGAGATACAAGTCATTCGTACTGATTACTAAAAAATGAATGTTTATAATTCGCAGAATCTGTTCCTCAATTGTTCTTTTAAAAATATGGTGTGAATTGTTATTAGCATCGCTGACACTGTTGACAATTACTTAATTCTTTTTTTACATATAATCGGCTGGATCGCCTTTGATGGATGCTTGCTGTCACCACCGAACCAACGCAACACCTGCGTGTAATGCGACAGCGTATTTTTCATGTTTTTTTAAAAAATAAATTATTTTTCATGTTTTTTTAAAAAATAAATTATTTTTCATGTTTTTTTAAAAAATAAATTATTTTTCATGTTTTTTTAAAAAATAAATTATTTTTCATGTTTTTTTTAAAAAATAAATTATTTTTCATGTTTTTTTAAAAAATAAATTATTTTTCATGTTTTTTTAATTCTTTTAATTAGTTGTGTAAAATAGAACATATCCGAGGAAAAAATATAATGTTACAACATATTTCTACAGATTTATCTCCGCAGAAATAACAAAAAAAACATAGATTAAGTAGAAAAATTATTCTGGAGATTAATTTTTAAAAAGACGAGCCAAAAAATCAGCTAAAATGGCGGGATTTAGTCTAGAATATTTAATGATTTATTTGGTGGTATTTTTCCCAATAATTTTGAACCAATAAGTGTTTATTATTATCATTATTTCTTTTACTCATTAGGGGTTGTCATACATCAATTATCAGTGATTGCTCACAAATGGTGTTCCCCGAAGTCTGAGTGACAAGTCGCCACAGATTTGCAGCACTCTTCACCTCTTTCGATAATATTTGTAAATCATTTTGCGTTATTACAACAGCCGTTTACCATCGATTTTTTTTTACTAGCAACGACTGTTGCTATTCCCCAGACTTTGTCTGACAATAAGCCTCCCCAAGATTCCAGTACTCTTGCGCCCTTCCATTAGAGGTCTGGTTGGTATTTTCCCTCCTCATTTACTCTTCACAACCATTTTGTGATATATATATATATATATATATATATATATATATATATATATATATATATATATATATATATTAATTGAATGACATGATAAAATGAGAAATTAATCAGATTTTATTAAAGTTCAAAAATAAGGAGTGATACTGCGTCCTTAACTCATAGATTTTCAAAGAAAATCTTCTCCTCAGATGACAATTACCGCAATGACATTACTACAGGTAATAAAAATTAAGCTTTGAAAATATATAAAACTATATAAAAATACATAAAAATATATAAAACATCAAATATATTGGCCCAAAACACACTATTTTGTTTAACATATACAGTTCATCAAAGTTATAAAGTTTCAAACAATTTAAAGAAAAATGTCAAAGAAGTCGATTAAAAAATATAATTAGATTAATAAAATCTGATTAGTTTCTCATTTTATTATGTCATTCAATTAATACTATTGCTCTATACACTATATTAGGCTTTGTTTTCATCCGGATAGTCTACTGGTTAAAGATATTATTTATAATTATATTATTTTATTATATATTATTTTATATTATCTCTCTCTCTCTCTTTATATATATATATATATATATATATATATATATATATATATATATATATATATATATATATATATATATATGAGGAAAAAGAAACAATGTTTCAGACAAAATATAAAAAATAAAAATGGAATAAAGGATAAGCAAATCAACAACTAGCAAAAATAAACTCAAAAACACATATTGAACAGTTCTACCAGAATATTTCGATCGTTTATAATACGACCTTCTTTAGTAGGTAGCAGAACTTTAATTAAAATCTAAAACAATAAAAATTAATTTGGCGTTCTGTTTTCTTGTCGTCAATAAAAAAATAAAATAAATGAAAAATGTTTGATTTTCATTGAAAAAACGTGTGTTGATCGAAATATTTGATCTATTGTATATAAAAACAAATAAATCCTGGCATCGATTTGGTTTTTATTAAGTTATATATATATAGAGAGAGATAGATACACACACACACACACATATATATATATATATATATATATATATATATATATATATATATATATATATATATATAAAAATAATTTATTCAATTAATATTAATATCCACAGATAAACTTGTTTCATTTTACTTAAGACTCATCAGTGTGGCCATATACAGTTGACCCGCCGACCACACAACTCGAATCTCGAACATCGAGTCCCAGTCATCATTTACTATTAAGATCCAACGTCTTAATCGATGCCATTTGTAAAGATGAGAAGAAATACACCGTGTATATCATTACGCTACATTAAGTTTCTAAGATTGTTCAATTTCAAGCGAAAAAAAATCTGCATTGTAGCTACACAGAAACATTTACCGTTTTCATAAGAGTTCTCACCCTTAAGGGAGACAATATACATAATATTAAAATCATATTCATATCCACAGCTAAGCTTGTTTCGTCTTCATAAGAACTCATCAGTGTGGATATATATATATATATATATATATATATCCTCTCTCCATATATGTATTACATATGTTGTCACTTTCTTCCTCCCTCACTATATGCCTTCCGTTATAAATCGCACAATTTTCCCCTCTCTATATATGTGTATTGAATAGTGAGTGTGAATTTCTCTTTTCTCATTTTCAAACATGTAATCTCCTTGTTTGGGTGCTTGAAAAGGCCGGAGGGTCGAAATAAATTATCGCACCGGTGATTATGTGAACCGTGTTACTTTATACACACACACGCACACACACACACACACACACACACACACACACATATATATATATATATATATATATATATATATATATATATATATATATATATAACCTAATGTGAGGAAATATACCAAACAATAACATACTTGCAACGTCTGCAATATTTTATTAATAACTTGTTAATGTTCCCATATGTTTCCCTTATCTCATTAAAGTCTTATTGTATAAACATTATGTATTCAGGGTGTATATTCTCGCACACGACGATTTACATTAGAATATATAAATATTCGTACTTGATTGCGATTTAATAGCGCTTACTAAAAGTGTAATTACTCTAGTGACAAGGAGCCTTCAAAAGAAAATTCACGTTTATGCAGATTAAGTAATGTCACCTCTGTTGTAACCGCCGATTTTATAAATATTCAAAACTTGTACATATTTAACCTTGTAAATAAGAAAAATATCATTGAGGAACTATTCAAAACGAATTAAAATAAACGGTAGTTTTATTGTAACGTTCGACAGTGAAACACACAGACATATTTTTCTTTATCGCATTTATAAACCTAAAGACTAATGCGTATTTATTTTTGCATTTATATCTGAATAAATATATGTACTTCCGTCCCGTCACGCAAAAGTTAGCGATTAAAACACGTGCCATCTTCTAGCCTCCGTGGTGGATGGCAGCGAAAAAACAAATAGCAAGTGAGACAACCACCCCAGACTTACCCCGACACCTGAAATGAATTCGAAAAAGAAATCTTTCACTCTATAATACAAATTCAACGGTTAGTGTTCTTTTTTCTTTAGGTCATCAGAAATGATAATAATAATTTATATATGAAAAATTAAATGACTGACGTAATTCTATGATCTTATATAAATATCTATTTTAATGGAGATTTAGTATCTGTCTGAAGCCGAAACTATACTATAACTTTTATTAATGTACTATAATTAAGTTTAATATACTATTTCAGACTAGTATATTTTCTTTCAATGGTCAATTTAAGGGAGGGGACAGTGTAGTATCTGTTCGGTTTTCATGATACCATCATCCAAGGTATTACCTCTTTTTTCTGGGGGGGGGGGGTAGTGTATTATCTTTTCGTTTGTCAGGAGACCATCTTCCCAGGCTTTACTTTCTCCTTTGAGGGATCGTGTAAGATGTGCTTGTTCGTCCTGATGCCATTTTCCCAAGTATTACCATCTCTTTTTGGAGGGGCAATGTAATATGTGTTCATTCGTGATGATACCATCATCCCACGCCCTATCCCGCTCTTTAGAGTGGTTAGTGTATTATATGGTTGTTGGTCCTCCGATTTATAAAATCGGGAGACTTATGTTTTGAGGCATGTCCGTCCGTCCGTCCGTCCGGATTTTTCTCCGCAACCATCCATTCTCTGAAATTTTGCATGAAGTTGTAACTTCGGTCAGGTTAGAAAGTGACATTCTCCGATTTTTGTAAAAAAAATCTGGTTAGTCCCCCCAGGGCGTCAAAAGACCCCGAAATGGCAAAAAATGACATTTTTTGCCCCATAACTTTTCATCCATCCATTCAATTTCTCTGAAACTTGGCCAAAATGTGGAGGCAATTGTTCCTAATAGAAAATAAGTATCGCTGACCTTGGAAAAAATCTGGTTCGCACCCCCAGGGGCTCAAAAATGGCAAAAGATTTCCCTTTTCTCCCACAACGTTTGATCCATCCATTCAATTTTTCTGAAACTTGGCCAATATGTAGAGGCAATTGTTCTGGATATAAAATGAGCATCCTTGACCTCATAAAAATTCTGGTTCGCGCCCCCAGGGCGTCAAAGGGGGTTCAAAAATGCCCCAAATTGCCAAATTTATTGCATTTTACACTCGCCACATCGAGTCACATACAAAGGGGAACCACGCTTCTTTATGATACCAACCTACCAGACTAGAAAAAATATGCGACGTGAGGGAGTACATATTTGCTTGTTTAAATAATATATTCAGATAAATAACGAGTGCGAACACTACTGAAGCATATTTTTTTTCCTCATTTTTGGACAGACGGTGTACTCTAGTAGATGAAACATTTTGATGTTCTAGTCTGCATTAAATGTTATCAACGTTTTCTTTATTTTTTTATTTACCATTTTTATCTATCTCATCATATTACTCGCGTCATTGTCGTAATTAGTATAATTCCTTTTTTTTCTTTGCAGAACTCACTCGAGAATGCGTGTGACTATTGCGGTGTATACACGGGGGACAAGAACTATCCATGTTCCGTGTGCGGACTGGTTTTTCACAAGAGCTGCGTCAACAAGCTGTACATAAAAAACAATCAAGGAATATCATTGGCCATGGCTGGATACCGAATTGGGGATGACTATTGGACATGCCACAACTGCGTAAGTCATAAATGTGTTATTCTTCGTAGATGTGTGTGGGCGCTTGTACTCGCACGTGGACGATAGAGAATTCTTATTATTTTATATTCATTTACAGTCGGATAGCTGCCCTTATTTTATTTTATCAAAGCCTAAAGGCCACTCGAGGATGAGGATTAATGAGATTGTTAGTCGGATGATGAACAATGCTATAAGGAGATTGGAAGCGATGGGTGAAAAGGGGCAAACTTTGATTACTTAAAAAGGTGCTTTCTTAGATTAGTGTTACACCGGCCGTTCTTACACAGGAGAAACTACACCGGTTGTCACTATAAATAGTGCGAGTCACCAGAAGACAAAGCACCGTCTTGTAACTGTCTAGCCAAGAGCTAGTCACTTTCTTACTTTGTTAATACACTTGTTAAACCAACCCTCGACTTGACTTCCTTAATTTATTATTTACTGTGGAACAACTTCACAACAATTAGGATGCACGCTAAAATCGACTTGGCGTCGGATATTTCCGGATGGTTACGTTCACCGCCGGAAAATACCGACGCCAAGTCAGTGTGTCTACCTGCGTTCAAAAAATACAAAACGAGGCTGGATTTACAAGTGGGAAATACCCAAACATTAACTAACATTTAAGCAATAGATTAAAGAAAACAGTCAAATAATACATTTAGTCAAATTGTATGAAACAACTATTTATTTTTGTAACGAAGAAATCAAAATAAACAGGTGATAAATTATATTTTTTAGTGTTTTTTTTTTTTTACCGAAAATTAGTTTTGGTTTCGTTCGAGTTATGGTTTAGGGTTAAATATTAACATTTTTTTTCTTGAAAATTATTTTTAGTTTCGCTAGGATTAGGGGCTAGGATTAGGTATTAAAGTTTTTTTGTTTGAACATTTTTTTCTTTCTGACCAAAGTTAATGACTCATTCGGGAGACGCAACAGCTAGTGATAGCTCGTAGAAATTAATTGCAGTACTTTCGCATTTCAATCAGTTGCAATCGCGTTTCAATCAGTTCAAATGTTGACATGTCGTTTGCTTATATTCTCGCAAACTGCTTAGCTATCCGCTTCGGTTCCGTTCGGTGGTTTACGTAAACATCTGGAAAGTACCGACGTCAAGTCGATTTTAGCGTGTGTCCTAATCTAAGAAAGTATCCTTAATAGGACGGCTCAACAAGTATTTTTTGACATTGGACTTGAAGATTTCTTTTGGCCTTTTGGCCAAGATCAAAGTGTAGTATCTGTTCCGATACTGCACCCCATAGACTGGTATTGTCTTGGCCTCCGGGGCTTGATTTACGCCGGTCTATGGGACAGTCCTGTGCAGTTCTAGGAGGTCCACCCTCCCAGGCTTTGCATCCCCTCTTTGGGGAGGAGTAAGTTTATTGCTTACTGCCTGAGGCGCCCCTACTGGGGAATGCAGACGGGGCTGCCCAGGCAATTTTTAAATGGCCAGAGTGATCACCTCTCGGGCGCTGGCTTTTCTAATCCCACTTTCCCGACCTTGTGTGACATCTTACCTTGTGGGGGTAGATAAATCTCTTGAAGACGACTATATTGTAGTCAACAGGGAATCACCCCAGTGGTGTTGTGTTCCACAGATGGAAAGTTCTTGGAAAGGAGCTCCGTTCATGGAAGTTTCGTTTGGTTCTAAGAACACAGAGGAAAAAAAAGAAAGTTTTTTTTGGCAGTGGTGGTAAAAAGATGAGTACTTGTTGTGAAAGTTTTACATCGCCACAAAATCGTCACAACATCGCTTCAACTGCTGTGAAATCCGGTTTCTTCAGGCACATTTTGTTATAATCAGTAACCACGTGGAAATTTCGAAATGAACATTTTGTTTAATCTATGACCATACTGTTGTCCAAAAGGTGTGAGTTGTCTGATGGGCACGGAGTAAACGGTAAGTCGAGTTTAAAATCCTATTAGGACTCTTACGTTCATGGCGGACTAATATCGTTGGGAAATCTCTGCCTACCTGGCTACATTTTATGATACAATCTGTTATTTCTATTAACACTATTTACATCTTTCTAACTGTTGCTCCTGTCTTGGTTTTCATATTCATAATATGTCGGTCAATGTACTCTCCGGCCTTCATTAGGTTCCATTTATCGACGTTGAAATTTTGAACTGAATTACTCATCCCACGAACATCGTTCTAATTCATCTTGCCAAGCTTTGAAATATTTTGTATCAGATAAAATTGTCTTCATAGTATTGTCGCTGAAACCTGATCCCAAAATTGAACTCACGACCTCTATATTCACTCAAAATGGGGTTTCAATCAATCGCTTTAATCGTTTAGGTGATTACGTTACTGGGGTAATTCAGGCTCAAGTTATACAGTTTATAAGCCTAGTGTATCTATAATTATGGCATGATTCTTTTACCGATTCGATAAATCGCACCTGAAGAAGGTCGGAGAGTATAACGGTCGAAACGTTGTGAATATGACAACCTAAATGAAGACAATATTTCCAAATTTGTAAATAGCGAAAATCGTACTTTGATCTTGTGCTCAATCAATCATTCACCGCATATATTATGTTTCAGTGTAAATACACTTCAAAGAAGTTAATATCTCGTAAAATAGAGAAATCCAACCCAATGATTGTACAAAATATCGGAAATCTGTTGAATGTTTTCAACAGTTTTCAAATAAGAATCACAGACTTTTATTTTTTTAATTTTTGGTAACAGCGTTTTATGTCTTGGTAATTTGTCCGTCTAGAAAGGAATGACACTGGTTTCATAACCATTATTGAAGCACGGCTGTTAGAATTGAAGGTTAACTAAATGAACATGAATTGTGAAAGACAAACAGAAAAACTTAGCAAATCAAATCACAGCATGAAAACCTAATGTCTACGTACATCTAATCTCTTAGACAACATGTTGGTTCAACCCACTCAGTTACAATAGTAAGGGGACAATTTTATCAGAATCGAAATGTTCATAAGCGTGGGAGCGAAATGAGAAAAGTATTCCTGGAATGAATAAAAGGTTCAGTTCAGAATTCTCAAGGAAAAAATACGGAAGCTTAATAGAAGAAAAAGTAGAAACTAATCTTCAATCTTAATTGTTTAAACAAAAGCACATTTTTTAAAACTAGGAATAAATAAATTGTTTTTATATTTTGCGGTATATCGATCCTTTTCTGCCCATTTAATGCCAAATTCAGTTATTTTAGTAAAATTATGCTTCAAGTTTTGAATATTTTCAAATATTTGATAGATTCTTTTATAACCTCGTAAATAATAATTTATAAATAAATGGATGAACTATCAAGAGAAACGTTTAACAGATTTATTAAAACTGAACACAGAATGAATTAATGAGTTAATTGGCCGCTGGACGCGATTGATATATTCACAGTCTGACGCAGTGGTCGTTGTTTACTTTCTCTCTGGGCAGACGACCTTTTTTCCAAGGGCGATAACTCTTAACTCCTGAAATGGTTCAAGGGAGGTAATTTCGTTTTCGTTAGGTATCCTAACAGATTCTATTTTGTATATGATTAGTGTTTTGATCAATTTGTTTTGTAGGTGAATATTTTTAGAAATAATTTATAATTGATGAATTTTATTTAACTCATAGATGATACCTTCACATGTACTACCCCTCCGTGTTTTATCATCGGATGTATTATCTAAAGAAGTGCATTTCAAGTAATTAAAATCATAAAATTATTTAAACATTTGGACAATATACAGGGTGAGCCAAAAGTAGGTGGACAGCATTTGGAATAGGTTTATGTATCAGTTATATTAATGCAATTATTTATTATAACTTTGTTATAACTATGTTATTTGTGTTATTAATGTGTTGTTAATGTGTTGTATATATGGCTCACCCTGTATATATGTATTTTTCGCTTGTCATAATTCCAGAAATGTTATCTTTTTTAGGGATAAAAGGCTGGTATTACATAGATAAAATTCAATTGCTGGTATAATGTAAAAAATAAAATTCGTATAATATCCCGGTATTCAAAGATCGTACTTACTTAAAATTCCTCTATTATATTTTATATTTTTTCATATACATGCAAGACGTCGAACTATTTTAATTCTTACAATAAATTTTCAAGTGAATTCATTTAAAAATCATATTATTCTATCAATATCAAAAGCATTCCCTTTAAAAATATTATTTGTATTTCTTTACGAAATTAGTTTGGAATTTTAGGATATTGTTTAAATGTTTTCGCATTTTTAAACACCTTTTAAATAAATATCTGAAGTGAATAGCATTCTTTAAAAAAAAACATGTCCGCATAAAATCTTTACAAAAAATATATTTTTATATTTGAAATTGTTTTATTTTTGTACGATTTAAGGGCATAATTTAAATGTACTTGCAGGAACTAGATTTGTGCAGGGGGTGTTGAAAGGTAGAAATGTTGAATGCAAGAAAAATCACTAGTTTTCAATGACTTTTAAAACGTTCTCAATAGAATATTTTATATAGGCCAACTCCATCTAACAAGAGTGAGAGAGAGAGAGAGAGAGAGAGAGAGAGAGAGAGAGAGAGAGAGAGAGAGAGAGAGAGAGAAAGTGATAGAGAATAAAAGAAAAAGAAAGATATAGAGAAGGAATGAGTGAGAAAGTGAGAAAAAGAGAAAGTTAAATTTTTAATTCGGTTAGTGACTCTATCTGTTTCTTTTTCGTTATACTTTGTATCATTTTAGAAGAGTGATACAAGTGCCGTCTGCTTAAAATATTAGCTTCGTGTTTCTTTTCTTCTTCATGCAAGTTTACTTATGAATGAAGCAAAGAAAGAAAGTGATAGAAATTCGAAGAGAGATAGTGAGATAGAAGATAAGGTTTAAATGTTGGCTTGTGGTTATATATATATATATATATATATATATATATATATATATATATATATATATATATATATATATAATTAACTTGTTACAGATATCCAGGGGGTATGAATCCGAAGGAAGTTGAAACCGGGTTTATGAGAGTGCTCAATGAAAATTCAGAGCAATATATATATTTTTTGATTTTATTCCATTAGTTGCGACAAAACAAGTTTTGTTTCATTGGCGCAAATAGCGGCCAACTCATCGGGCTAGCGATGGAATTCAAATGGCATACGTTTTAACTTCACCTTAACGGGAGATTGAAAATTGAAAATACATTGGAGGGGGGGGGACAGAGTTGGGGCTTTGTCTATAACGGCGACATGGGACATGAGAGGGGAGGGGGGAGGACCCCAACAAGTCGTGTTTCAAATTATTGCGTGGGAGGTTTTCACGTGTTTGTGCTGTGATGATCTCAATTTCGGCCGGGGTGGGAGGAAGGGAGATGGGGCGACGGCCAGAGTGAGTTAAATTTAAAATGAGAATAAAATTATGATTATAACCGTCATTCCTATTTTATTTCAATTCTAATAAGTAATTATCATGTGGATAAAAATGTTTGATAATTTTAATTTAGGGTATTAATTGCTACTTTTGCATTTTATTTATTTTATTTTAATGTTTTGTTTATTATTTGTAGTGAATTTTGTTGTGATTATATATATTTTTTTAAATTGTGATTATATTATACTGAGATCAATACTAGTGGAATCATTTTATAAGAGAAGTTTCATGGTGTTACCAGTTTTAGCATTAACAAAACCGATTATGATAACAATGATAACGCCTGCCAATCATACCTACGATAGTCGCAGTGATAATAGCCTTAATAAAAGCCTTAATAAAAATAAAAATAAATATAAATATAAATAAAATTAGAATAAAAATAGAAATAACAAGTTTGTAAGAATATTAATAATAATAATAATAATAATAATAATAATAGTATTAAAAAATAATAATAATAATAATAATAATAATAATAATAATAATGATAAATATCACCATCATTACCATCTTGCTACTTGTGAAGTCATTGGGCGAAATAAGTCGACAAGTGATGGTAGGCTTTTTTGTTCTACTACCAATGACAAGGACTAAGTACCAGTTAATAATTAAGTGTTCAAGATAGTGATCGAAGGGTTAAGTAATTGAGATTAGATTAGTCCAAGTGATATCAGTGTTAATAGCTGTCCCAGTTATGGGTTTATGTTAGAATTGGTAGTATGGCTGAGAGGCTATTGAGGCTGTGCATTATAGGTAGTACGTAGAGATTTGATGTTATTGGTAGTTTAGAGGGGTGGTTATATATTTATAGATTCATCAGGACTTGTTGGGGTGGGATTGGGTGGTAAATTTGGGTGGGTGAGTAGGGGGTTATAGTGTATTTTGGGGTAGTGTATAGTGGGGGGTTAATGTTATCATTCATTTTTGTAAAAAAAAATTTTATTTTAAAATTTTATTTTTAAGTTATGTGGGGTTAGTGTGGGGTTAAGGTGGGGTATGTGGGTTGCTAAGGAGGTAGAGTCTACTATGTTTACAGTTGATAGATGTCTCTTGTTTTCTATTTAGGAGTTTGTTTTTGTCCTTAAAGCGGATAATTTCCAGTTTTTCATTTAAGCATAATCTACATGGAGAGTTTATTGATTTGCAGGTGCTGGATTTTTTCAAGATTTTCCACTTTATTATGGGAGTTTCTTTTTTGGTTTTTATTTTGTGGTAGTGTAGTGAAAGTCCAGTTTGGCCAGGATGGTCTGGGTTGTTGAAGGAGAGTTTATGGTTGTAGAATCTTTCCTTGAAGTTGTTGCATGCCAGACCAAAATAGAAATAGGAAAATTATCTGGTATACACCTCCATTTAACAACTCAACTAAAACCAAATTAGGGAATAAATTCCTGAACTTAATAAACACTCATTTCCCCAATAACAACATACTCCATAAATTTTTTAATAAGAATACACTAAAACTCAGCTATTGTTGTGGTGACAACTTAGAAAAAATCATAAAAAAGCACAACATGAAAATACTAAACACCTCAGTAACCTCAAATTCTAAAAGAACATGCAACTGTAATAACAAATCAAACTGCCCCCTAAATCAAAAGTGCCTATCAACCCAAGTGGTCTATGAGGCATCTATCTCCTCAACTGAAAACCCATCCCAGACTAACTATTATATTGTTATATGCAGTCTTATAAAAAAATGAAGAACATTATAAATTAAGATAATACTATTTCTGAATATTGATAGAAATTTTGGTGTTATGTGTTTTTAGTTATATAACGACTCCACTGTCTAACTGAACCTATGACGAAATGATGATGGTTTTATCTTCTGTAACTATGTACTGACGAAAGTTTCAGAAACATATGTTCACAAAATATTTTGTTGATGTTGAATTTGTTTACATGATCATGATAATCTCATGAATTTTGCATTTTGACAAGTTATAATACATTTATATATATATATATATATATATATATATATATATATATATATATATATATATATATATATATATTTATAAATATATATATACATATTTATATATATATATATATATATATATCTATATATATACATATATATATTTCTTTATGTCTATTATATTTAATCAGGAGCAAAGATGTCGTCTGCTTGGCTTCATATTTCTTTCGTTGTTTTTGAAAGTTTTCTCGTGAATCAAAGAAAGAGAGATAGGAAGTTGGAACAAAGAAAGAGGGAAAGAAAGATAGAAAGAGAGACAGAAAGAAAGACAGAAAGAAAGACAGAAAGAAAGAAGTAAAGATGGTGGTTCTTTCTTTCTATTGTATTCAAGCAGTTGGAACGGTTTGCATATAGATTTAAAAAACAAGACATCGGAGTGAGATGTATGTTTTACAAATAACATGACAGAGAGAGAGAGAGAGAGAGAGAGAGAGAGAGAGGGAGAGGGAGAGAGAGAATGAGTGAGAGAGATAGTAAGAGAGAGAGAGTGTGTGTGTGTGTGAGAGAGAGAGGGGGTGAAGATATTGAGAGTAAGAGACAGAGCGGATGGATAGAGGTTTCAAAAGAAAGATGTTACAGACACTTTAAAAAACTTATTCTATTTGCTTTTCCATGGATCAAGGATTCGCCGTGTAGGCTTGCTAGTTGAAAATAATTAACAATTAATAAGAGAGTAATTAAATAATGAATTTAATTGAACTGTTGTGATTCCGTAGTTTTTGGTGATTAAAAATGTTGTAATTTTGTTACTATTCCAAAGTATCCACCATTCAATGGGAATAATGTTCACAGCGAGGTGCACTCTCCAAAATTTTCATCAAGCGACTAATTTTCTTATTATCTTGCCATCTCAATATTGTTTCTATCACAACATATTTATCACTATTAATAGTTAAATTGAACAGCGACAATAGTTAAATTGGTAAACTCTGTCTAAATGTAAATATTACGTAAACAGTGATAGTCATATTACTCTTTTTTTTTTAATTATTTCACCCCAAACAAGGAAAGTTGCAGTTGTAGACGTGAGGGGCTACTAAGAATTAGGGTGAAAGTTTAGGGGATCATCCTAAATTAGGAGCTGTGCAGCGAGATGCTTGTTCACATTAGATTAGTTTTTAAATTTCTGTATGTCGGTACAGTTGGGGAAACAGAGAGCCGGGAAGGAGCCTTAAAGGCCGGCTGCTCGAGGAAATAAGCCATTGGAGTAGAAGGTTCTCCGGCATCTGAAGACCTCCACAGTCAATGGATGGGATTTAACTGATTGTCCGGTTGGTCGAGTGTACTTACGTCAAGAGGGCACCAGGGCAGCAAGTTCATCGGAGCACATTCTACTGAAGTACTTGTAAAAAAAGCATTGCTGCGATAAAACAGGGGCTGGAGCTTGGTGGATAGTGAGGGACTAGATTAGAGACTCGTTTTTTGATCTTGTCTAAGAGGGAGAGACTAGTGGATGGTGCACCAGCCCAGATGTGACAAGGATGCAACACTGCGGCGATGGGGCAGGGGCTGAGGCTCGATATATATTAGATTAGAGACTCTTTTATGGGCCTTGTCTAAGAAGGAGAGACTAGTCGATGGTGCACCAGCCCAGATGTGACAACGATACTTCATTCATGGGCGGATGGTGTCTTTGTAGAGATATAGGATAATATCAGGTGTGAGAAGTTTTCTAGCACGGTGGAGGTAGCCCACTTTATTTGCAACAGTCTTGGCAATGTATTCTATGTATTTGTTCAAGTTCATGTTACCTGTAAGTGTTAGGCCAAGGAGTTCAAACGTTAGACTTACAGGTAGGATGCTATTTACCATGGCAATCGGTGGTTGAAGATGTTTCTTGTAGTTGTTGAAGGAAAAGAACTTTGTCTTAGTATCATTAAATGTTACCATCCATTTATGACCCCATTCCACTACAGACTGGATGTCTCTTTCTAAGGATTCAGCCATTGCCTCGGATATGTGCGCGTCAGTTTTACCCACATAACAAAAGTAGAGCGTGGTGTCGTCAGAAAATATACTCATCTCAGACACAATGTCATCAGTGAAGCCATTTATGAAAATCAGGAACAATAAAGGTTCAATGGTTGATCCCTGGAGTATACCTGCATTTTTGTCTTCTTCTTTTAAAGAGAATTTAGACATGTTTTGCATGAATTATAAAAGATTTACGTCGTTTTAATTGTAAAGCGGATGCTTTTATCTCACTAGAAGGGTCACCACATTCAAGGTCAAAAGCAACTCGGAGATGAAAGTTAATGGGATGGAATGATTGAGAGATGATGATTTTTATTGTCTATTTTTTGTTTCTTCTTTCTACTATGTTATTAGCAGGAATTGATTTTATTTCACGTCAGTTTGTTTATGAAAATACTTATTCCGGAGAAGAAAACTTTCAGAGTGGTCACATTTTATTCAAATTTTATTTTATTGTTCTTATACATTAAAGGGAAGTAATCACGTCATGAGCTATTTGTCTTGACTCTTGCATAAATAAATATCTATAAACACGTTTTCCATTTTTTCGTAAACAATTCAGTCATGTTTTCTTTTACTCCTGGGCAACGCCGGGTAGGTACAGCTAGTACATCTATAGATTTATAGTCTCGGCTGTAAATAACCCAAAGAGGATAGGCTGCTGTAAAACAAACGAATCATAAATACAGTTTGGTAAACTGGCTATGTGGAATAAGTAAAAAAAGGCTAGCTTTGCATTTCTATTTACCAGTACATTCGGACGTTTATACAGTCTTTGAGCTTTCCGATACCACGGTACAGATTATGATTCCTGGGTGTGTTGCCATATTATCTCTATTGCCAGAGTAGACTCGGTAGGAAGTTTTTATTTGTGATTGGCGTTGGGAATTATATTGCAAAAGCAATAATCAATTTGTCATCTTGAATATTCGCGTCGTCGTCGTCGTCGTCGTCGTCGTCGTCGTCGTCGTCATCATCATCATCATCATCATCATCATCATCATCATCATCATCATCGTCATGATCATCATCATCATCGTCATCATCATCATCATCGTCGTTGTCATCGTCATCGTCATCGTCATTGCACAAATATTGAAATGATCATTCTATTGACGATATAAAGAAACACACACTGTTTAGTGGAAGGCTATTGATTATACGATAACGGAAATCGAACTGAAAGTTGCCCGAAGATACACACACACACATACACACACACACACACACATACACACGCATACACATACACACACACATACACACGGTGTGTGACAGTTACAAATAGAGTAATGATAAACGCGCGTAGAGAGAATCTAAACGCATATGAATTTCTGAACAATTATATTCCGGCATATATGAATAGACGAATAGTAGAAAGGTTTTCTACGGTTTTCTAAATCTCTGGGATTCAATGAATTACCTTTGCGACTTTGTATTCACGTAAAAGCAAATTACAGCTTCTCAAGGTTGAAATCTTATTAATCCTAAACCATCCATTTTTTAATCATCTACTAATTCGATATTTCTTAGACGATTGATACCACATTAAACGCTATAGGTATATGAATACACGTCATTTAACGGAGATTATGCAACACTTATAACATGAGAAAAAACTTAGGTATACATGTGGAGGAACGTATGTACCTATCATGTAGATATGTATTTTATCAGGTAACTTGTTAAGTCTGATTAGTAATACGTAATCTAGTACTGTGTTTCGCACAGTCGGTTCTTTATATATATATATATATATATATATATATATATATATATATATATATATATATATATGCATATATATATATATATATATATATGCATATATATTATAATATAAAATGAAGTAATAAAATAAGGTGTCAATCAAATTTTATTAGAATTCAAAGTTCATGCAAAGCATCCTTAAGTCCTTAGCTCATGAGTTTTCAAAGATAATTCTTCTCTATATGCATATATATATATATATATATATAATTTATTTAGATACTGTATGTTACATATTTCAGCAATGTACCGCGGTTTCATCCAAAAGGGCAGATTTAGACATCTTTAGTAAATCTCCGTGCCCAGTGGAATCATCGGCAAGCTGAAACGATTGTAGTCACGCCCGACAGGGAATGGTGTCAACAATGGCAGAAAACGGTGTATCTCACTGAGATTAACATAAACATTGGATACTTTTCACTTCATCGATTCTTGACGCATTGTCAGTTCTTTCAATTTCTCGTATCTGGACTGGTACTCATCACCTGGATTAATCTTCAGTCAACCCTCTGGATGTCTTTCCTGGTTATGTTTTTCAAATTGTATGACCTGGATGGATTGTATAGATTTAACAAAAAAGTATGTTTTTGGGTTGATATATTTGATGTTATATATTTTTATGTATTTTTGTATATATTTTTTATATATTTTCAAAGTTTAATTTTATTACCGGTAGTGGTATAACTGCGGTAATGGTCCTCTGAGGAGAAGAATTATCTTTGAAAACTCATGAGCTAAGGACTTTAAGATACTTTGCTTGAATCTTGAATTCTAATAAAATTTGATTGACACCTTATTTTATTACTTCATTCTATATTATAATATTAATGCTCTATCCAGTATATTGAGCTTCAGTTTTTATCTGGATGTTTCACTAATTATAAGATATTAGTTGACGCTTATATATTTTGTTGGATTGCTTCATATATTGGAAAGTAACGCTCTATACTTGTAAGTTATACTTGTAAGTTATTACTGAACTATAATTCTTACAACAAATGAATAGAGGGAGCAAGGGTTATGAATTATAAATTATTTGTTTCTTTAGTCCTCACATTCCACGGGCGATGTTTTTGACAATGGGGGAAAAATGCTGTTTTCTGGGTCGGCTGCTGTTTTCAATACTCTCATAGTATTCATCACCATTCATCTGTAAATCTATCCATCTTGTTAACCCTAATACTCGAGTGGGTTTTTAGCCTTGATAAGTGTTGACTCATTAGTAAAAAAAAAGAAAAGAAAAAAGTTCCCTGTGAAATCAGTAGATGCGGTTTCCAGACAGCTTTCAAAACTGGTGGCGATTGCTGGCACCCATATCGAATTTTTAATAAAACCCATGCTATACACTTTCTTATATTCATTTCTTTTAAAAATCATATTTCAGTAATAAATTACGATCAATCCATTAATAATAGGGAGTCACTTTGCAATCACCCTATATATATATATATATATATATATATATATATATATATATATATATTATCTTTTTAAATTTTTTTATATTGTATTTTTATTTTTATTTTTATAATGTTTTATTATTATTATCATTTTATTTTTCTATTTTTATTTTATATTTGTAACTTATTCTTTTTTCTAATATTTGTCTCTGTGGCTCTTTCTGTCAATAGATGTTCCTCTACGACGAGCTTGTTATTTTTTCTTTGACTTTCTGTAAGACGTGTTGTTAAAGGCGCTGATGAAGTGACGTTTTTGATTAGCTTTGTTAATTTATAAAATAAAATAAAATAAAGTATTTCCAAAATGTTTTGGAAACGACCGTACGCCATACTAAACTTGATGTTCTAATTCTTGGAACAATTGTAATGTTCTAATTCATTGAATCCTTTTATATATATACACTGATGAGCTGTGAAACAGCGAAACAGTCTGTATGTGGATGACTATATGAGCCCCCCCCCCCGGGTAGAGCTTATTTGTAAGGGTATCGCCATTTGCTTTAAGGCATAGCTCATTAGGTAATACTAATTCGAACTCCCGGCATTTGCAATGTTTACATTGAGATATATCTTACGTTCAGGCAGTGTCGTATGATGACATAGGGGTTAGCAGCGCCGACTGTCAGCTCGACGGTTGCGTTTCGATCTCGGCTTGAAGCACTAACTGGTCTGGCCGCACTGAAACAGCGAAACAGTCTGTATGTGGATAACAATATATATATATATATATATATATATATATATATATATATATATATATATATATATATATACTTTAGAAGAATACGCGTCCTAGGACGGATGAAATGAATTCCTCAAACCAAACATCATGTACCATTTTTATGTCTTTTTGCAAAGATTAAAATAAAAATATAATGATACGTAACCTTATGTCTAGAATCCTTATTCCAATTTTAATCAAAATCCATTGCACTAAATCCATTGCGCAATTTTAATTCTAGAAATTGGCTAACATTTTAGGCCTAAGCTTAAGAGGTCTTAACAAGAACTTGTAATTCAAGGATTTTTTCTTTAATTGGTGTCTAATGACTATGAATAAAATTTAATGCAACTCTAAAATATTTGAATTTTTAAATGGAATGTTGTGCCCATATTACGCTTCTTAAAAACCCTTTAAAATACTCAAATTAAACTAAAATTGTGAAATATTTATTAATTGATGCCTAATACCTATTGTTAAAATTTCACAAAAATCGGCGTCGTCTGAATTTTCAAGAAAGAGTTTCTACGTCCTTTTAACAACATTAGCATAAAACTTAATTAGACTAACAAATAGCCACTCTTACGACTCCTTACGCCTAGCAGCTATTTTCCAAAATTCATAATGATCGGTTAATTAGTTTAGGAGTGAATACTATACGTAGAAATATATAAGGATGTACGCACACCCAATTTCATATAAACATTATAAACATAGACACAAACCTAACTTTATATATAAAGAGAAGTATTGATTTACTCCTCTCCAGGAGTTAGGCACAAGGCCAGTTTTTATCTTACTCCCACAAGTAAGATGTGACCCAAGGTCGGGAAAGTGGGGTTTAAAAATTGCCTGGGCAGCCCCGTCGGCATTCCCCGGCAGGGGCGCCTCAGGCAGTAACCAATAAACTTACTCCTCCCCAAAGAGGGGAGGCGAAGCCTGGGAGGGCGGACCTCCTAGAACTGCACAGGACAGACCCATAGACCGGCGTAAATCAAGCCCCGAAGGCCAAGACAATACCAATCTATGGGGTGCAGTATCTATCGGAACAGATACTACACTTTGATCTTAGCCAAAAGGCCAAAAGTAGTTAAGATTTTATTTACTCCTCCCCAGGAGTTAGGCACAAGGCCAGTTTTATCTTACTCCCACAAGTAAGATGTGACCCAAGATCGGGTCGAGAAAGTGGGGTTTGAAAAGCCAGCGCCCGAGAGGTGAGCACTCTGGCCATTTAAAAATTGCCTGGGCAGCCCCGTCGGCATTCCCCGGTAGGAGCGCCTCAGACAGTAAGCAATAAACTTACTCCTCCCCAAAGAGGGGAGGCTAAGCCTGGGAGAGTGGACCTCCTAGAACTGCACAGGACAGACCCATAGACCGGCGTAAATCAAGCCCCGAAGGCCAAGACAATACCAGTCTATGGGGTGCAGTATCCATCGGAACAGATACTACACTTTGATCTTAGCCAAAAGGCCAAAAGTAGTTAAGATTAAATTCTAAATAATCTTCGATTTCCTAAAAACATTTCCTCGTCTCAATTTTTATTCGCCTCCCCACAAAAGCAATAATAAAAGAAAAAATAATAAAAGAAAAAAAAAAAACACTGCAATCTTTTATTGAAATTCTCACATCTATCAGCGTTATCTGATTTCTTGTGCTTTCAGTAAGAATATCTCATTTGTGTTGTTCTTCGCGAAACTCGACATTGATCTTCCTCTATCGTCTATAGAGTAGGAAATACGACCCTACACCCAAACTGTCTCACAATGGAAGTCGATACTTTCTCTAGACCATTAGATAACGTGTTTTGTCGCAATTCACCGATGAATACTTGGAATATTTACGATTTCATTTCGAAATTCGGTTTAACTTTTATTTTCTGTATCTATTCGAAATAGATTCGAACGGTCAACTCCCCGTCCTTCTCCAGATGAATATAACATTATTTTATAGTTTTACGTTATTTCTCGTTTTATTTCGAAAGGTCCATGATATGTCGATACATCGTAAGAGTAAACCATCTATTTGTATTATTTAAATTATTCGGACTACTGTTCTCAACTTGGATGTTATTCTTACAACGTTTCAGCCGAGTTAACCTCCAATCTTCAGATGCGTCGCATCGAATTCGAGAATATTTATATTGAACTCGGGAATCCGTACGGAATTTCGAAAGGAACCCTTTATTTCATCTATGAGGGTGGTAGCTTGTTTTCGTTCTGTCAGACATGACCGGGTAGGGGGGGGACTAAGTAATTTAGAATTGTATTCTTAGTATCACCCGCACTGAGGATTGAACCTTCGACCTGCAGAAGACTGTAACGTTGCGCAACTAAGAATACAATTATGGATTACTTCAGACATTTACTCGGCCATGACCGACTGAACGAAAACAAGCTACCCCTCGTGGATTAAATAAATAGTTCCGTTCAAAATTCCATACAAATTTCTGAGTTCGACGAGACGCACCTGAAGAAGGTCGGGGGTTATATCGGCCGAAAATGTTGTAAAAATAACATCTAAGATGAGGACAGTAGTCGAAATTAATTCCGAAACATAAAATATTCATAATAAATGACAGAAAAATGCTTTGCCAGTGTTTACACTCGCTATGTATCTCTCTCTCCCTCTCCCTCTCTCTCTCTCTCTCTCTCTCTCTCTCTCTCTCTCTCTCTATATATATATATATATATATATATATATATATATATATATTACTAAAATATTCATAGAAAATCATAGAATTACGTCAGTACTTTAATTTTTTATATATAAATTATTATTATCATTTCTTATGACCCAAAGAAAAAAATACCCACAGTTAACTTTTTATTATAGAGAGAATGATTTATTTCCGAATTCATTTAATACAGTAGGGTAAGGTCTGAGGTGGTTTTCTGACTTGACATTCGCTTTTTCGCTTCCCATTATCACTAGAAAAAGGCACGTGTTTTACTTGCTAAACTTTGCTTGAGAAGATCGAAGCACGCATACACACAAATATATATATATATATATATATATATATATATATATATATATATATATATATATATATATATATATATATATATTAATACTCATTGGTTTTATTATAGAGGTGATGATATATAAAACAAACACTGTCTATCTGTTTCCACAATTTCTCCGTCCCATGTAAACTTATAACCAACAGCATTAGAAATAAACTTATAACCAACACCATTATAAATAAACTTATAACCAACACAATTATAAATAAACTTATAACCAACACAATTAGAAATAAACTTATAACCAACACAATTAGAAATAAACTTATAACCAACACCATTAGAAATAAACTTATAACCAATACCATTAGAAATAAACTTATCACCAACACCATTAGAAATAAACTTATCACCAACACCATTAGAAATAAACTTATAACCAACACCATTATAAATAAACTTATCACCAACAAAATTATAAATAAACTTATAACCAACACAATTATAAATAAACTTATAACCAACACCATTATAAATAAACTTATAACCAACACAATTATAAATAAACTTATAACACACACAATTATAAATAAACTTATAACCAACACAATTATAAATAAACTTATAACCAACACCATTATAAATAAACTTATAACCAACACAATTATAAATAAACTTATAACCAACACAATTATAAATAAACTTATAACCAATACTATTATAAATAAACTTATCACCAACACAATTATAAATAAACTTATAACCAACACCATTATAAATAAACTTATAACCAACACAATTATAAATAAACTTATAACCAACACAATTATAAATAAACTTATAACCAATACCATTAGAAATAAACTTATCACCAACACAATTACAAATAAACTTATAACCAACACAATTATAAATAAACTTATAACCAATACCATTAGAAATAAACTTATCACCAACACCATTATAAATAAACTTATAACCAACACAATTATAAATAAAGTTATAACTAACACAATTAGAAATAAACTTATAACCAACACGAGAAATATTTATTTATTTAATTTATTTTTTATTTAAAACATAATTTTATTTTTTCATCTTAAAATTTGGGAATTTACAGTTCAATTTACTAACCGCATTGTCATTTAGGGCAGAATAATACGCCAAATGCATTCTTATTAGACGTGGATGGTTACCCGTAATGTCCGAAGACGTAGTTCTGGTAGCTAAGCCGCACATGAATGTCTCGAGTGGACACGTGACGCGCACCACACCACTTTGGTCCTTACTTGATCTAGACGGGCGGACGGAGATCCGATCAATCTGCTGTGAATGTCCTATATAACTCAAGTCCGGTACGTTTTGAAAATCGATTCATACACAAAGACTATCACCACCCAAGCCCAGCTCATTTATAAGTGCTATAAGACTGTTTAATGAGATCATCGCTTCGATATAGCTGCGTAAACAACACATATTAAACACACATGAGTAGTGTGAGTTGAAGTGAGACAGACACTAGAAATTACTTCCAACCGGAGTATATTGTGCGTGTGTGTAGTTGTAGCAAGTCAAGTGGGTTTCCAAGCTGACGTGTCCAGAGGTTCAGCTTCAAATCGGGTGCGAATCACGAGTAACGACAATAAAACTATGAATATTCAATGAAACATAAAAGATCTAACGTTGACTCTGATACTTCCGAAAATAGTTTTTTTTTCAAAGAATTTCCCACCGTTAACACAGGACTTCTTCCCTACCGACTACAACATGGTCGCTTTCAAGCGTCAACTAATACATGTCGAGCCGTCCATCTAAAATAATCAAACTTTTTGTTTATCGTTCTCAATCCTTTCATAGTACTGTTTCATATTTTAACTGACAATCCCAATAACTCACCGTGTTTCCGAGAATATATATTTCGTAAGTCATGATAATCGGTTTATTAATTTAGGAGTAAATCATATATATATATATATATATTTACAAAGAAATATTACATTTTTATATCTACATACGCCGGCGTTTCGAACTTACGATAATTTCAGACGGTCACAAGGCGCGAACCCGGTTCTGAGAATTCAACGAAGACTTTGCACGCTTTCACTCTATCCTCGCGGCACTCGTAAATTATCACGTGATACGGGAGAAATTAAGTTATCTTTATGCCTAAATACAGCGGGATGTACAATTCAGACTATCTAGAGCAGTGATTCTCAATCGCCGGTGGCTTTTGGCCTTGGTAAGTGGTGAAACATCATTATAAACAAGAATGAAGGTTACATGATGCTTTTCCTAAATATAAAATATTTGATTCTATGAATAGTACTGCTCCTGAAAGTCTTTCATCTTTCATGATTATTAAAATTTATATCAGAGAATATCATCAGAAAAAATAGTAAAATATCAGAAATGGGTCATTCCTCGTCGAAATAGAGAAAGCAAAACGGCGCGTTTTTGGCTAAAAAGGAAATTATTTCGCGACATTTTTTGCAATTTTGGGGGCTTTTGACCCCCTGGGGGCACGAACCAGATTTTTTCCAAGGTCAGAGATACTTCTTTTCTATTAGGAACAATTGCTTCCACATTTTGGCCAAGTTTCAGAGAAATTGAATGGATGGATGAAAAGTTATGGGGCAAAAAATGTCATTTTTTGCCATTTCGAGACCTTTTGACCCCCCTGGGGGGCTAACCAGATTATTTTTCAAAAATCGGAGAATGTCACTTTCTAACCTAACCAAAGTTACAACTTCATGCAAAATTTCAGAGAAATTCAATGGATGGTTGCGGAGAAAAATCCGGACGGACGGACGGAAATCCCTCAAAACATAGGTCCCCCGATTTTATAAATCGGGGGACCAACAAGAAATAATTTTAATCAATCCGAACAAATGAAAACAGAAGAAAAAGCAAACTTTACAAAAAAATAAAAAGATAACCCCGAAAACCCGTCATAGGAAACTAAATACTGTAATAACATATAGGCGGATTAAAACCAAACTTTAAGAAACTGCTTTTTCTATTGACCGATCTAAACTCTGCCATTTTGTTTTTCCAGGAAACCATTCCTTGAAAAACAAAAAAATAGGAAAGTACGAATAATTCAATCACATAATCGAAAAATAACTTTTAGAGGTGAAAATATATTTGTTAGGCACAATATACCTCATAGAAAATACACCCGAATCACAATCTACGAATTGTACACATAGAAATGCAGACATGTTCACTATACATGATGTCAAACGACCCCATCGGCAACAGTGAATTAAACAAAAACAAAACTCAGCTACCAAAAACTCTCCATTCTGCTTGGGAACTTACACACTCATAACGCTTAATAGGCAAATAAAAATCAAATAAAAAAGGCAGAATATTGGATTGCAATACTATATACATTCCATGATAAATGCCAGTATACTGAAATCATATGCCCTTAATAGGGTTAAGATGAAAATTCATATACACTAAATGTACAAAAGCAAGGAAATTCCCAAATTTTTACACTTTTATTGTCATTAAGGGTATGCGAGCACAAAAACGCTATGTATTTTACTTGTAGGAATTTTTCTTCAGCGCACCTCACACACTTCATCCACTCATGCATAGAGATTTATACTGTAGTGATGTGATAATGAAATGGTTTGGTTGATATGTAGTCATACCTTAATGACAATAAAAATGTAAAAAATTGGGGATTTCCTTGCTTTTGTACATTTAGCGTATATGAATTTTCATCTTAACCCTATTGAGGGCATATGATTTCAGTATACTGGCATTTTTCATGGAATGCCACTACTTTTGTAAAGGCTATGTCTCAATACAATGCCTTCTCATAATTTTTGTTGTTGAATTTTCTGGAAAACTAAGGTATATGGTAAACTGAAATTAATATGCCATCAACTAGATCCTAGAACCTCTATCTCTGCCAAAAATCAGCTGAATCCATCAAATAGTTGATGAGATACAGGGTGGCACATACGTACGTACACACAGATAACATGATTTCATGATTGAACTTTCTTGATTTCTGGGTTGCCTTGACTAATGATGCTGAAATTCTACACACTTATAGAACCTCTCAAATTCAAATTTTGTGCAAAGTTTTAACTAATTTGGTTGATTGGTTTTTGAGTTATGATTGATCAAAGAAATGAGATTTCCATCATAGGCCATTCGTGAAGTCTATTAAGGGATAGAGCGCTCTCGCGCCACCCGTGATTTTAATCACTGGGTTTTTTAAACATACGTATATCCAATTACTGGCACTTACTCTGCCATGGATCTGTCAATACGTGACCATTCAATCTACATGGATTATTCCTGGAAAATGCATAGAGGTACATTTTGAAAGAAAAACACAAATATAATAATGAATCAAATTGTTTTTTTAATTAAAAAAAAACAGAATTTGTTACATAGATTAAAAAATTTTCCAGGATCAGAAAACAATATCCTAAACGTCTAAGTTTTTTTCGGATGGCTTCAAAGACGAGGAAATAACAGATTATAAGCAGTACTTATCAAAGAAAGCATCCATCTCTAGAAGCTTACAAAATAGACTTAGTACTGAATCTGAGAGCAATAAAAACACGTTTATTATATCCATGAATTCTATATCCGTCCGAGTATGATTAAATGAAAATAAACAGAACAACCCATTGATCATTAACACCATGTGCAAAACAGCAAAAAAACAAACAAACGTAATATTGTGCAAGATACTAAGTCACATCGGAATTAAAAACGGGAGATAACTCTGATTCAGCAGGTCATCCTTAGAAATAATCATCGATCTTACACTGACATGAAAACAAACAGATACATAAAGGAGCAAATGGCAACAGCTATTGAAAAGCATCACAGAAAATAGACTATTTCAAATGAAACACATCGCAAACAATTTGGAAAGTTTATCTGAACTCCCCGAGGAGAACAAGTATTTTTTGACCAGACGACACATCAATCATGCACACCTGACGCATCCTTACATCGACAACAAAAAGAAAAATGATAAAAATGTAGTACATACCGAGCTCAAATGAGAACTAAGCACGCGCATTGCTAGGATGGCTCACACCAGGAACACACAAATTAACGGTAAAAACCTGACAGAACATTTTGAAACGACAAACAAATATAGTAATATTATAGTATTTCTAAATGGAACAGGACACTAGAGTGTTGATTTACTCCTCTCCAAGAGTTAGGCACAAGGCCAGTTTTTATCTTACTCCCACAAGTAAGATGTGACCCAAGGTCGGGTCGGGAAAGTGGGGTTTAAAAATTGCCTGGGCAGCCCCGTCAGCATTCCTCGGTAGGGGCGCCTCAGGCAGTAAGCAATAAACTTACTCCTCCCCAAAGAGGGGAGGCGAAGCCTGGGAGGATGGACCTCCTAGAACTGCACAGAACAGACCCATAGACCGGCATAAATCAAGCCCCGAAGGCCAAGACAATACCAGTCTATGGGGTGTAGTATCCATCGGAACAGATACTACACTTTGATCTTAGCCAAAAGGCCAAGAACAGGACACTAGAGTAACTATTATAATAATTCCATGATAAATGCCAGTATACTGAAATCATATGCCCTTAATAGGGTTAAGATGAAAATTCATATACACTAAATGTACAAAAGCAAGAAAATTCCCAAATCTTTACACTTAATGTTCTAGTTTGACACAAGAGGTTGACCGTTGACTCACGAATCAGTTCAACATTGTCTGTTGTTTACCGTTGTTGGTTAGAGTACACGCGTGTTAATTAGTTATAAATACCCCTTTTAATGGATAAATCTGTTAAAACAAAGGATGTTAGTGACGAGTGTGAAGTTGAAACAGAACATACGTTGAAGCCTAGAAAAGCCAGCACAAAAAAGACAAAAGTTCGCCATAATAGACAGTTTTGTGATGATTATTTGAAGTTTTGATTTTCCTGTACAAAGAGATGTTTCTCAACTATGTCTATTATGTATAGTTAGTGGTGAAAAAATGGCTAATGAATCCATGGTACCAAATAAAGTACAAAGACATTTCAAGACTAAACATTCTTACCTACAAAATAAAGATCTTAATTCTTTTCAAAGACTGTTACAACAACAACTAAAACAACGCAACATTTTTCAGAAAACAATGACCGTGCAATAAATCCAAATCCCACACTCTTGCTGAGTCAGTTATCATTCCTGCTTGCAAAAATATGGTGAAATCCATGCTAAGTGAGACAACTAAAAAAGAAATTAGTAAAATTCCGCTTTCAAATGATACAATACACAGGAGAATTGTCGATTTATCTGAAAACATTGAAACAAATGTTAAGAAAAAATTTGAAGGATCTAAATTTGCTTTAATAGTCAATAAATCAACCTACTCTGGTGCCCCCTCGACGTAAATTCACTAGACTAACTCGACAATCAGCTAAATCTCATTCATTCACTGTGGAGGTCCCCAGATGTCGGAGAGCCTTCTACTCAAATAGCTTCTTTCCTCGTACTGATGGCCTCTGGAACTCCCTCCCTGCTCCCTTTTTTCCCAACAGTACAGACATGCAGAAGTTTAAAACTAATGTAAACAGACACCTCGCTGCGCTGATCCCAATCTAGGTTGATCACCCCCTACCTTCTCCCCTTTTCTTTTTCTCAGTAGCCCCTTACGCCTACAGTGGCGGCCTGCCTTGTTTGGGGTGAACTATGTTAAAAAAAATATATCAGTAACAGTGCTCAATTGATTGTATTTGTTCGATTTATTGATGATGAAAGAATGAGTTTTTGTTTTGTAAAGAAATGCCAACAACTACGAGAGGTCAATATTTTTTTGATATGATAACAGGCTATCTTAAAAAAATGAATTTGACGTGGATGTTTTGTGTTGGCATTTGTACTGATGGTGCACCATGTATGGTAGGCTGCATTAAAGGTTTTGCATCACTAGAAAGAAATCCAAATCTTGTTCGTACTCATTGCTTTTTACATACATAAGTTTTAGTTTCAAAAGTATCACAAGAAGATTTGAAGCAAATGTTAAATTAAGTAGTTGAAATTGTAAATGATATTAAAAGCAGGCCAAGAAAGTCGAGATTATTCGAAGAATTATGCAAATCAATGGATTCTCAACATGTTTTACGACTCATGCATACCGACGTTCGATGGATACCAAAAGGTAAAGTGTTAACTCGCATTCATGAATTACAAAAGGAATTAATAATATTTTTTAATAAAGAAAAGCACGAAAGATTCTGTTTATATCTTCTATATGAATTTTGGATGGACAAAATGAAAGATTTAACAAAAATATTTGGTCAACTTAATATTGTGAACAGTAGTATGCAAGGTCGAAACGAACATATTCTTACATCGACAGATAAGTATGTTGCCCTAAAAAAACATTGTTTTTTGGAAAGTATTTATTAATTGATGTCTTATTTTTTAAATTTCACAAAAATCATAGGTATGAAAATTTTCACGAAGGGTTTTTCACCCCGTTTTTTTTCAATATATATAATGCGTCTTCAGTTGTTCAAAACAATAGTGTTTCAAATAAAAAAAATGTATTTTTCCTTCCTTGAGCCATGACTTCTCAAAGAATGAAATCTTATCCTCAGAGGAATATAGAGAGATAAGTTGGTAGGGGAATCGCCAAAAGTCATAATTTGAAAAGATATAAATATAATATAAGATAAAAACAAATATAGAAAGTATGGAAAATGTTCAATGCAAAGTGAAGAGGTTGACAATATATGAACAAGTTCACCATTGAAGGCGTCATGAAAATTGTAGCAGCAGGTTCAAAAGTGTTAAATCCAGAAAAGATTGGCATCAAACAATTGTAAAATCCGTTGAATTTTGGAGAAGTCAAACCATTAAAGGCCCAAGTAATCCGGGTGAAGGAGGTTGCAACGTAAAAGTTTAGGGTGTAAGTTGTGTATTCAAAGCCATCTGAAGGACTCCCATGGAATTTCCAGATATAGTTTTTATGGATTTGAATTCAAAATCGCATAATCAGAAGTAGCTTTCAATCTAGGAAAAAAAACGTAAAAACTAGCGTCTCTGCAGAAATCGAAAAGTTGACTAAGCCGTTTTAGAAATTGAACTAGAAATTAAAACAGGTTGTGTTTAAAGAATTGGGAGGTAGCAAAGAGAAAGTGGTGTGAGGAGTTAGATGGGTGAAATAAGAAAGGTTGGGTGGGGGCCGTCTGGATAAGGACAGCTTCAGATATAAAAATAGATTTTAAAGCAGGAGGTCATTAGGTAGGACAATAAAGTGACTGATTCATAATAAGTAATTAAAAGCCACAGAGGTTCTGTCAAAAAGGGGATGAGGGTATAATATTAATATTAATGAATTAATGTTGGGATTGACAAAGGGTTAATAATGAGTGCAAGAGTTAGGGAAAAGAAACTAAAAACAAAAGACCAAATAAAAATAAGAATATAATTAAAGTGTAAGGAATTAAAGTTAAAAATAGAAAGGAAAATTAAATTATTGTCAAATGTTTAAATAAATGAAGAAGAATAAAGGAAGTAGTATCTCAATAGGGAAAATTGGCCATAGGAGAAAAAGTCAGATAAGCGTATTTAAAAATATTACTAATGTTTAGGGGGGTTTCTAGTCTGGCGATGGTAGGGAGATCAATATGCAGGGGTCAGGGTCGGGGTTAGGATAGTTAGAAGTATGTAAAAAGGAAATATTTAGCATACAATTAAATAAATTGAACTGAATAAGTGATAAATGAGACGAAAGGAAGATATAGTGACAATAAAGCTATAAAAAGTTGGCTGTCGGTTATAAATATTAAAACTGTAAAAATATGAGAAAGAAAATAAGATAAACCGTTAGTAGAAATATTCTATATACATAGTACATAGATTTTGAAAAGAAGATAAAAGAAGAATATGTCAGAAGAAATGATTAGGGATATAAAGGCCATGAGAAAGTGGTAAAAAGGAGATTATATATATATATATATATATATATATATATATATATATATATATATATATATATTATAGATAAAATAGTCAGAGAGAAAAAGAGAGAGAATAAAATGTTCATACAATATATACATATATGAAACTGTGCAGACTCTTTATAAAGTACACGACTTAAAAGCAAACAAAACAACAACACTTTCGTATACGGAACATGTGTTCATTTCCGGCACAAAATAACCCAACCAGTATTTACGTGTCATAAAACCCAACAACTGACTAACCAACCGATTTGATTATGAAAATAGTCCAAGTAAAACAACTAGACTTACACATTTCTGCTTCCGCGACATACATGAAGTAAATTTAGACCCCCTATTACAATGACTGGTATAGCTCCATATACTAAAACTGCGTATAGAATTCTGCTTCGTATGCTCTTTAGCCCAATTATGGATGCGTATTCTTAGAAATAATAGATTTTATTCGTTCGCATTCATCGATTTTGATATTTTATCCGGTCAGCTATTTTATCACTAATTTCAGCGTGAGAGTAGGAGTGACCACCTTACCCCCACAGTAATATGGTATTCTCATTCGACCCAGAACACCACATAATAAAATTTATTTGTCTGATTACAAAATATACAAAGAAATCTTCTTCGTGTGGGCAATTCATATAGTATACATAGCAAACTGGACTTTACATTTCTTTGTTTTAAGCTAAATATTACATAAGAGTATGTACTGATTTTTTTTGTTTCCTTGGTCGAAAACGAGGGACCCGGTTTCCAGTAGTCATTACACAGAAAGTAACAGACCAAACATGTCCATTGTTATAAAAACGGAGACGATCGTCGCCCATAATTTGATATTTATACATTTTTTATATTTACTTCTTATTTTACATTGGAATCTAATTTACATATTTTATTTCTTAGCTCATTAGTCTCGGTGAATCGGTGCCTTTAATATAATTGGTCCGTTTGTTAGTCACGTATAGCGGATTAGTAGATTCACATATTTCTCATTATCGACCACACTTTCTGGCTTCTTCATCAAAGCAAAAATAATCGCAACGCTTGCTTTTCGTTACGACACCAACGATTTGGTAATTCTCTTAGAATTACTTAACTTTATTGTCTTGTATTAAAAGATTCGATATACTCACTTTTTTAAACGTCGCCACTATGAAAACAAATTAAAAAAAAAAAATTCATGTGCTGAACTTATATACCAAATCAGTTGACGGCTTTTCACTGTCCGGTGAAATATGTTTCGTTAACAAGCTGACAACAATCGAATAGTAGTACAATCATCTATCAGTTGTGGGAAGAGGGAGATGAGGTGGAAGCAAAGCGACGAGAAATTGTTTTGCTTTTTTTAAAAAAATAAATACTGTTATAGAGAGACTTGAGTAAGATCGGTGGATTTTCTTAAGCTGACTTTAAAGTTGGGGAACAATTTAAGAAACCCGCATAAATGGCTACTTCAACGATATTACAATAATTTTATTTATAAAATAATCCATAGAAGTTATTTAATAAATTTTACCTCCTAACATTATTTCTTTGAGAAGTTGGCAGGTGGAAAAACATGTCGATGGAAAGAATAGGAGAAGGCGTTAACGTGATAGTTACGGTTATAAACAGATAGCAAATTTCCGCTAAAATTAGTTTGTTTACGTAAATTTGTTATTCCATAATGTATTTAAATGATTGCCCTACAAGCATTTATATATAAAAATTAGACTTTATTTTAATTACAGAAATACCATATGACCTATAATCTTCTAGTTTCTGCAACTCTCCTGAACACTAGTTCAATCTTCCATTTGATAATATAGACCAGTATATATATATATATATATATATATATATATATATATATATATATATATATATATATATATATGTTTTACAGAAAGTCAGAACAACATCGATACAGTCGGTTTAAAATCACAACAAAGGGAACCTATATCGAAACTATCTTCAGCCTCTGTCTATGTCTCAAAATCTGGAAGGAGACCAAAGAACAGAGACTGTCGGTAAAAAAAATCTATTTTAGTCTTTAATCTAACAAATATCCAGAGAAAGTACAGAACTTAGACAATTTTGAGAGAGACATAAACAGAAGTTGGAGAGAGTTTCGATAACGGGCCCTTATAGGTCCCCTTTGTTGGGATTGGAAACCGACGGAACCGATGTTGTTCTGACCTTCTAGAAAACATTAATAAATAGATATTACACTCTTATTATTTTATTTTATTTTTCTAAATAATCGAACACTCTGCTAGGATTCTCGCCCACTAACCTTATATATATATATATATATATATATATATATATATATATATATATATATATATGTATTTTTATGTAATTATTGGTGATTGCAGCGTTCGTTGTTTTTTGATTACTATTATTTCGATTGTCTCACTTCCTAAGTGATTAAGATGCAGAAAATTGCATTATTAGTCGCCCTTAACTTTATAGGACGTATTTTTCGTTAATATATATTTTTTATTTATTTTATACGTACATAAAAGTAATCCATGGACACGTGTTTCTGGCTCACAGCCGTCATCAGCTAACTTACACAGAGATCGAACTTTCGATATTGATGTCTATAGTCCAGCGTTTTACCATCGGAACAAAACGCTCTGTATAGAAATATGTACAATTTTTATTACTTAAATATTAAATGTATTTGTATGTAATTATATTTATTTCGTTTTAGTTCGTTGATTTTTGCTTACTATTATTTCGATTTCAATATATATATATATATATATATATATATATATATATATATATATATATATATCTCAATAGATAAAGTGAAAGAATAAAATAAGGTGGGAATCAAATTTTATTACAATTCAATGTTCAAGCAAAGTTATGAGTTTTCAAAGATAATCTTCTCCTCAGAGGACTATTACCGCAATGACATTACTGCAGAAAATAAAAATTAAACTTTGGAAAAATATATAAAAAATATATATATAAAAAATACATAAAGGTATATAAAACATAAAATATATCGGCTCAAAACATAGTTTTTAGTAAAACTATACAGTTCATCCAAGTCAACAAGTCTAAAATAGCTCCAGGCAAGACATCAAAGAGGTTGATTAAAAAATAATCCAATTGGTAAATGGTGGTCCAAAAACGACAAAAGGTATCCAGGCGGGAAATTCGTTTGCTATCGATGCAGTAGATAACAGTGAAAATTGTATTCAAGGTGTATACAAATTAATAAAACGATAAAAAAAAAACGATAGAGAAAACAAATCATATGAAAAGTTCAGAAAACTCACTTGGTGTTGAATATTATAATGTCCAAATTCAGAGTCCCTAAGAACTGATAGGAGTAATGCAAACCATACAATCCAATTCGAATAAAATTAAACTGACCTGATGTATTCGGTCATTTTTTCTTCCGGGTCCGTTAAAATTACTCAAAAGAAAAAAATTAATTGAAATCTCGCGCAAACCTAGTAGACAGCGTAAGAAATTCGAAAGCGAACACTTCAACTTGATAAGACATCAGCACGAACGAAAATGAATTCAAATTGTGTACGTGTATGCGTTAGTGTCAGAGTGGCTATGAGTGCGTGAGTGGAGAAATCCATTATAAGTTTTCCCAAAACATACTTGTTTACTCAGGTAGGATCAAAACAGCAAATTTGATAAATTTAGAGAAATGCATCTGAATGACTTTAAATCTTTTTATTTGTTTTCATTAGTTCAGACGAACAGTATAAGCAGAAACGGATTTAAGCATTTTCTATTTGAACTCGTCACTACAGAATCAATACGGAGCCAAAGGGCCACGGGTTGTCTAGTTTCAGATAAAAATAAATCTTCGCGAATATGACATCATATCTTTGAGAAATGTTTCAGTGACAGAGAGATAGATACACGGACACCAAATATCCATTATAATAATGAGATGAATGTTAGTTGTCAATACGTGGGTGGATGCTAAATAACAATGTTTTTAACATCACACATGTAGCTAAAAGCTAAAGTTGAATATCAGTAGATCTGGAAAGAAAGGAATAGTTTATGAGTCGGAGCTATATGAATAAGTTAAAGACTATTAGTTTTGAGTCTGTCTCGCCGGTTGTTAGTGAAAGTAGATTAAGCGATTGATGTCAAACAGGATATGTCTGTTTCTTCACGGCGAGGAATATGATAGGCATATGTAAAAACAAAGTCTAAGACAAGTTTCCTTTTATTTGTAAGTAGTGAATAAAACAAACGCCCCTAACAATTTTCTGTCTACAGACATTGCCAGGACTGCTGCAAAGAAGGTGGGCTCCCTCTACCGTGCTAGTAAACTTCTCACACCTGACATTATCCTATATCTCTACAAAGTCACCATCCGTATGGTTTCCACATCTGGGCTGGGGAATTATCCACTAGTCTCTCCCTCTTAGACAAGGTTAAAAAAAGAGTCGCCAACTTAATAGGTCCCTCACTATCCACCAAGCTCCAGTCCCTATCCCACCGCCACAATGTTGCTTCCTTGTGCCTGTTTTAAAAGTAATTCAATGGTCTGTACTCTGATGAACTTGCTGCTCTGGTTCCCCCACGACAATCTGCCAAATTCCATCCATTCACTGTGGAGGTCCCCAGATGCCGCAGAGCTTTCTACTCCAAAAGCTTCTTTCTTCGTGCTGCTGGACTCTGGAACTCCCTTCCTGCTCCCTCTTTTCCTGACGGTACCGACATGCAGAAATTTAAAACTAATGTAAACAGACATCTCGCTGCACAACTCCCAATTTAGGTTGCCCCCCCCTAAAAAAAAACTCTCACGCCTTTTCTCAGTAGCCCCTTACGTCTACAGTGGTGTCTGCCCTGTTTCCCTGTTTGGAATGAACTATGTTAAAAAAAATAGATATACAAAACTTAGAGTCATCCAAAAGAACAAAGTTTAGTCCTGACACAAATTAAATAATTATATATATATATATATAAATAAATGACACACACACGCACACACGCACACACACACAGACACACACATATATATATATATATATATATATATATATATATATATATATATATATGTGTGTGTGTGTGTGTCATTTATTTGTCTATTTTGTTTGCGATACTTTTTAACGAATTCAATTATTTATACGTAAGAGCATTTTACCTTAATGCTAGTTGTGAATGATTTTCTTTTCACCAATTTGATGCCTCCAGATAGTGAGCGCCATATATATTTAAATAATTTAAGAATTCATTATATGCTAGCTGGACCCGTCCCCCGGCGTTGCCCGGGATAAATACAAAAGAATTAATTAAAATTTGTCAACATCCGACAGGACGCAATTAAGGCAACTCGGAAAAATTGTCTGTTTGAAATTGTTGAAGGGTGAAAGGAGGAATAAATGAATGAATGAAGGAAGGAGACACAGTTGTAGGAGTCTTCTTGCCCATCTCATAGTACCGGTATTTCCCAAACACCCGCTTTATCTATGATAATGGGCACTTTTAAAATAGGCCTACAGAGACCTATTAAATACATTTACCCCTGCTACATTTGTATTGAAATTCCATTTTTTTGTGAGAAAAAAATGAGTATTCCTCATGAGCACAAATGAAATACACAAATATAAAGGAGGCCTGCAGACCACTAATAAACCATATGTGTACCAAGAGAAATGGGGATATTCACATTTATTAACATACTACTTATTACATTGATTTTTCCAGCCCATAGTCCTATTTCCCCCCTCACTTGTAGGCAAAAGTTTAACAATGTTCAGAAAAATGTGTGAGTCGACTGGAATCGGACCATAAGCCTCTAGGTCTTGTATCTACAACGATAACCACTCAACCACAAAAGCGAGTTGAAAATCCTTCGAAAATGGGTCACTTAAACTAAGCGTCTAGCTGGCATGGGGTTTATATTATGATCCGCCAGAAAGCGACCAAATTTAGAGTCCATCAGTCACACGTTTTGGGTCATTTCTATACGAAGAAATCGATGTTTTTTTCCATACTTTGGATATTATGTGTGTGAAATGTGTAGAATTAATCTTTTAAAAATTGTATGCATTTATGTTGGGTAGCTTGACGTATATTGCCTTAATTTGGAAGTCGAGTCGCTGTGTAAATTGTAGCCGCTATGTATATTAATTCCTGCAAGGAACTATGTTCATTAATTGCATTCTCTAAAAAACGTAATGTGTATATATGCATATGTAATAGGTAGAAAAAACATAATCCGATATTCTCGAAAATCAGCGGAATTAGTGTGAGAAATGTTTTGTATTATGTAGTAAATTAATAGCAGACAAATAGTAAACGGACACTTTTTAAAAAATAGACGTTGTTTATTAGTTCCCGGTGTCGATGGGGAGAGTGTCAGTACTGAAGTGTAAGGTAGAAATTTTTTTTTGCTACCACCTATATGAAGTATGTTTTTAGGAGAGTCGAACATGGTGGGCCAAAAGTTATATTTAGTGTTAGCTGGAGGAAAATAATAAGAAATTTACTAAAACACGCTCGAGTGAATAAGTGTAATATAGTAGTGAGTTTAGTAGCCTGTGATGCATGTGTTTTTTTCCTATTCTTCAAAGATCTACAAGTGTAAAAAATCGCCCAAACTTTATATATATATATATATATATATATATATATATATATATATATATATATATATATCCGTCACATGACGGGTATACACAATAGAGCTTTTATTTAACTTTTTTATGTTTTATCTCTTCACAAAAACTAACAATATAGCCACGTTACTCATCCTGTTTCCTACAATACATCTTCCATAATTCATAATAAAAAGTTCAATAGTTTAAGATCTTTCAAAGCACATACATATTATTGACGCTCACGTGTGCGTACCGATTTAAAAAATATATTACTTAATTACCAAAATTTTGATGAAGAACAATTATTTTCTCTATTAACTTTGTGTATCTAATTTATTTAAAAAGTTTTTGGGGAAGGTTGCGATTTTGCGTGGGCGCACCCCCTAAATTGCAAAAGATTTACAAAAAATAATGTGCTCTATTACTGACTGTGTAACTTATAATATATACTCCTAAATTCATAATGATGGGTTCATTAGTTTCGGAGTTAATCCGAACAAATCTCTAAACTATATATCTCGGTAATTTTGTAACTTTTATTCTTAACGCCCCTAATCTCACCAATTAACCTTCCCAATAAATGTTTCCTCCCCATTGCACCTAATAACTATATCTACCCGTAGCACCTATCGTTGATTGAACTAACATTATTCCTCCTACTACCCACCGATCATTAACATATCTAATATCTAGACATTGATCCCTCCTCTGCAATATAGCTCCTACTATACTTTTTACTTCAGCTCTTCTCCTAACTTGATATATTTTTCTTTCTGTCCGTAAACCTGCCCACAAACTTCTCCATGGCCTCTTAATCTCACTTCCTTATTATCTTCCACGTATCTACTATATCCTTATATGAGCCTCCTCCTAATGGCAACATCTTCCCTCGTAGCTTCCTTTTGTCTTCTTTTTAACTACGATCTTCGATTTCCCCTCCAAATGGGTCCATTTATATCCCCCTGTAATTCTCATTAGATCTCTAACACACTAGCATTAAAATGTAAGTTTACTTAATTTCAATCCAACCCCGGCCCATAATACTTATATTGAAATCAGTTGTTACTAGCATTTCTACCCTATCCCCTTAATAGTCTCCCCCCCCCCAAAAAAAAATGTTTAACTAATGGAGTGATTCAGGCTAGTTGCATAACTACATACTTTGGCCTGCCTTAAATAATCCTAATTCTTCTAACTACTCGCGAGCCGTTTTCTATCGGTCTTTTACTCTTTTACTCATCTTATCTTATTTTGACCAATTTTACCCTCATCCTCTTTAATCATATTTTTAAACTACTTGGGAGCCTCTTGCAAGCTTCCCTTATAAATCAAATTTAAACTTGTAATTGCTAATTGTTACCCGGTTACTGCTCACTCACCAGTTAAACTATAGATTTTAAACACTGACACTGCACTTAAGTTTCAATTGAACTAACCTAATTCCACCCCTTATTACTTATAATCGAAACAAATTGTTACAAACAATCTATCCTTATCGCTTAAACTGTTCCCCTCTCCTAAATTTTTAATATAACTGAGTAGGACAGGCTAGATCTTTAATATTACTAAACTTATTCCTTAATATTTATTCTCCTTTGTCATTTAATTTCTCTTCTAATCATTCATCTGATCCTTAATTTAGTTTTAAAATAATTTTTAATTTTTAATTTTAATTAACTATTCTCTAGTTCCTTTTAAATTTTAATTTTTAATTTAAATTTTAATTAATCATTCATTCTCTCACATACCTCTACTTATTTTACCATGCTTTTAACTAATCTGTTTAACCCTTTTTAAATCCCTAGAAACCCTAGTTAGTAACTGCAATTATTCGCCATTTATTCGCCAAATGTTTACTTGTTACCTTTGAAATGTAAGAAGTTTACTCATTGGAATTCTATTTTTAGCATCGGCTAACTTTATACTTTCGTTTTTACCCTGCCACTCCCTAAATTCATTTTTATACGACTTCTCTATCCCATTCCTTCCCGCTTCAGCTAAATCCTACTCTCAATAACCTATCTCTTAACCTTTTACTATATCGCCCGCCCATACCCTCAATCCCCCTTTCACTTTAACCTCCTCGCCCTATCCAACCCTTTTTCTTTTTTCTTTCTTTTTTCTCTCTTCCCAGCTCCTACAGCGGCTATTTAAACCAATCCGAACATTACTACCCCCTCGCTCTTTAACTTCCCCTTCCCCCCTAACCCCAAATTTAGCTTTTTTGTTTCATTTGGATTTGGATTTTCTTTGGACTAGATGTCACTTGCCTTTTATGGTCCAGGAAGTTATCAATAATGGCCAGCTTTTCTCTTTTCAATTCCTTTTAAGTGCGCTTGGATTTACTTATATTTGAACACTTTCTCCACACTGCTCCTACACAAAGGTTTTTTTTCGCTTTCTACAATTCATCGGACATCTTTTCAACGGAAATTTACCACCCGGACAAACCACATATCTTTTTTACGGAACTTTTCTTTCACTGCGTTTTTTTAAAATAATATTTTTCATATATTTTTCAAATATTTGAACTTTGGTTTTTTCGAAAGCCAACTTATCTATCTGTATTTCTCCTCTGATGATAAGATCTCGATCTTTGAAAAGCCTTGGCTTAAGGAAAGAATAATAAACACTAGTTTATTACTGAATACACCTTGCATTGAACAATTGAAATTTGAAATAAATTTGGACAATCGTCGCATATTTATCACTCTTTTTTCTTATATATACATATATATATATATATATATATATATATATATATATATATATATATATATATATATATATATATAGAGAGAGAGAGAGAGAGAGAGAGAGAGATACTTGTGTTGTGAGCCAAAAAGGATGCATAATGGGTTTTAATAATTTTTTGCTTTCTCTAAATCATCTGAAAAGAAATGAAAGACACACATTTTCTTTAATTAATCTTTTTTGGATTTAGATTTTCTTTGGACTAGATATCACTTGCCTTTTATGGTCCAGGAAGTTATCAATAATGGCCAGCTTTTCTCTTTTCAATTCCTTTTAAGTGCGCTTGGATTTACTTATATTTGAACACTTTCTCCACACTGCTCCTACACAAAGGTTTTAATAATTTTATGCTTTCTCTTAATCATCTGAAAAGAAATGAAAGACACACATTTTCTTTAATACAATTAGCATAAATCCAGTTGTATTGCATAGTATAACATTACATAATACTCTAACTGACTTTACTCTCTACTTACTTATGTATTTATAATTGCTCTAAATGACGATTGTATAAAATAAGAAACGCCCCAAAAGGGTTTATACATAAGTACATTAAAGTATGGTTGTTTGTGAATGAAAATCAATGACTTTCTTTTTATTCATTTCAGGAAGACCTTCCCGCTCTTTTAACAGTAGAGGAAATAAAATATTTAACGGAAACATTGGATAAATATGCCATGAAGAAAGGTGAGAAACTTATTGTTTTTATCATTTGAAATACCTGAGACAGTTTAATCAGAAAAAATATTGTTTTATCTTTTAAGTATTCGAAAGAGTTCAATAAGAAAATTTAATTATAATTCTGGTCACTTAAACAGTAAGTATGTAACATACAGCGTGCGGAAATTTAACGATGGTAGATGTATTAAAAATCAATGTTTTCAATTGAATATCGTTGTTACCATGATTATTCTGCAATGTAGTCGTATCTGCAGAAATGCACGACTTGACATCGTGTAAAACAATGGAAGCGATGTGGCTTAGAAAAATGCGAAAATCGTTTTCCGATAGCGATGTAAGAAAGGAAACACGTGGCGAAAAGAGAGGAGTGGTATAGCCTCTTGGGTTTTGGGTCTGCAAAGAAGCAGACGTGTTTCGGAGCCTTCTACCCACTATAAGGGGGACAGGTGGAAAGAAAAATATTACTAGAAGAACTTACTGTGTAATACTGTAAAGAAAATTCTCCAAAAGTATCAAAACCACGAAAATTGTTGATGTTTTTATTACTACACCAACCATTACAACTGATGCTACAACGAAAGAGAAAGAGAGAGAGGGTGACCGTTAAACTACATGAAAGACGGACGCAACTACAGCGGCTGCTACAACGTATTGCTACACGACACAACGCGCCGTCGATCCGTTTACGTGGTAAAGATTCGTCCGCTACGTTACAATAGAAGCCCTATTTGCTGTCTCTTCCAACGAGTTATCTTTTCCACCCCCTTTCTTACGTGTTCAACTCTTCAGTCTTTAAAAAAACGTCTTGTCTTGCAAATATATTTTCATGCTCAATTCTAATTTTTCAATTGATATGATAACTGAAATTTGATAACGTGCGTGTCCCGAAATGAGAGAAAAACATAATAAGTCAAGATTTTACATGACTCGTCACAACAGGACTTTCCATTTTTCTAATATCAAAGTCATTTGTAACGTTTACCAACAAACCCCCGCCACACACACACACACACAC
>OY744521.1:28562924-28615424 GCA_963556195.1 Sepiola atlantica | reverse complement strand
GCTAACTTTTTCGTGACAGGATCGAAAAACATTTATTGATTTATGTAAAAATAAATCCACATTAGTCTTTACTATGTAGTGGACGATATAAGTTAATATGCCTGGAAAGTTTATATATATATATATATATATATATATATATATATATATATATATATATATATATAATAAATATTTGTTTTGTTTATTATCTATGTATGTATACGTTTCGTCTTTTTTTATAATCGGGACTCATCAGCATAGAGATATGACTATTCACTACTGGTCATACGATTCGAATAAACAGTGATAATTGTAACACTTTATATATATATATATATATATATATATATATATATATATATAATTTATTAAGATACTGTATATTACATATTTCAGCAATGTCTTCCATCTTGTTTATAAGGGATTTTATGTAGGATGAGTTGCTGGGTGTCGGGATGTTTTTTGTGGAGTACCTCAGATCTTGTTTTTCCATTCCTCTGGGTGTTTTTCTCATACAGTTGACGATTTGTTTTCAAGAGTGCTCAACCGTGTCACCGGTCTATGTGAGGATATAATCAGAATCAATCCCACAGAAAATCGGTCACGAGGGCCGTATAGTGTGTCAGGTTGTATATGAAAAGAAATCAAATAAAGTGCTCGATCATATAAGAGAGCTATTATAATTTATTTAGATACTGTATATTACATATTTCAGCAATTTACCGCGGTTTCATCCAAAAGGGCGGATTTAGACATCTTTAGTAAATCTTCGTGCCCGATGGAGTCATCGGCAAGCTGAAATGATTGTCCTGTCCCAATAGGGAATGGCGTCAACAATGACAGAAAACAGTGTATCTCTGAGGGGGTCCATGAAAAAAACCCGGTGTGGGATGGTGATTAGTAAGACTTAAGAGAGATCGATGTTAGTTTGTGTATGAATGCCTTAATTTTATTCCCTAGGAAGTTTTATTTATTTATTTATTTATTTATTTATCTGTCAACGAGTTTTATTTATTTATTTATTTATCTGTTCTTTTTTGGATTTGTAATGTTATTGTTTTACTTAGTCTGAAAATATACAGTATCTAAATAAATTATATTAGCTCTCTTATATGATCGAGCACTTTATTTGATATATATGTATGTGTGTGTTTGTTTGTCTGTTTTTATGGTAGATGGTGTCTGTGCAAGAAAGTGAGATGGATGTATTAGAGATGTCAAAACAATTTGAATTATTTTTTCTCCTTCATATAATCTTCTGTAATTTATAAATCTAAAACGTTTGCTATCATCAATTAAGATCTCAACGGAAGTTTCATTCATAGCTTTTAGCGCCAGATGTGTTTCATACACTCAAAACAAAATGGACGCTGAATTTTCTCACAAAGCAAATTTGTGTGTCAACGATTCATCCATTCAATTTTTTTTTAATTTCTAGAGATTTAAGACGAGATTTCTATTGATTTTTTAATTCGCTCCAATCTTTCAATCGTGTTTTTTAAAGAGATTTTTGTCATATTAATAAGTCACCAAGGCCAAAAGCAACTCGAGTATAAGGGTTAATGAGATTATCAGTTGGATCATGAACAATACTAAGAGAAGATTGAAAACGATAGATGAAATGGACAAAATTTGATTATTTAAGAGGACGGTTCGACAAGGAATTGAAGCCGATAATGTTATAGTCTGCAGGGAATAAGTCCTGCGGTAATGTGTTCCAAAAGTTGGCAGTTTTGGGAACGAAATCTGTTTGGTTATAGATACACAGACGAATAAAGAAAAGTTATTGGCAGTGAGTGGTGGTAGCTAAACGAGTTCTTGCTGTGAATGTTTCACGGGGGTAGATATCGGAGATCTATTGAGTTCCTACCATGGAAATAATAATAGAGTAAACGATGTCCTTTAGTCCTCATATTCCATGAGCGATGTTTCTGACAAAGGGGGAAGAATTGCTATTTTCTCGATCGGAATCTACCCATCTAACACTTATCGTTGGCTAGTTTTTATACCTTGAAGTAGTATTTTTTAAGCTTCTTACATCAAGTGGCTTTAAGCCTTGTCTGGAGCGATTTCCATAAGAAAAAAAACTAGCAAGGTCTTCTGTAAGAAAGGCCTATAATGAGGAGAAGAGATCATCCCCCCCCCTATAGGTTGAGAAGTCGATTTTGTACTCCGTAGATATGTTACATATCATTTGGGGTAGTGTTCTTTTAGCGTTAAGTGTAGATCGAGTTGTGCTGTTACACTGATCCGGGTGTGTGTTGTGTGGCCCGACACTCCGCATATCGCACCAGCACAATACGCTCTCTCTATATATAACATTTGGTATGTTTTTTGTTTTGTTTTATTTTAATGCACTTCAAACAAGGCACTTTGCCACTAAGACGTAAACGGCTAATGTGGATTAGGGGTCATAATTATAAGGGGCATCCTAAGTAAGGAACTGAACAGCGAGATATTTGTTTACATCACATTTAAATCTCTGCATGTCGGTATAGTCATGGAAACAGGGAGCAGAGAGAGAAACCCAAAGGCTAGCAGTTCTAGGAAATAAACTATTAAATAGAAATTCCCCCGGCATCTTGGGGACCGCCATAGTGAATAAATGAAGAGTTCGAACGCAAAACGCGATAAATCCAATTCGTTTAAATTGAGACCGTAAACAATATGAACACGAATATATTAAATCTAGACTTCGAATTAAAGCTGATTTTAATTGAAATCAAAAATAAATTATTTCGGTATCATATTATGTAACACATATTGTTTAGGTGTCGTTGAGTGTTGAAATGCAACACTTTTTGTAGGGACAGTTTCGTGATTTTTAAAATGGCGTTTATCGCGTTTTGCATTCGAACCCTTAAAATGAAATTTAGCTGATTTCGGGTTTGTCGAGTGTATTTACGTCGAGGGGGCACCAGAGCAGCAAGTTGTTCGGGATTTGCTGCATGTCAGGGAAGAAGCCGACTCAATCGGACTAAGGTGAATGCTGTTGCAACAACAACACTGATTTAATCATCATTACTCATTTTTATTATTTGTACTGCCTTCCCGCTCAAACCGCAACATTCAGAAACATATGTACGCTACGTTGAACGCCAGTATTCAGTGTACAACCGGGTTTTTTTACCCCACCTAATACACCGGTATCGTTCGGGCCTTTGGGTCTGGATTTACGCCGGTCTATTGGAGGTTGTTAGTCCTGTGCAGTTCTAGGAGGTGCACCCTCCCAGGCGTTGCCTCCCCTCTTTGGGGAGGAGTAAGTTTATTGCTTACTGTCTGAGGCGCCCCTACCGGGGAATGCCGACGGGGCTGCCCAAGCAATTTTTAAATGGCCAGAGTGCTCACCTCTCGAGGGCTGGCTTATCTAATCCCACTTTCCCGACCTTGTGTCACATCTTACCTTGTGGGAGGTAGATAAATAAATTCAGTTTACAGCTTTTTATCGAGGTGCGAATGAATTATGCAACTCGCCACGCATCCATCAAGTTGTATTTCTATATGCACAGTAGTAACTATCATCGCAAAATCTATAAACTGAAGCTTTTTTTTTCATCAGTGGAGAATATTTCGCGTGTCTTGGCAACTTAAGTAGCTGTTCAAGAGCGTCAATCAACAGAGATGCAATCATTAACAAAAGTTTCATTTAAAAAAGTATTGCATCATATGCTTTTGCATAGTGCAATAACTCATTGCTATTGCATTTACTGGTTAGTTGTTCGGTTTTACGGCATATCAACCGTCTTTGTGTCATTGTATGCCAGAAGCTTAAATACGTTTTTTATACAGTTTGTTTGTGGGCGATTATTTTGTCAACAAATGGTCTGTAAACAATAGTTTCCATTGAACCCATAGATAAGACACTGACAGGTACTACCACTCATCCGGATCAGAGTAGACCCGGAAGTATAGGTAACTAAGGGTTGATTTAACTAGATCTCCGAAATTAGCTTGTGTAGTAAATATTTAAAAATCCCTCACGTTGAGAAACATAAAAGGGCTCAAATGCCACCTCGATATGATGCAATCTATTTTGAACGTTCAAATAATGTACAAGGCCGTGACACGAAAATAAACTTAGACGGGGAAAATTGTAATTAAAATAAAGCTAGTGTTTTAAACGAACATTTTTATTAAATTTATATATCACTGTACATTATATATATATATATATATATATATATATATATATATATATATATATATATATATATATATACGAGGCCTGTCTAAAACGTATCCGACGTTAGGCTAGAAAATATATTTCATAACCTGACCGGTTTGGGACACTAATCCCCTTAAAAGTGGCCCACTTATGCTTTCACACACTTAGATCACCGATCCATACACTACCGGAAACACATCTAGAAGTTTTCTTTTGGAATGGTGTTCATCTCCGGCATCGCGTTCCGCATTATCTCTTCTCTAGTCTCAAAATGAGAACCATTCAGTGGCGTCTTCAATTTCGAAACAACCAGAAGTCGCAAGGAGCCATGTCTGAAGAGTAGGGAGGTTGGTAAACGATTGGAATTCCATGTTTGGCCAAGAAATGTTGGATCAATTGGGATGAATGTGCGATGGCGTTGTGATGCAGTTGCCAGTTTTTTGCCGTCCACATGTTTGGCCTTTTGTGCCAAACAGCGGCACCGAGACGCCGGAGAAAATCTTGATAGTACTCCTTTGTCACTGTTCGTCCTTCTGGTGCGTATTCGTGATGCACAATTCCACGGATATCAAAGAAGACAGTCAGCATCACTTTGATTTTGTTTCGCACCTGTCGCGCTTTTTTTTTGGCCTTGGAAACTCGGGATGCTTCCATTGCGACAACTGTTTTTTGTTTCTGGGTCGTACCCGTACACCCATGACTCATCTCCAGTTATCACGGTGTTCAAAAACCCAGGATCAGTGTTGGCGGTTTCCAAAGGTCCTGTGCAACTTGAAAACGGAAGTCGTTTTCTTCCTGCGACAACAACTTGGGCACAAATTTCGCAGCCACTCTGTGCATGTTCAAATCATCACACCAAATTGCATGTGCGGAATCTTTACTCACTCCGACCTCTTAAGCGATATCCCGCAGTGTTGAACGACGATTTTCCATCACTAAATTTTGCACCCTCTACACAACAGCTGCTTTCCGAGCAGTTTGGGGCTTGCCAGAATGCTGGTCACTCTCCGTTGATGTACGGCCAATTTTGAATCGGTTGAACCACTCCTTAATTTGTGTTACACCAATCGCATCTTCTCCAAACACCTGCTGAATATTACAAATTGTTTTGCTTTTTGAGAATCACCATACTTTTGACAAAATTTGTTGCAGAACTTTTGCTGAACACGTTCAGTCATCTTGAGAGAATCGGTAATCCGACGAACACGTTGTGTAGCACCCCACTCAGCGACCGACAGGCAGCGATTAACACGCAGGAAGGCGGTGATAAAATTCACACATGCGCATGAAGGTGTCTTCCTTCACTGTGTAGAGTGGAACCCGCCCTATCGTCTCTATTTCGCACGGAAAAAAAAATAAAGGCCGGATACTTTTTAGACGTTTATTACGGCATCCTGCAGAGACATGTTAAGCATGACTGCAATTATTTCATGCATGATGGAGCCTCATGCCACAGAAAACGGTCAGTTAACGAATGGCTTCTTGAAAACTAAATTGAACTTATCGGACCATGGCCTGACAATTCACTTGACCTTAATCCTATAGAAACCGCTGGGGATCAATTGAAAAATAAGTTGGAAGAATTAAAGCCCTCCTCAGCAGTCGATCTGGAATTGAAAATCAAAGAAGTATCCACAAGGACCCGTGGCGCAGTGGATATACTACTAAGTAAAATTCAGTTCTAAGTGACAGTCATCTGAAGGTTGAAGGTCTATTCTTTTACGAAAAATTGCGAATTACTGAAGATTTCTTCCCAGCCATGGCTGATGGAACGAGAGCATGCTACCCTGTTGATTTAATAAAGGGTTCCGTTCGAAATTCCGTCCAGATTCCCGAGTCTGACAGAAAGATTTCCGAGTTCGACAAGGTACACCTGAAGAAGGTCGGAGGTGACATCGGCCGAAACGTTATGATCAAAACACCCACGATGAGAACAGTAGTCCGAATATTCTTAATTCTACAAATTATCAAACCTCATTGCTTGTATTTCTATTTAAAGTTTTAGTTTAGTTTTTTATTTATTTATTTATTCATTATGTATTGTAAACCTGAGGTGAATTTTATTCTTTGTAAGCAGGTGTTTGCTATTCCACTTTTACATTTTAATAGGTTTTGGGGGTCTTTAAAGTTTAGGATTTCAAATTTTTCATTCAGGCATAATCTACACGGGTCGTCTAAATTTCTACATGTACTGGCCTGCCGTATTATTTTCCATTCGATTATCGGTGAGCGTCCGCTATCCTTGAGCTTCCAATAATGGTTTGCTAGTGCTATTTTAATTCGGCGTTCTTTGTTTTTAAATGTGTTGTTGTGATCGTAATATCTGGTTTTAAAATATAGGGAGGTCAGATGAAACGCGAAAGCCTGTGTAGCTTAATTGCCATAATATATTTTCATAACTTACTACCTAGCTCAACTCACGTATTAAGCATTGTTGAAGTAAATACTGAAAATTGATACATAAAAGATTATATTTCCTTATAATATTTTATGTGGATACATAACATAATATATATATATATATATATATATATATATATATATATATATATATATATATATTAGCCCCTTTAAAAGATTAAAGTTGAGCCCTGTTAGGGGAAGTTAAAAATAGACTGACACGTAGCTATTAAGCATATTCCGACAACGTTCGTAGAATCTTTAGTCAGTCTTTCTTGATATGCCGCCCTTCGCATAAATAGAACTTAAATTCCCTTTCTTGTCCCGTGGCCTAATGTTTACAGTCTAGGTTTATTCTGTGGCAGTGGTTCGAACCGTGCGACCGTCCGAGATTAATATCCCTGTACTGATGTAGCGTATGTAGATAAAAATAATTTAATATTTTTTTATTTAAAATTAATATATATATATATATATATATATATATATATATATATATATATAGAGAGAGAGAGAGAGAGATAGATAGATAGATAGATAGATAGATAGATAGATAGATAGAGAGAGAGAGAGAGAGAGAGAATCGTAGTTTGCTTGAAGCATTGCTGGTAATAGTAGTAGTATGTTTTTAAAAGGCTGTGGGCAATGTAAATTCCGGGTAAGATGTAAGCTGGAAGGAACAAAAATAATAAATCGAATTCGAAATGTGACTTACTATTTATTTTTTCTTAAAATCTTACATGCCAGCAAGTGTGGTGTAAGCTGTTTGTGGGATCTCTGGATGATTATCAAAATCATTTATTTAATATTTCGGGAATAGAAACTTCCCTTTGTCAAAAATAATAAACACCAGAGGAAAACTCCGTCTGTGCAATGAATCTGCCAAAATGGATGCCAGAAGACAGAAGACAGCATATATATATATATATATATATATATATATATATATATATAAACATCAACCAGACACAGAAGTTTAAATCTTAGATGTGATATAGATATTCAAAAACTTTAGCCAATCGCATAATAACACTCCATCCGCACTAGATAATAAGATTTAACTACAGAACATTCGTTTTCCCTATCTTCGTTTTTTCTTCTTTGTTCATTCATATCGGAAAAGAGAAAGACAGAAAACGCATAAAAAAATTCGTCAAACACAGACAGCAACTCCCACCCACACATAACAAGCAGATTCAACTGGAAAACATTCGTTTTGTTTGCTTCTTTTCTCATTTATTTTCTTCCTTGTTCATTCATTTATACCGGAAGAGAAACAGACAGCAAACGCCCACATACAGAATCGCGATATGCGCCCCTAGTTGTCAGATTAAAAACAATAATTTTAGTTCAACTTTTACAAAAACTCGGTTCACACTTCATTGAAGGCTTGAAAAAGGAAAAGGTTCCCGAAATTTTTCAATAATAAAAAAAAATACATATACGCACCTGCACACATACGTGTCCCCAATAGCAGGAATTTTTTATTTGTTGTTCATTTTTCAAACGAAACATAGTCGTTAGAATTAAAAAAAAATCGTTTGAAGAAGAAAACAATTCTTTTCACGTCACAAACGCACCACATATTTTTAAATATTATACTTGTATGTTATTTCTTCAAATCAATCATCTCCAGAAAGTCTTGAAATAAAGACGAAACGTTGATGAATATATAAATAATTTTGCTTTTTCCTTTTTTATTTTCCATAACGAGTAATATATATTGATAAATAGCGAGTGTGGACAATCGGGAAACATAATATTTCCGCCATTATTTAGGTAGGGTGTACACTAATATATAAATATCCCATAAATTGTTTCATTTTTAAAATTAAATTATTTACTAATCTACTGTTAATATTTTATGAGCCGAAGACCGAAGCAATGTTATTCCGTTTTCCAGGTGTCCATGAGGAAAAACGCTGCTCATGGCCACCTGTAGGCTTACTTTGTGTCTCGCCAACTGCTTAATTAAGTAACTATTCAAAATCCCTTTTCCTTTGCTATCACATGATATGTTCGGCCAATCACTGATTTGTATTTATCAGCCTCTTTTATTCTCTAACGAATCCATGCATATGCGTCGCGGATTTCAAGTAGTATGAAATATGCATAATACATTCATTATCAGCACATTGTAGTTGACAATGGCGTTGTATAATCAAAGAGAGGCTAAGAATCTAGAAGGAAAGGTCAATTGTCAATGAACATGATCTCGACTCGATCTAAACTTATCTCAAAGATATCACACTGAAAAGACAGCTGCATCGCCCTTCAGAGACTATATTACCTTCTCCTCTCTTTTCTTTTCTCGATCTGCTGAAAAAAAGTTTCAACAAAGGTGAATGACCAACCAATGGATCCCGTGTAAAGGTCGGAAACCACTTAAACCACGATTACCTTTTGGCGTCTGTTGGCTGTTTCCCGTAGCGAATCAGTATACAGTAGCGGCCATTATCATTGTCACTTTGACTCGACTCAGCATCTTTCATTCGTCATCTCAGATTGTAAAGCTTTTAAATAAATCTAGAACATACGCCATCATTCACAGATGCTTAAAAATAATGAAAAAAAAAGGGATCATCCAATTCAGAATTAGAATCCAGACTTTCTCTATAACTGGCTATGTCCGGCAGTCTCACTTAGCACTGTCCTTACTTTTCACCGTTTACCTTAACCTTGGAAGCCAAGAATAGCTAGTGTTTCTTGTTGGGTTAGGCTTAGGTTTAGGGTTACGGTTAGTGCTTCTTGTTTTCTAAAGTTACGAACGACGAGGAATTGAGCTAAAAAAAAATAGTGATTTCGGTTTTCTTTATGGAACAGTATTTTCATTTCATCTATGTTGTATTAAAAAATAACAATACTCTTTTTCCCGGTATAAAAAAAAGAGAAGTAAAAACAATTATGTGATTAAAATAAAATATATTATTACTCTTAAGGGATTTAGATATTTTATACATAAAACATTTTCGTAAAAGAAAATAGGGAAAACAGAGGTTAAATGTAGCCCCAGCTCTAGAATGAATATGATAAACTTTAACCTCTCGTCTTTGTTTACTATGACTCACGTTAAAAAGTAGTAGTAGTAGTAATACTACCGCTACTACTATTGCTACAACTACTGCTATTACTAATACTACTATATTAATATTTTGCCTCGCATATTTGTTTACTATGACTCACGCTAACTACTACTACTACTACTACTACTACTACTACTACTAATAATAATAATATATTACTAATGGGCCTCGCGTATTTGTTTACTATGACTTACGCTAACAAGTAGTAGTAGTAGTATTACTACTACTACTACTACTAATAATAATAATAATCTATTACAAATGAACCTCTCGCCTTTGTTTACTATGACAAATGCTAACAAAAAAAGTAAGAAAATAAAAAATAAATAAATAATAATAATAATAATAATAATAATAATAAGTAATAATAATAATAATAATAATAATAATAATAATAATAATAATAATAATAATAATAATAATAATAATAATAATAATAATAATGATCTATTTCTAATGGAGATTTTGTATCTGCTGTCTAAAGCCGAAATTATACTACCACTATTTTTCAATAGAGATCGGTAGTATCCGTTCTGTTTCATGATACCATTCTCCTAGGAATCGCCCCTACCTTTTTGAAGGGGGTAGTGTAGTATATGTTCTGTTGTCATGATACCATCCTCTCATGCATTACCCCCTCTTTTTGCGGTGCAGTATATTTTCTTTCGTCATATATACTAACAATAATATGCGACCAGTGGCGGCTTATTTTTACTAGTAATAATAAAAGTGGTTTGTGAAAATAGGAAAGTAAAAACAGTATTAATAAAACACAACATATATATATATATATATATATATATATATATATATATATATATATAAATTAAAAGGTGTCAAAGTTGTTTGTATAAGTGAATTGTTCCTTTGTGCCTAGAGTTTGAAAAGTAAATTAATTTGTGTTTGTAAAATAAAGAGGAATTAGTCTGTGTAAGAAGTGTGTGTACATATTTTCACCTTTGTTTTGTCAGTGTGAGAGTATGCATTGGACATTATGTGTAAGTAAGTTCATAGTTGTTGTTCTCTTCTCCCAGCGACTTTGGTAGCGGAGCGTAATTGCTTCCTTTCTTTTGAGCAGCTTCCCTGTGATTTCTGTTGCGTCCTTTTATCAACAAACAACGTTTTGGGGCATGAAGACAAGTTTTAACCCGCGGACATAATTGTAAGCAAGTCACATAACTTTTAATGGTATAATTTCTCTTTTCTCATGTATAGTCTCTGTTTATAGAAAAAGTTTATATTTTTTTAGATGTAATTTTGAGGCGTTTCTTATTTGTTTGTTATCACGCTATTGGTTCATATATATAGGATTTAAAATGAACAGCTGTTATTAAGATAACAACTGCTATTACTAATTATTGGGTTTAATTTAATATTTTTATTTTATTTTTGTTTTAAATCAGATTATTCATTCAACTTTCTAACTGAATGTATCGTTATTAGTTTAATGGCCTTGTTTATTATTATTATTATTATTACTGATTGGTTGTAATACACGTCCCATAAATGCTGAAAATACTTGACCCTTTAATAAATACAACATGTCCGACCCCAAAATACTTAAAAACAATCAAACTGATTGAATTCTCCGTGGAAAACTGTGGGAAAATAGAACTTACACAACTGAAGTTATGGGCTTAGAAAAGATCAGTTATTGAGTTTAAGATTTAAAAGTTTGACCCATATTTTATTTTATGTATGTGATTTGGTTTGCTATTGATTCGTCTTAATATATTCATGAGAATAATAAATTGTTTTTATCTTAATTTTATTACTAAGAAAACTAAAGACGTCTGCCAAAGTTTGATTTTACCAACATACTTTAGGCTGGTACCAAAGTGTAAAAAATGACAAGAAAAGAAGAAGTTGTCCTTACAAGACTCCGAATAGGACACTCCAACATCACCCACTCCCATTTCCTCAAAGGGGAAGAACCCCCTTACTGCATACCCTGTCAGGAACCATACACTATAAAACACATACTATCAAACTGCGTGGACCTGAAACGAATCCGACAAAAATATTACAAAGAAAACAAAATAAACAACATTTTTCTCCTAACAAACCTAAATAAAATCTTTGAATACCTAAAAGAAGCCAATATCTACAACAAAATTTAACCACTTTCTCCCTATTCATGCCCCTCATCCTCATTCTCAAACATAAACACATACAAACTCTAAAATGAAAACAAACTAAACACTCTTATACAGGGTGGGCCAAAATAAGGGTCCTATCTTTAAATTTGAATAACTTGAATTTGAATAACTTCCACAAAATAAAAGTTAAACTCACCAAACTTTATGTGTGTGTAGACTGACCCTTCCGAGATTTTTTGAAATAAACAAAACAAATTTTAGCCGAAAAACACTTCTTAAAACTTACAAAAACTAAAGTATTGTTTTTTACACTGTTTTGAGTTTTTTAAGCAAAAATAATGTTTTCTAAATGAGGGTACGTTCCTTAGGGCTAATACGGCTCATGCTTGCTTCGGAAGGGGTCCTTTACTTATTCTAAAAAAAAAAAAAAAATCAATAAATAAAAAAGTTATGAATTTTTAAAAATAGGACCCTTATTTTTGCCCACCCTGTACTATAAAATAACTCTCAACATATCCTTGTAAACAATTCTCCCCCAATAACAACGAAAAAAAAAAAAAAAAAAAAAAAAAAAAACAAACAAAAAAAAAACAACATTTTCCGGCATTAAATAACCAAGTAGTTGATATGCCGTAAAACCCAATCAATCATCAGTATCTGTTATGTCTTCAGTCAGTGGAAGAGAAATCCTTCTAGAGTAAGGTAGCTTTTGTCCAAATCAAACGTCCCCCCTTTTGGGGAAGCTGGATTAAAAACCGACCTTGTGTCGATGTCTCCGTGTAGAGGCAAATATACACGATGAGTCAATTCTCAAATCTTTTTTCCTAATTCTTCATTATAGGCAATGATTCACAATTATTATGTTACAATAGATGCATGCCGTTCACAACATTAGCACCTGAGATCTACTTCAAATTTCGAATCACAACTGACAACGTTGGTCATGTAAATTAAATCACCAACTTATTTTCAAATAGTTTAATCCTGGATCCCTCAATTTGTCACTCAAAATAGTGTGTAAGAGTAAAGAGGTTTAAGAGAAACTAAGTAGTGATTGGTTGAAAAAGAAAACACGTGACAGTTGCTTTTTGAAGAGTTAGATAAAGTCAATTAATGTAACATAGAGCTAGCTACCGGGAGACCACGTGACCTTCCCCCTCATGACTACCTTAAAAGATAATTATGATTTAAATGGCATCAGTTGTCTTATGAAACAATTCGAGGAGTATTTGATTTTTGGAACCATAAAATAATATATATAAAAAAAGCGCGTGAAACTTTTGTAGTCATTTATTCTATGTAGATTCCAGCTAGGGAGATGACACAGCATAGCGATGTCGCAGTGATTACATGTGGGGACATCTTATACGACAAAGACTGCAAAACAATTAATATACAATAATTACAGGTGTTGACGTTATGAAAATTCACATATGTTATTTAAAATCAGTTTTTATGTGTTATACTTGTATTGCCTAAAATTAGGATATATCTTGTATCGCCGTTTTTTTTTACTATATACGAATTATTTTCTCTATATAAATTAACCTTTTTTTCAATAAAAGGGATCCTATATTAGTAGTATTCTATTTGAAAATATATAATAGTTAAAAATAGTTATCAAAATATATACGAACAATACTTTGTTTATTTGTCTATATTTTAATGTGATTAAAGATAAAACAGTAGTTTCAAGAAATAAATAGTGTAATATTTAATACACGTAATTAGTTATTTGATAGGTTAAATAAATCGAGCAATGGGAAAAGTTAATTTTTATAAATAACGTAAACTGATTTAAATTTTTATGTGATTATTGAAAGAAATGTCTCAATATTCACAGTCCTCCGAGCCGAAATAGGTAATTGTTTAAAATAAATGAAGTGAAGTACGTTATTTTATTCTAAAGAACATGGTACAACAATAACGAATAAAACTTAGCTAGTCAAAATCAAACTTTGATTTTTCATCGCAAGTATTGTTTAAGACCAAATAAAATGTGCTGTTATTTTTCTCGTATCTCCGAATTTATAAAATATAGAGTCATGAAGAACAAGCTTGCACACTATATTATATGTTTATAACAGATCGGCGCTGAATAGTGTGACGGATGATAATACCGGACACAAATTAACATTTATATTTTGGCCGAAATTTGTTTTTATCTCGGGGTATGCTCCCTGAATTCGGTAATGATTTCTACAGAGGACACACGAGATAAGGTAATTGACGAAAGAGGACGAACACATAAACATAGTTACAGCAAGCAATTTAATGTTAAAACATAATAGCAATGAAATTCAATGAAAATAAGAATCAAAGACTTTTCTTTTCATGGAGCTCAAATTTCGTCCGTAACATTTAACACATATTTACGTCTTCACGTTCCAATATCAAGTCTTTTTTTTTATCTTCCCTTCTTTTGCACACCATACGCTCGGCTTATTCACTTCCTACTACTGTTTTGTTAAGCTAAGTCGGCGAGCTATAAAGAAAAAAGAAATAAAAACAACAACAATGAATTGTCAGAATTCGTATAGCCTTCCCTTCCCTCTCTTGCCTGCCCGGTGACGTTGAGAAAGACAGAGAGAAAGAAGCAGAAATCATGATACGTTGTCATTGCCTTGCTTTCCTCTTTGTTCGCCCTTGTCCAAGTAACATAACGCTAGGACGCATCGCAGCGCTTTTGTTCATATTCTAAGTTCCTTTTATTTTCTTGTTTGTTTTTTTCAAAAATTAATACTCCATTTCAAACTCAATCACCCAACACTTCTTCGAAATTCCTTACTTATGTGAATGTTACGTCACAAGAGACAAGTGTTAATAAGTGAAATATATCTTTAAAAAAGAACAATTAAAACGCATTGATCAAGAATATATGCTTAATTACAATTTTATAAATTGATTGCTGATCGGATTAGAACATATTCGTGGATATCAATACTACATTTCTAGGTCATTACCGTAACTAATTGGTTACAACGAAACTTAATATTGATGACGTCTGTATTGGATATTACTTTCTGCTGAAGTCAAAATCACTTTTGAATGCCGATTATAGGGCGTAAAGAAAATTTGTATTAAAAAGTCACTTGCGATTTATTGAAAAGTTCGTTAAGCGATTAAAACTAAACAAATTATTTTTGATTTGCTAAAATTTGTTAATTGATTAACACTTAGAATTACAAATCGTCTTTTACTTGTAGTAATAAGTCATGTTGTACGTAAGTTGGCAAGATAGATAGATATATAGATAGATAGAGAGAGAAAGAGAGATAGAGAGAGAAAGAGAGAGAAATTGAGAGAGAAAGAAATAGTGGAGTCATAGTAAGTATATGGAGCAAGTGGTGGTTACATACAATTACTTTCGGTGGCGATTTTGGAGGCGTAAATAGAATCTTTGAAACTTCTCATTAAAATCATTAAAAATTCTCATTAAAATCATTAAAAATTCTCATTAAAATCATTAAAAATTCGTTAAAAACTTAGAACTAAGAAGTAAGTCGTTTTTCATTTATTAAAAATAATCGGGTAAACTGTCTCTTCTTGTCATAAATTGTATTGTTTTTATTCTTCCAAATGTGTTTCAAAATAAGATGTAGAAAGGTAATCTAACGAACACATAAGATTGGTTAAAAATATTTTAAATTTGAGTCGAGAATGTGATTTGTTTAATTTAGCAAACATACTATTTTCCAATGAATCTCAGAATTTGTGTCTCATTAAAATTGTCACTAAGTTCATTGAGAGAGTTAATTCTACTTACTCTAGAGAACACTTTAAAAAATAAAATAATGGTCGGAATTAAATATTGAAATACTAAAACCGATCGGAAAGAGAATTCGTATTTTCTAACAACACAGACCTATGTTTACCTTATATGACTGTCGAAACAGATTTATGTATGGCCATTTGTTGCGAAATATATCGATCGCAAATATAGAAGGAAAACTGAGCTTACATTAGATATTAGATTACCAAAAATATGTGCACGGAGTACATATTTGCTAGTATCAAATTATTATCAATATTCAGAAAAGAAAAATGTGAAAATACAAAGTAAGATCTTTGAGAACTAGGACGTAGTTTTGGTTACAAACATGCAGACACAAAATAATAATAATAATAATAATGATAATAATAATAATAATAATAATAATAATAATAATCATAATAGTAACAATAATAACAATAGATAATAATAATAATAATAATTATTAAAATAATAATAATCTATTAATAATGGAGTTTATGTGTCTGTCTGTCTGTCTGTCTGTCTGTCTGAAGCCCAAACTATACTATTTAAGACTATTGTACTTATTATGAAATAGTATAGTATATATTATTTTAGACGAATGTACTATCTTTAAATGCTCAATCAAGGGGCATAGTGTAGTGTAGTATATGTTCTGTTGTCATGATACCATCCTCCCAGGTATTACCTCCTCCTTTTTTGGACGTATGAAAGCAGTGTAATATCTGTCCTGATGTCATGATACCATCTTCCCAAGCATTACCTCCTCCTTTTTTTGAGAGGTGTGGAGTTAGTGTAGAATCTTTTCTGTTGTCATGATACCATTCTCCAGGGCATTACCTCCTCCTTTTTTGAGAGGTGTGGGTACAGGGGTAGTGTAGTATCGGTTCTGTTGTCATGATACCATCATCTCAGGCATTACTTCATCCTTTTTGGGGAGGTGTGGATATAGTGTAGTATCTGTTCTGTTGTTATGATACCATTCTCATAGGCATTACCTCGTCTATTTTTGAGAAGTGTGGAAGTAGTGTAGTATCTGTTCTGTTGTGATGATACTATCCTCTCAGGCATTACCTCCTTTTTTGTGAGAGATGTAGAGGTAGTGTAGTATCTGTTCTGTTGTCATTATACCAACCTCCCAGGCATTACTTCATCATTTTTGATGGTGTGCAGGTAGTGTAGTATCTGTTCTGTTATCATAATACCATCTTCCGAGGTATTACCTTCTTCTTTTTGAGAGTATGCAGGTAGTGTAGTATCTGTTCTGTTTCCAACTAGCAAACATTTGCGATCGGAGGGAGCATATATTTGCTAATAATAATAATAATAATAATAATAATAATAATAATAATAATAATAATAATAATAATAATAATAATAATGATACAGAGAACTGAAAGGAATATGGTGCATGAAAAAAGTCAGTATAATACCAATAATCGTAGGATCACTAGGAACAATCCCCAAAAACTGGAGAAAAGACTGAGAGAAATTGGTATTAAAGAGATCATTGAGACCATGCAAAGGACGGCAATGATCAAAACAGCTGAAATCTTAAGGAAAATATTCAAATGCGGAAACCAACCCACATAAGCTACGAATGTTAACCAGTCACATGAAATTTACAACAGGAAGAAAAAAATCCCATGAAGAACACCACATCACGAACCAAGGAACAGAAACCGCAAAAAACATCACATCCTAAGCCCCCTCCCCCCATACAATAATTTATATCGACCACAGCTGACACCACACAAAAATGAACCAATGAACAGAAATGGCAAGAAACACCATAAGCTCCCCTCACCCCAAAATGGCGGGCAGGGAGGATGAGAAGACCGAGGAAGGACAGCACAAACCAGACCTCCACTGGAAGAGTGCAGAGAGTGCTGGGACTTGGGGAGGTTTATTGCCACCCAAATCCCAGAGAAGAGCAATGGTCCTTACCAGGGAGAAATCAATGGTAAGAGGCTGTTGCGATACGGCAAGGATGTTGCGGTCGTTATCGAAAAGAGGTGGAGAGTACTGGTAATCTGGGGATGGTTGTTGTCTCTTAGACTCTAGGGAACACCACCGGTTGTTGTCGGTGAGCAATCACTGAAGATGACCTGTGTGATAACTCCGAGTGAATAATAATAATAATAATAATAATAATAATAATAATAATAATAATAATAATAATAATAATAATAATAATAATAATATTTATTAAAATTCTTTTTTAATTGATTAATTTTTTTTTCAAAATGGTGCCGACCAGACAAAATATTTGTAAAGAGTCGAGGAGGATGAGAAGACCGAGGAGGGACAGCACAAACAAAGACCTCTACTGGAAAAGTGCAGAGAATGCTGGGACCTTGGGGAGGCTTATTGCCACCCAAATCTCAGAGAAGACCAATTGTCCTTACCAGCGAGAAATCAATGGTAAGAGGCTGTTGCGAAATCGCATCGTTATCGAAAAGAGATGAAGAATATTGGAAATCTGGGGAGGCTTGTTGTCACTCATACTCCAGGAAATACCATTGGTTGTTGTCGGTGAGCAATCACCGACGATGATCTGTGTGAGAACTCCTAGTGAGTAGAAATAATAATAAACGGAATAAATCCCGAAAGATAAACAGATAAGGTCGGTAGAAAAAGGAACTGCAAGACAACCGGCTTCATACGGTGCGTGAAATTGTGGTTTAATTAGAAAAGATGTAGTAAAGAAGGTACAAAGATAAAAAAGTTACAAAATCTCCGACTTCATATACAGGGTGGGCCAAAATAATGGTCCTATCTTTAAATTTGAATAACTTGAATTTGAATAACTTCCACAAAATAAAAGTTAAACTCACCAAACTTTATGTGTGTGTAGACTGACCCTTCCGAGATTTTTTGAAATAAACAAAACAAATTTTAGCCGAAAAACACTTCTTAAAACTTACAAAAACTAAAGAATTGTTTTTTACACTGTTTTGAGTTTTTTAAGCAAAAATAATGTTTTCTAAATGAGGGTACGTTCCTTAGGGCTAATACGGCTCATGCTTGCTTCGGAAGGGGTCCTTTACTTATTCTAAAAAAAAAAAAAAAATCAATAAATAAAAAAGTTATGAATTTTAAAAAATAGGACCCTTACCTTTGCCCACCCTGTATAATAGTAAAAAGAGAACGAGCGAAGCTAATTAATATTCGCGCCATCTTTCCCAAAATAGACGGGTCAATGTACTGTCAGAGTACCCCTACATAAAAAATTGCAACATTTTGTTTTTTGGTGGTTTTATGTTATGCCGGGTCCAGTCTACAACATACAAAAAATTGGACAAGATTACGGTATGGGAAAGTTTCAAATTTCGAATCGAACCTGTTTTGGTTTACAAGTCATTTTCCATTTACATGTGAAGCACTAACTCAGTCAGTTTTCATGATAAATTAATACATCTTGGATTTTTACTAGTTTTCAGGATCAATCTCTCATAGGAAAAGGGTTACCAGTAGTGCCAAATAAACCCTTATACCATATCTAGGGGTACCCGACTCCTATACCTCCAATTTTATCCACATTGGTACCGTCTAAATCTATTACAACATAAATGTTTCACCTTCTTTGCTTCCGTCACTTAATCGCAATATTCACTTTCTCCATTTTAAAATTTGGATATGTAAAAAGTATTTGTAAATAAGCAATAAATATTTAATAAATGAATCTTTTTTATTAATATAATATTCATATGAAGGGTTTCAATTTGAAGTTATATTATTCTTTTTGAACACCCCCTCAATATTTTATTGGCCAATCAGAGCCAACGATTTAGTTCGCCCTAGTGGTCTGACGTCAGATTCGTTTGCGTTTTTAAGGGAGTTAATATATAAGCATGATTGTGATAGATAATTTATGTATTTTATTTACCTCCTCTTCAGGAGGTAAGACACAAGGTCGGGTGTGTGTTTTGATGAAAGTGTTCCTGTGGAACGAACTGGATTCGAACCCGGCACACCAAGGTGCTCAGTCCGCGACGTTAACCACATAGCCAACGTGCCATTCTCAAGCCACCGTGCCATGTATGGATAACTTCATTACTGTATGATGCTTCTACTTTTTTTTTATATCCTCGACTCATGCCCGACCTGGTACGGTAACACTTTGGGTGTAGTAACCATGGGTGTTTCATTAGGAATACGAAATGCTTATCTCCACTTATGGTTAATTTAAGATCGGAGTCATTTTTTCCTAGAACAATTGGTTTCCACCTGGCAACTGACTTTTCTTTCTTTTTGGCAATCATAATTAACTGTGTTCTTCAGTACTACTGAGAATACGTTATTTCGGAGTTTTCTTTCTTCATATCAGGTTATCGACGTAGACTGTGGATTTTGAATGACTTGTTCAAGATCCATCGAGTCTGTAAAGTTAATTTCACTAATACTCTATGGAAATGTATGTATCAATCATTCTTCCCTTCTACACACAGATAAAGAACTTGTGTAGATTAAGTATTTTGTCGATTAATTAGTCTTAGTTAACCTACCAAGGCTTGACAGTTTAGTCTATCCAAATGCTTCATCTATCGGTAGAGGGGAGGAGAGATGGATTTATACCTTTCCCTAGTGTATTAGTTAAGTATTAGTGTATATATATACACACACACACACACACACACACACACACACACACACATATATATATATATATATATATATATATATATATATATATATATATATGTAGACATATGTATGTATAATATACCCTGAATTTTGATAGATAACTTTAACTATGCCACTAATGAGTATTCCCTGTCTGTTTACATTTTACAAAAATATAATTTTGCTAATAAAGCTGATTATTTGAAACGTGCGTACACATAGACGATGTGTCGAGTATTAATTTTTGGAACTCGATTCGAATATTTGAAATTCTAATTAATGTTTTGAGTTTTTCGAATGGTACCTTATTAATAGATGAAAGCTCTTTATGAGAGTAGAATGTGAACCATAGGCTAACTTTTGGCAGCCTCGTAACTCTCGCTTACCTTATTTTGCTCTTTAGTCCTCACAGTCCATGAGTGATGTTTCTGACAAAGGGGGAATCCTTGCTGTTTTGTGGGTAGGAATCTATTTATCTAACACTTATTGTTGGCTAGATTTTGACCTTGAAGTTGTATTTTCTTTAGCTCTTTACATCAAGTCACTTTATGCCTTGTCTGATGTGATTTCCATAAAAAGTTAAGGTCCTGAACAGATCCAAGTCATCATTAATGGAACAAAGGGGATATCTTCAGAATCTGATAAAGCAAAGATTTTTGCAAAGAGGTTTTCAGCAAATTATGTCCTTTGCGATAACTGCCACCTACCCCAGAATTTCCCCATGACTGTAAAATGCTCTAAGCGACATCCGAATCATTGTCTGTGATGTCGTCAAACTTATCAAGCACCTCGATGTCAACAGGGCAACTGGTACCGACAACATTCTGGTCATAGTAATCAAGAAACTGCAACCAAAATAGCTCATATCCTTACTAAGCTATTTAAAAGAGAAATGCTTTCCATCATCTTGGAAAAGTTCGTTGGTTAGCTCGTTATTTTAAAATACTGGAGACCGGTCCACTGCACACCAGTACAGACCAAGTAGTCTCCTGTGAGTCATTACTAAGTTCCTTGACTCTGTAATAAATCTAGTATTATTCAAACAGCTCAACAAAAACGATCTTCTTAGAGACAAACAATATGGATTTCGTCCTGTAAGATCTACAGCTGACATTCTGACTGTGATATCTTATAGGATCAGTGAATCTATCTACGGTGACTTTGTTTCTAAGGTGATAGGTCTTGATATATCAAAAGTTTTTGACAGGATCTGGCACAAAGGTTTGCTCCACAAACTTGTTAGCTATGGAATGTATGGAAATGTCCTCTCGACCATCAAATAATTTCTCTCTGATAGGCCTATAAAAGTAAGTTTTATGGGCAAAAGTCCGAAGCACATAGCATCAATGCCGGTGTGCCCTATGGATATCCATTCTGGGACCAACCCTCCTTCGGATCTGCATAAATGATCCAAATCATATTCTGAGACATCTAAGCAGACGACACAACTATTTATAGCAACACTTCAAAGAGCATTGATGATCAAGGTCTTTCTTACCCCCCCTCTCTCTCTCTCTCTCTCTTTCTTTCTCTCTCTGACTTGGAGCACGTGGTGCAATGGAAAAAATGGCTCTTTACTTTTGACGCATCTAAGCTGAAGCTTCTCTCTTTTCACCACCAACGCTCGAATTCTCACTTCTCCCCAGTCGAAATGAATGTTTCTCTCATCGAGGAAGCCCTCTTCTTTGATAAGCTTCTAGGACTTACTTTCACCCGAGACCTAAAATGGAAGACTTACATTAAATCTGTTGCCAATGTCACTGGAAAAAATGGTTGGATCATTCTATCGCTCCAGAAAGTATCTCATTCCCGACGCAATAAGAGCCAGATACGTCCTAAGATGGAGTACTGCTGTCATATCTGGGGAGGTTCCGCTCGGAGCACTCTTTACTATGTTTACAGAGTACAAACTGACTTCGTAATCTAGTGGGGGGTGATCTCTTCTCGTCTCTACAGCCTCTTCCACACAGAACAGGTGGTGCTAGCCTCTCTCTATTGTATCGTTATTTCATAGTAGATGCTCGACTGGACTCCAATCCCTGCCACCCCTGTAAAACATTCACAACAGGAACAGTCTAGCAACTTGGCCTTTTGGGGCTAAGATCAAAGTGTAGTATCTGTTCCGATGGATACTGCACGCCTGTCCTGTGCAGTTCTAGGAGGTCCACCCTCCCAGGCTTTGCCTCCCCTCTTTGGGGAGGAGTAAGTTAATTGCTTACTGCTTGAGGCGCCCCTACCGGGGAATGCCGACGGGGCTGCCCAGGCAATTTTTAATGGCCAGAGTGCTCACCTCTCGGGCGCTGGCTTTTCAACCCCCACTTTCCGATCCGACCTTGGGTCACATCTTACTTGTGGGAGTAGGATAAAACTGGCCTTGTGCCTAACTCCTGGAGAGGAGTAAATAATACTACTGCCACAGCTTTCTTTCTTTGCCAAAAAACAAACGAAACTTCCATGAACAAAGTTTCTGTCTTAAACGTCACATCCGTGGAACAAGATACAACGAGTCTGCTTCCCAACCGACTACAGCATGGTCGTCTTCTCGTCTAACCTTAACAAACACTTGTGAGCCATGTTCTTGGATAATCAATTCCTCTAAAATAATCTTCTGCCCATCCCACCTGCTGTTTCTGGTCCTCTCGTAGAGGCGATCATCATTCAACTGATGTTCTCTTGAAATATCTTATGGGTATGAAATAATTTTTATATTGTTTACAAAATGTAGATATTGGATGGATATAATCAGACAGAATGCAAGAATTATTTTAGTTTATCAACTAGAATTGTTTCTATAATATATGTGTATACATGTATATTTTAAAGAAGAAAAGATAAAGATAAAAAAATTGCATAAAATTACATAAAATTACATAAAATTGATACAAATTTTATTACATCGAAAATTCAGATGCAAAGAGTTACACTAATCCTTAAACCATGGTTTTTCAAAGATAAAACTATTCTCGTTAGAGGATAAAATTCGGTAATATGGTATTTATAATACATAAATATTACCTGTTCCATTTCACTTTGAAAATTGAAGAAGAAAAAACAGAAAAGGTTGGGGATAAAGAAATAAATGGCCGGGAGGGAGAATGGTAGCAGTATTGAGTAGCCATTTTCGAAGACAAAAGGGGACGCTATGGTGCAGATAGCAAAATAGCAAAAAATTGTAGATTTGGAGAAAAGTTTGTAGATTTGGGGAAAGTTATTTTAAAAGTTTTTACAGGGTTTCAAATGAACGGCAAAGGGTTCAAAACTATCTGTATATGCATTATAGTATATTTGGCCAGTAAGGGTTTCTTTTATATCCATTTAGTTGAAGATGACAGAAAAGAATCATATGTAAAAATTTGCAAGTGGTATTGTTTCTCTGAGTGCTTTCTTAATTCTATAGCCATTTTTTGAAGAACGTGATAGCGTACGGGCAAAAGAATAAATCTACTTTGTTTTTCTTACAAAACATTAAGCATTGCGCTATACTAATATATACCAACGAGTACAATGTCTGAATGTTTAACTATAATAAACAAATATTTATCATCATGTTGGAAGATGATGAACAGTTAGCTTTGATTAACTTACAAAAGTTCGTATATGAGATCTTTAGTGAAAACAGTATATTGATTAAAACAAATAAAATATTATTTTGAGGATGACGACACAAGTCAATAAACAAAGGATGGTTAAAGTTTATTAGTTTTAGTTAACCTACCAACGCTTATGGGTCTAGTCTACATAACTACTGGGTAGAGATGAGGAGAGATGGATGTATACCTTTCGCTAGAGCATTAGTGAAAGTAACTTTATAACTATGACGTATTATGAACACGTCATTCCAAATCCACAGTCTTCATTAGTGACTGTTACACCTAGCATATTATTGACTAAATGGATATGCTCTTATCTTGTATGCTATTCTCAAAACGTTTCAGTCGATGTAACCTACAGCCTTCTTCAGGCGTCAGTCATGGTTGGGTAGAAGACTTAAGTAATTATTATATTCTTAGTATGGTTTATACTTAGAGTTGAACCTTCAAACCCCCAGAAGACGGTCATTTAGTAATGATTATAACTAAGCACTTTTATCTGTTGCGCATATGGTCTGTTTGGCTAATATACCCCTGTGGATTAAAAGAATTCAGTTCGAAATTCCGTACAGATTCCTGAGTTCAAACATAATTTTCTAGAGTTTAAAAAAGGCACATGAAGAAGCTCGGAGGTTACATTGACCGAAACGCTGTGAGAATAACATCCAAGATGATAAATATAATCCGAATAATTCCTATAATAATGGAGATTATGTCTGTCTTTCTGTCTGAAGCCGAAACTATATTATTAGTTTTGATTGCCTTCCCTTTATATCTACTTGAAGCCGAAACTATATTATTAGTTTTGATCGCTTTCTTTTTATATCTACTTATCAGCTCCTATATATACCCATTCTAAAACTTCCCCAAACATCATCCGTCTTTCAAATTTACGTAATTAATTTGTTTTAAAGGCTTCTAATAAATTAATATCCGCAAATATACACTCATGATTATTTTTTTCAGATTTCCAGATTTATTTACAATATTTTCCTCAGTAATAATCTTACTAAAAATTATAGATAGAATTAATTAGAGACATTGTTTTTTATTTAATCCATATAATTGAGTTACATAATTAAATAAGATCGTAATGGAATATAATGTAACAGCCGGCGGTCATTCAAACATTTTGTTACACGCGCTCTGATTATTCGAACGCGGAGAAAGTTCTATTTCAAGAAAGAGAAAGAGAAAGAGAGAGAGAGAGAGAGAGAGAAAAAAGGAGAGAGAGATGAAACGTGTGATATTTAAATGTTGTCAAGAAACATGTGATATTTAAATGTTGTCAAGAAACGTGTGATATTTAAATGTTGTCAAGAAACGTGTGATATTTAAATGTTGTCAAGAGACATGTGATATTTAAATGTTGTTAAGAAACGTGTGATATTTAAATGTTGTCAAGAAACATGTGATATTTAAATGTTGTCAAGAAACGTGTGATATTTAAATGTTGTCAAGAAACGTGTGATATTTAAATGTCAAGAAACATGTGATATTAAAAATGTTGTCAAGAAACGTGTGATATTTAAATGTAGTTAAGAAACGTGTGCTATTTAAATGTAGTTAAGAGACGTGTGCTATTTAAATGTTGTTAAGAAACGTGTTGTATTTAAATGTTGTTAAGATACGTGTGATATTTAAATGTTGTCAAGAAACGTGTGATATTTAAATGTTGTCAAGAAACGTGTGATATTTAAATGTCAAGAAACATGTGATATTTAAAATGTTGTCAAGAAACGTGAATATTTGAATGTTGTTAAGAAACGTGTGCTATTTAAATGTTGTTAAGAAACGTGTGCTATTTAAATGTTGTTAAGAAACGTGTAATATTTAAATGTTGTCAAGAAACGTGTGATATTTCAATGTCAAGAAACATTTTATATTTAAATGTTGTTAAGAAACGTGTGATATTTAAATGTGGTCAAGAAACGTGTGATATTTAAATGTTGTCAAGAAACGTGTGATATTTAAATGTTGTCAAGAAACGTGTGATATTTAAATGTTGTCAAGACACGTGTGATATTTAAATGTTGTCAAGAAACATGTGATATTTAAATGTTGTCAAGAAACATGTGATATTTAAATGTTGTTAAGAAACGTGTTATATTTAAATGTGGTCAAGAAACGTGTGATATTTAAATGTTGTCAAGAAACGTGTGATATTTTAATGTTGTTAAGAAACGTGTGATATTTAAATGTTGTCAAGAAACATGTTATATTTAAATGTTGTCAAGAAACGTGTGATATTTAAATGTTGTTAAGAAACGTGTTATATTTAAATGTTGTCAAGAAACGTGTGGTATTTAAATGTTGTTAAGAAACGTGTGATATTTAAATGTTGTCAAGAAACGTGTGAGGTTTAAATGTTGTCAAGAAACGTGTGATATTTAAATGTTTTCAAGAAACGTGTGATATTTAAATGTTGTCAAGAAACGTGTGATATTTAAATGTTGTCAAGAAACATGTGATATTTAAATGTTGTCAAGAAACATGTGATATTTAAATGTTGTTAAGAAACGTGTGATATTTAAATGTGGTCAAGAAACGTGTGATATTTAAATGTTGTCAAGAAACGTGTGATATTTAAATGTTGTCAAGAAACATGTGATATTTAAATGTTGTTAAGAAACGTGTGATATTTAAATGTGGTCAAGAAACGTGTGATATTTAAATGTTGTCAAGAAACGTGTGATATTTAAATGTTGTCAAGAAACGTGTGATATTTAAATGTTGTCAAGACACGTGTGATATTTAAATGTTGTCAAGAAACATGTGATATTTAAATGTTGTCAAGAAACATGTGATATTTAAATGTTGTCAAGAAACGTGTGATATTTAAATGTTGTTAAGAAACGTGTTATATTTAAATGTTGTCAAGAAACGTGTGGTATTTAAATGTTGTTAAGAAACGTGTGATATTTAAATGTTGTCAAGAAACGTGTGAGGTTTAAATGTTGTCAAGAAACGTGTGATATTTAAATGTTGTCAAGAAACGTGTGATATTTTAATGTTGTTAAGAAACGTGTGATATTTAAATGTTGTCAAGAAACATGTTATATTTAAATGTTGTCAAGAAACGTGTGATATTTAAATGTTGTTAAGAAACGTGTTATATTTAAATGTTGTCAAGAAACGTGTGGTATTTAAATGTTGTTAAGAAACGTGTGATATTTAAATGTTGTCAAGAAACGTGTGAGGTTTAAATGTTGTCAAGAAACGTGTGATATTTAAATGTGGTCAAGAAACGTGTGATATTTAAATGTTGTCAAGAAACGTGTGATATTTAAATGTTGTCAAGAAACATGTGATATTTAAATGTTGTCAAGAAACATGTGATATTTAAATGTTGTTAAGAAACGTGTGATATTTAAATGTGGTCAAGAAACGTGTGATATTTAAATGTTGTCAAGAAACGTGTGATATTTAAATGTTGTCAAGAAACGTGTGATATTTAAATGTTGTCAAGACACGTGTGATATTTAAATGTTGTCAAGAAACATGTTATATTTAAATGTTGTCAAGAAACATGTGATATTTAAATGTTGTTAAGAAACGTGTTATATTTAAATGTGGTCAAGAAACGTGTGATATTTAAATGTTGTCAAGAAACGTGTGATATTTTAATGTTGTTAAGAAACGTGTGATATTTAAATGTTGTCAAGAAACGTGTGATATTTAAATGTTGTCAAGAAACGTGTGATATTTAAATGTTGTCAAGACACGTGTGATATTTAAATGTTGTCAAGAAACATGTGATATTTAAATGTTGTCAAGAAACATGTGATATTTAAATGTTGTTAAGAAACGTGTTATATTTAAATGTGGTCAAGAAACGTGTGATATTTAAATGTTGTCAAGAAACGTGTGATATTTTAATGTTGTTAAGAAACGTGTGATATTTAAATGTTGTCAAGAAACATGTTATATTTAAATGTTGTCAAGAAACGTGTGATATTTAAATGTTGTTAAGAAACGTGTTATATTTAAATGTTGTCAAGAAACGTGTGGTATTTAAATGTTGTTAAGAAACGTGTGATATTTAAATGTTGTCAAGAAACGTGTGAGGTTTAAATGTTGTCAAGAAACATGTGATATTTAAATGTTATCAAGAAACGTGTGATATTTAAATGTTTTCAAGAAACGTGTGATGTTTAAATGTTTTCAAGAAACGTGTGATATTTATATGTTGTCAAGAAACGTGTGATATTTAAATGTTTTCAAGAAACGTGTGATATTTAAATGTTGTCAAGAAACGTGTGATATTTAAATGTTGTCAAGAAACATGTGATATTTAGTTAACCTAGGATTTTTATAAAAAACATGGAATATATCGGTTGGCTAATTTCGTTGTTTTTTTGTTTGTTTGTTGAAAATTGCTTCCATTTAGCAGGTTCATAGATTTCCCATCGGCTACAAAAATATCCATTAAGTCAATAATACGCTCTCTAAAATGTATGGTGTAACGGTCACTAATGAAGACTGGGGATTTGGAATGACGTGTTCATGATCCGTCGTAGCTATCAACTTACTTTCACTAATAACATAGTTTCCAGAGTTTGACAAAAGGCACCTGAAGAAGCCCGGAGGTTACATCAGCCGAAATGTTGTGAGAATAACATCCAAGATGAGAACAGTAGTCCGAATAAAACAAATAATACTATCACATCCAATGAAACATTCATGCACCCGGTTTCGACAACATATCGCCGTTGAATGATTGATTTCGCATTTCTTATTAAAAGTAATCCTTGTAATTACATTTCATTTTACATCACTCAAAATGTTCCTGGAAACATTCTAATGAAGATATAAGGCCACCTTAACGATTAGAGAACATACCATGAACAACAAACAGGGTTTTACTTAAATAAATAATCGCAACAAAATACATAATTAATTTTACATTGATTTCTATTACACGAGGTGAATGAAGTTGATTTTCTTTCAACCGTTATAATTTATCGCACCACTAAATCGATTTGATTAGATAAACAATATAATAAATATTTAGCTTCTGTGAAAAAATCATTACCGACTTTCTTTTGTAGAATTTGGTATATTCAGACTACTGTTCTCATCTTGGGTGTTTTTATCAGAACGTTTCAGCCGATGTAACCTTCTTCAGGTGTACCTTGTCGAACTGGGGAATCTTTCTGTCGAACTCGGAAATCTGGACGGAATTTCGAACGGAACCCTTTATTCCGTCCAGATTCCCGAGTTCGACAAGGTACAAAATTGAATATATATATATATATATATATATATATATATATATATATATATATATATATATATATATGTTCTTTTACAGAGAATGACTCGCGTTTCCGTGACTTCACGTCGTCAACGTTCGGGCAGGTTACGGAAGCACCCGAGAGTTGCCGAAACTATTAGCCAATTATGGTTGCAGCAGGCAGCCGATAACTTATGGAAAAATGAATTTCTGGACCAGTTGCCTAGTTTTATTTTCTGTACAGGATTCGAATGAAAATAAAAACCTAACCCTAAGCCTCAACCCTAAACCCTAACCCAGAAAATGTTAAAAGAACACATTTGAAAAAAGTTGAAAAAAATGTTACTTATAAACAGTTGTTTCGTTGTTTGGTCGAACCGTAAACCCAAACCCAAACCCAGAAAATGTTAAAAAAAAAATGTAAAAAAAAAAAAAAATGTTAAAAAAAAAAATGTAAAAAAAAATGCAAAGAAAAAAATTAAAAAAACAAAGACATTTGCTTAAAAACAGTTGTTTCATTTTTTCGTTTCACAAAAATTTTTTTATTTAAAAACATTTGCTTAACAAAAAACGTCTAATTAATAACAGTTGTTTAGCTATGATTTTTTCGCTTTTTATTTTAATATATGTATTTTACTTTTATTTTCTTCGTCTAACTTTTTTTTATTTGCAACTTTTCTTGAATTTATCGCCTGGCAGTCTTCGCCTCGGTAACTTCGGGCGCTTCTATAACCTACCCGAACGTTGACGACGCGAAGTCCCGAAAATGCGGGTCGTTCTCTCTCTCTCTCTCTTTTCTCTCTCTCTCTCTCTCTATCTCTCTCTCTCTCTCTCTCTCTCTCTCTCTCTCTCTCTCTCTATATATATATATATATATATATATATATATATATTATTAAATATTATATATATACATATATTATTAAATATTATATATATATATATATTATTAAATATTATATATATATATATATTATTAAATATTATATATATATATTATTAAATATTATATATATATATTATTAAATATTATATATATATTATTAAATATTATATATATATATATATTATTAAATATTATATATATATTATTAAATATTATATATATATATATTAAATATTATATATATATATACATATGTATATATTATTAAATATTATATATATATATACATAGATATATTATTAAATATTATATATATACATATGTATATATTATTAAATATTATATATATACATAGATATATTATTAAATATTATATATATATATATATACATATGTATATATTATTAAATATTATATATATATATACATAGATATATTATTAAATATTATATATATATATATATATATGTATATATTATTAAATATTATATATATATACATAGATATATTATTAAATATTATATATATATATATATGTATATATTATTAAATATTATATATATATACATAGATATATTATTAAATATTATATATATATATATATATGTATATATTATTAAATATTATATATATATACATAGATATATTATTAAATATTATATATATATATATATATATATATATATATATATATATATATAACTAGAAGAATACTAATCTCAGGACGAGTAAAATTAATTCACAGAAGAGAACAGTTTTGCACCACTTTTATGTCCTCTTACGAAGATTTAAATGAAGATATAATGACATCAAAACTTTTTTGGAGCAAAATCCATTACACGATTATGATTATAAAAAACGTCTAAAAGTCAGGCTCAAAAAGAAATTGAAATTCAGAGAATCTTGCTCATCACTGTGTAATGATTATCGATCAACTTCAATGCAAATCTGATATATTAAAATGTTCAAATGGAAGGTTGTGTCCATATTATGCCCCCTAAAAAACCGTTAAAATACTTTAAAAAAACCCTAATTTGAGGAATATTTATTAATTAATGTCTAATACATATTGTGTAAAAGTTTCACAAAAAATCGAAGGTATCTGAATTTTCACAATGGACTTCTACTCCCTTTTTACCACGTTTTGCGTAAAACTAAATATAGCCCACATTGGAGACTAATTATGCCAACCAGCTGTGCTTAAACACGTATAATGATCCATTAATTAGTTTAGAAGTGAATCGTGCACATACAAATATATAAACATAGATAACGTTATAAAAATAGAGATATTTATTTTGAAAATTTCAGATTTCAGGTTCAATTTGAATAGAAAGGTTCTGTCTTATATATATAGAATTATAAATATATAAAAAATTATAAATATATATCAGACGTTATATCTCTTCAGCTATTAGCTAGAATTAATATATTTTACAAGTTTATGTATTTTTCTGGAAAAATACGCCTTTTAACTAATTCCTTATCTCCAAACAGTTTTGGGGAGGATAGCAATAATTGAATTTATTTATTTTGAAATAAAAACATCCCACTACACTCCACCTAAGCCTTCTTCATGTTACTTTCCTCTCCACCTCTAGTTGCTCCCTATTTCCACCTGCTCACTGTTTGACCCCCTTATCATACCCTTCATCCTCATCTGACCGGTGGTACCCATACTGTCTGTGATGCTTAAAAGCTAGGAATACGATGTGAATTTTTAGTTTATATGCAGACTTAACAAGGTCACGTTGACCCGAAATCATTCGTGTCAGTTAATTATATATATATATATATATATATATATATATATATATATATATATATATATATATATATATATATATATATGGTCGGGAAGCTAAATTGTTACATTTTTCTTTTTACAAAATTCATAATTTAAAGGATTAAATATGGAAAGATATCATTTTAACATTTATTTATTTAATTATTACAGTCTATTGAACAAAATTATTCAATATGAGCACCCTTTGTATCAATTATTTTGGAGATTCTTTGACGAAACCGTGAACAGCTCCTCTTTATTTTATTTGGATCGAGATTGCGAAATGCTCGTTGAATGGCTGTCTTCAATGAGTTTATATTTGGATGTGGATTGACATTAGTCTGTCCCTCGACGACGCCGAATAGATAATAGTCGCAAACATTTAGATCTGGAGAGCTGCTGGGCCAAATATTCTTCGGAACAAACAAGGGAAGATTCTCCTTCATGAAATCTTGACTTTCTTTGATCCATGCGTTGGTGCCGAGTCTTGGATAAGCATGACTTTCGTAGGGTCGTAGTTTCTACGGATCAAAGGCAATAAAACATCATTAAGAATGTTCAAATACTCCGCTGTGTTGATTTTAAGACCCGCTTCGATGAAATGAGGAGGTATCACCTTTCCATCACTTGCAACGGCTGCAAAACCCATCACAGAAGCAGGATTATTGCTCTGCATCACAGGAGGAACTTCCGAAGGGTCACAGGCAATAACTCGAGTGTTCTGGCGATTTGGAACCTCATCCACGATTAACTTTTTCTCATCAGCAAAAATGCGCACATGTCCCCCTTTGTGTTTCAGATGGTTGATAAGCTTGGGGCATCTTTCAACTCTGATAGCTTTTGAACGGGCAGTGAGGAGATTACGGCGTCTCCTAACGTAGGACTTCATCCCAAGGTCTTCGTTGATTGCTCTGCTGATAGTTCTGCGACTGACATTGCGCTTTTTAGCCAGTTTCGACATCGACTGACTTTGGTCTGCCTTTATCGACCTTTTTAGTCTAACCAGGAAAGTTTTTGTGCGCTTTCGATCACTACGAGTACTGTGCCGACTTCTCTCAACCTTACACTCGGCATCGAAATTAGCCACAACCCGATAGACAGGCGTGTTTGCATAGCTAGTGCTCTTAACAATGTCCGAAGGAAAACTCCCGGCGCGTCTCATTTCGCATATAGTTAATCTTCGTGCTAATTCCGCCATATTAAAACAAATATGAGTAAATATAATTATGCTATCTTGCAATAAATTGTTTAAGGATCCTTAGTAAAAAGAACCGTAATCATATGATCAAAAATAAAAAAGATATTAGCATTTTAAATTAGTTCCAATTCATCTGCCCGACCCTGTATATATATATATATATATATATATATATATATATATATATATATATATATATATATATATATATATATATATACAAACCCAAACTCTTGTAGTAAAAACAGCTCTTGCAAACCCCAAAACTACTAGAAAGAACCAATGTTATTTATAAGTTTAAATGCCCTTTGGGAGAATGTAACTCCCATAATAATAATAAAGCTAATAGCTACATTGGTTTTACAAGCACTACCATATCCTGCCGGCTCACTATGCACATTGTAAACTCTAACTCAATTTACCAACATCTACAAAAACATAATTGCCCTCCCTCTGGTTTAAGACAAATTATTGTTAATAACACTAAAATTATACATTCCGAAACTAATTTAAAAAAACATAAAACTACTGCAAGCTATCTACATAAATACACAACAACCTAAAATAAATAACATCACATATGAAAGCAATGTTAACATTTTAAAATTCTTAACGTAATGCGATTTTGTTCTGTGATGCCATTCCAGCGTCGCGGAATTTAAATCATCAACGACTTTCCAGGAACAATGCGAAAAACGTTTTCTGCGCGTTTCTCCACCGGCTTTTAAAAAATTCTCTTCTTTTTTCTGCTTTTTTTTATTTGCTTTTGACACCTAATGGTGATTCGAAGAGAAATCGAAAACGTTCGTGAAACGTATGGAACATTTAGTATTTTTTTGATTTTAATACAAAAAAGACCGCCAGAAAAAAATAAAGAATTCCAGCAGAGTGCTCGATTAATTGAGAATTAAAATTAAGAGCGTACTATTTATTTATTTATTGGTACAAAACGTATTACAACATTAGTACCGTCAGGTTCAAGCTCAGAAGGACTTAGCCATCCGGCTCTCTTCAGCTTATGTTGTCACTTGTTTTAGAAATGTGAAGTCTCGTGTCACTCTCGTTTGGACGTGTTATTTGCTTAGAGTGTTATGTATATTTGCTTAAATTTAGTGTAAGTGAGGTTTAATGAGGTTTGAAAAGAGGGGGGGGGGTAGTAAAATGTAACAGTTGATATTTAAAAATAGAAATACATTTAAAAATATTATAAAAAAATTATTTCTATATAAAGCCCGTGAGTCAGTGTTTATAAGTAGCGTATATTTGGCCGTTACTGTTTTGAGGGTTAAATTATGTGTCTTCTAGAGAAAGTAAGGAGAGAAAATGGGTTTAAGGATTTATACTTATGAAAAAATGAAAAGGTTAAAAAAACACACATTAAATTCAAGTTTAAGGCCTGGATTATAGGACTTTAAATCAATCCAAAAAGAAATTTAAATACAGATTTAACTCGAGTCCGGTCCTGGCAGTTTGTCGATCGGTCTAAGGGAAATAACTATGCAGGGTTCTTGAATGATTTTGTATTCGGGATTTAACATTATTAAATAGGTATAGTGAAGACTTATTGGAGTAATCATATTGGCATACTGATTAAGATAATGATTGGGTCAGCAAGATTGAATCTGTTTAGGAGATATGGGAGGTTTACATATTAACTATGATATAGTGAAAACTTATGGGAGTAATAATAATGTGAAATGGGGGTGTTACCCTCTTAATAACTGGAAAATATTATTGGAAAAGTTATTATTTCATATTTACGTAGTGTAAATTATTGGTCTTGAGAAGTAATGTGGATATGCGCCGATTAAGGTATTTACTCTTTTTTTATTTCTATTTATGAGGGGTATTCAAACAGACTGTATTTGGGTCAATGATGGCCCTTAATATATGGTATTTTCTGCATCACACAATTTATGGCCGGAGAAAAGGATGGTCTTCTCGATATTACTTTCCATTTGATGGTGAAGGGTGTCTTTTCATCTTTAAATTGCCATATCCGGGTCGCAAGTGCCGTATTTGCCTTGTTTTTGTATCTGAATGTGTTTCAGTGTACGTACAATCTCTGCTTGAAGCTTCCCTGCGTCATGCCTATATATTTTTATGCTCTGCTCATAGTCTGGTTTGTGACGGTGGCTTCATATACGAATGAATCGATTTTGCAATTTCCCTCTAAGGGGCAGTTGTTTTTGTCCTGGCATGAGAAGCCTGCGTTCACTATTGATTTGGGCTCCGCAGAGATTATATTCTTTATGGATATAGTGGAGTAGCTAACCTTAATAGAATTTCTGTTAAAAAATTTGTGCAAGTTGTGTGCGGGGGGAAGTGTTTGTCGAGTAAGTTGAGGAAAAGGTGGCTTACCCTTGTTTTTGTATTGGTGGAAAAAGGTTGGGAAACCCAGATCACCGACCTCTTTCTATTGCGGCGCCCCCTAGATTGGAAAATTTAAAATAAAAAAAAGCTGCTTGTTTTTTCTCTAAAATATGTAATATTGCTTTTACATAATAACAAATCGGCATAATATAAAATGTTTTGTTAGTCCTAATACAAAATCCTAATTATTTTTAAAACTTGTATAAAATTGAACCCTTACGTCTACTTATAGACACCTGATTTGATACTGCACTTTTCTGTCTTTCGTCAATGAAAAAGCAATCCTTCTAGATTGGGGTAATTCAAATTTTTGTCCGAATCCAGAGTGGAACTTTTTTCGAGGGGGGCTGGGCTTGATTTTCTATGTCTAACCTATCCCCCGTGGAGAGGCAAATAAATAGGGGCTATATATTCTGATTAAACCTGTTTCTTTTTGTACAAAAAGAATGTTCAAAACTTATTTTTTTCTTCCAAAAAGTTCTTTGTGTTTAATAAAAGCGTTTATGAGTTGGCAAAACATCCCAAAGATTAGAAATTAGAATATGCCAACATATACCAGGTGATATTCTTTTACACAAGGTTTCGAGATCATCCGGGAAATTTCAAGCACATGAATCTGCCATCGGTAATCACCTGGTTGGTACAAATATTTGTTCTGACCAGTATTCCGATGTGTGGTTTTCTTTTGTACACAGTGCCAGGTCGAACTATCATCTCAATATTATTGAGGTGATAGTCATTAATAGTTCTCGATCTAACCTGTGTAGACAAAATATTTTGAAACATCAGTTGGAGATCTTCAATGATTCAAATCCCCCATAACGTTGGGAGATTCACTATTTTTTCTCTCTAAATTGTTTTCTCCAACTGTAACAATTCCCCCCCTCATATCTCATTCTATTTTCTCAGTTTTTAATATAGCATTCTGACGTTTTCTCTTACAGGGTCAGACGATAAGGCCTTAAAGGAGATTTTTGCAATTTTCTTTTTTTCCCACCCGTTCGTTTTATTGATTAATATAATGTTTCTTCTAGAATTTAACTTACCATTTTGTTGCAGTGGAAATCTACTCGTATATATATATATATATATATATATATATATATATATATATATATATATATATATATATATATATATATATATATTGGTACAGAAAAATTAGTACAAAATTAGTACAAAATTCGTACCGTCGGTTTCAAGCACAGAACGACTTAGCCATCCGGCTCTCTTCAGCTTCTGTTGTAATATTACAGAGAAGTTTATATATATATATATATATATATATATATAACTGTGCGTATGTGGATATATACGTACATATGTGTATATATATATTAATATATTATATAAGTATTTGTACATAGGAATGCATATACACATATATATATTTAAAATATATATATACATATAATATACATATTATAATATATAATATATATTCATATAATATATACATATTAACATATATATATATATATATATATATATATATATAAGCACATTTCTGTATACATGTGTATATGTGTACACATTTAGATAGATACATATATATATATATATAAATATGTACTACATATATATACACATAATATGTACATATTTGTATTTAGATATATATCTATAGATATACTCGTATATCTATACATATATATGTGTACACATATAAATACATACATATATACATAGATATGCACATATATACACATATAATTATATATATATATATATATATACAGGGTGGGCCAAAATAAGGGTCCTATCTTTAAATTTGAATAACTTGAATTTGAATAACTTCCACAAAATAAAAGTTAAACTCACCAAACTTTATGTGTGTGTAGACTGACCCTTCCGAGATTTTTTGAAATAAACAAAACAAATTTTAGCCGAAAAACACTTCTTAAAACTTACAAAAACTAAAGTATTGTTTTTTACACTGTTTTGAGTTTTTTAAGCAAAAATAATGTTTTCTAAATGAGGGTACGTTCCTTAGGGCTAATACGGCTCATGCTTGCTTCGGAAGGGGTCCTTTACTTATTCTAAAAAAAAAAATTTAAAAAATCAATAAATAAAAAAGTTATGAATTTTTTAAAATAGGACCCTTATTTTTGCCCACCCTGTAGTTAGGTAAGTATCTATACGTTTATGTTGACTCTTCAAGATTTGTGAATATTCTATAAATATATTGAAAGTAACATCTTAAAATCGTTTGCTAACATTACCAACTGCCTAGGGGTTTATCAAAATAGCTGAGTTTAATAAGATAGCAATTGGTTACGTTACTTTATTAAGTAATATATAATTCTCGAGTAAAACTGTTTGCATCAGTTAACTTTTAATATATTCAGCGTATAAGATTATCTTAGATTGTCTTCCAATGCACATATTGCTATTTTGAATCACGCGGTCAGACAACGAATGGGATGGTTTCAAGTTACGCCAAACATTGTTGAACACGAGTAGAATGAGCCATTTTACTCCACATCCGTTTGACTTTACCCCCATCCTGTTTCTTCTTTTCGACCCACAATAATTTTTACAACTTTTCTCTCTCACCCCCTCTCAATGATCAAGGTATGGACCATATCGACTCACACCTTAATTTTTGCCTTTTCTTTGAACGTCCATTGATCTGTCTCTTGCCTCTCTCCATTCATTTTCGAGCCACTACCCAAATTCTCTTGCGCACCGAACTACTATCTCCATACATTAAACCCAACCCTTTTACACATTTTCCACCACCACGCTCATGTGTATCTCCGCACATTCTATACCGTTGTCTCGCAAATTCGTCTATCCTATAAAAAGGTATAACATATACAATCTCTGTTCTATTATGAATAAGTTTTTGTTAATAAAAGAAACAAAATATTATTCTGTTTTTTTTCGATGTGATTCTGTCTTTTATATCTTTTGGTTGACAACTTCTCCATCTTATTTTTTCTACACACTCTCTCGAGTTTTATCCATTTTATATTTGTGTATAGGCTATTCGAAATTATAGGAAAATATAATTTTATTAAAGAAAAACTCACTGTATGATAACCAATTTCCATCATTTCATTAAAAGATGCTAATAAATCATTTTCCTTATTAATTGATATCAATGTAAATATATATTTAATATTTCCCGTTACATTAAACGATGTAAATAAGTCTATCATTTAAATAAATACATCTACCTTAAAAAGTAAATATACATTCCCACAAACGTTGATAACGACACCAATTCTTCGTCCTTGGATTTCGAGATTACATATATGTTTACATAGTTACGGCTAAATATTGTTGAAACCCTAGTTCTTGTTTGATCACTAGTTAAGAAACATGAGCCTGGTCATTAGTTAGATGAGTGATTATTTGATTGTATCAGGTATCCTATGTTTGGAAGTTAGAGTGACTGCTAACAAATAACCTTCTGTAAAAACTTTGAGAAAGGCATGAAACCATGTCTCCTCTATTTATATAAAGATGAAATAGTAGGGTAGACTTAACTCTCGATAGTTGTTACGCTAATCAGTTTAGAAAAAAAAACTCTGAAATAACTTTAATCCTTGTACGCTTATCCCAGCATTGGTTTCAGTCGTGTTTGACTTTTTCTGCCACTGGACGTAATCAATGCCAGATCAGAAGAATTTCGGTTGGAGATTTCGTAACCCCGGCTTCACTATACTGGCGCTCTTTTTCAGATTGTATCCATTGTTTCTAGAGACAGACACTTAGTAAAAAAGAAATAAGTAAAGATAGCTATTAAAACCAGGGTTGGAGAGTGGATTTAGTAGTGTTTTGAAAGGAGTCGGAGTCGGAGACAGATTTTTTCATCTCCAAATAATCAACATACAGTCCGATATTGGAAAACTTTAAAATAGGAGTAGGAATTTTGGGATCGTGGGAGTCGGAGTCGGACCATATACCAACCCTGATTAAAATTTCGAAGAGCATTTATGTTATAGGGTAAGTTGATCTATCTATTACATGAATAAAGTGACTTTCTCTAGACCCAATAAATACAGTAAGATCTAAGCGTCAGGGGCAGCGAAGTATGGCAGTATTGTATACGCGTCCCGGAACGGGCCGTGGCAGTCCCCATTTTATCACTCGTCATTTGTAACACCATAAATTCTATAGTTTGTATACCTTTAAATTTCTCCCTCGCCGCGTAGAGGGTACGTCGTCTCGATGTCGTCTAGTGGTTGAATTCTTTCTTCTTTCTTTCTGCCCTAAATCACGCCGCCGCGACACAAAAGCTCCATGATCGAGTCGGAAGACAAACAATTTTTAAAATTTAATTTCTGTTTCATTTCAAGCGTTAGTTATCCGTCAGCTGGGAGATATTCACTAACGGCGAGAGAGAGAGAGAGAGAGAGAGAGAGAGAGAGAGAGAGAGCAAATTACTGCTTTCGTAATTACTTATCAATTATTTCCTTAACCATTAGTGGAGGGGGGAAGATATCTTTCGCCTGTATTTTCTTAGGGAATTCATTCCCATAATCAAATTGCGGACTACATCCTAAATCACGTCTGATAGGTTCGCCTAAAAAAACCCAGATTGCTCAACTCGCTTCTCACGAAAGAACGAGTGACGTCACGGATCCCACGTGCGACACTCATGCGCAAACATTTCTTCCACTCATGTTTTCTGATCTCTTGACTCGGTGTTCGTCAACGTTCGCTATGACAGCACCTGTGAGCTCCGACCGTGAGAACAGCCCCTATTCTGTACTCGACTGCACGGATCTACCCGCACTAATTCGCGCAAGTCAAACCAACGATTTCCAACAGATACGTCCATTCACATGGGGCCATTATCCAACAATACCACAGTGCTTGTCTTCATTATCATCGGCCTGCAAGGCCACAACAATTTAATAATTATAAAACATTAATATGATAGATGCCATCATGTTTTACGACATGGTCGCATTTGAAAGTTTTTGCTCTTGATTCTTATAAGTATTTCTAGTCTGCCTAATTTCCAAAATGCTAAAATGCTTTGTGATATTTGCCCGACTTCTATTTATGGTGATAGCGATTTCGTTTTATTTGATATTAATGCAGTTGTTATGCAAGCTGTCATATCATAATAGTTATAGGACCATAAGAGACTCCACATTAATCTGAATATACATGAACTTATTGCATCTTATTTTATATCACGATGACAATGATAAACGCTGGTTTATTGTGTGGACCAACGCGAAAGCGGCGTTTTTGGTCTTTATCGTCTTGCCATGCGTAAGCGAAAATGAGTTATTATTCTCGTAAAAATCCTCTCGAGATATTGTCTACTTATTCAATATGATAAAAAAACAACAACAAAAACAAAACGAAGCCTCCACAATGAATAAAAAGCAATCGACCAAAAACGCGTTAGTTCCATTTGAAGTACTTAAATTAGTCATTCAGACTTAGCATAGCATCATTCTAACTTTTTAGAACATCTGCAACATCTTTTCACAGAATTGCCATCCGCTGTCGCATCCTAGTCGCTTTACTGTTGTTTATTCTATGGAAATATTTCGCTTTAGTCGTTTTAGTGACATATTTATATTCAGAAAAAAAAAACATACTAAAACGGTCACATTTTTGTACTGATGGGTCACAATTTATCAAGGCTTAAAAGTCACTCAAGGATAAGGGTTAATGAGATTGTCAGGTTAACGATGAACAACATCACGAGAGTATTTGAACAAAAGGGTGGAATGGACAGAATCTGGTTATTTTACAGAACAGCTGAACAATATTTGTCTATATTTAACTTGTACACTACCATGTTGTAGTCAGCTGGGAAGCAACCCCGTGATAATGTGTTCCACAATATGAAGTTCTAGAGACGAAAATGTGTTTATAGAAGTTTTGTTTGGTTTAAAGTACACTGAGAGAAAAAGAAAAACCCGTTACTGTGGTTGTAGTTAGATGCGTTTTTGCTGTGATTTTCTTTACAGGCGGGAGGGGGGACTTGATATTGGAGCTCAGTGGAGTAGTTACAATGAAAATAACGATTGAGTAGCGAGAGACTAATAACGTCGTTGATAAAGGGGTTGTAGGGAAGAGAACAGATTACCCTGACTTGATTGCGAAGTTGATTTTGTACTCTGTTAAGGCAATAAAGAATGCTCAAGATACAACTCCTTGAGTATGGAAGCAGTACTCGATCTTAGGACGTAGCTAGCTCTTATAACGTAGAGGATTGTGTAAGGCATGAGGTACTTTCTGGAGCGGCAGAATGATCCAACCATCTTTCTAGTAACCTTACCAACAGATTTGATGTAAATGTTCCGTTTAAGATGAAGAGTGAAAGTCAGTCCTTGGAGCGTATTAAAAAATAGGTCTTTATCAAGATGAGATCTATCTATTTCAACGGTGGAAAATCAGGATACAAGCGTTGGTGGTGAAAGGAGAGGAGTTTGATTTTAGAGGTGTGAATAGTTACAAGAAACTTTTCCACAATACCTCAGGTCAGAAGAGAGATAGAGAGAGAGAGAATGGGAAATGAATAGAGAGAAAGAAAGGGCGAGAAAGAGAGAGAGAGAGAGAGAGAGAGTTAGAAAAATATTGATAATCAATTTTCTTCGAAGTGCTGTCATAGACAGTTATGTCGTTTACATAGATGCCAACGAATGATCTCAGAATCTGATTTGGAAGATCATTTATTAAGATCAAGAAAAGGGTTGGGCTCAGCATGATCATTCAAGTACGTCGGTATTGATACTATGTGCTTCAGATTTCTGCCCGTGAACAACTACTTTTATAGACATATAAAAAAAAACGGATTTAATGGTACAGAAGACATTAACATATATTCCACAGCAAACATGTTTGTGAAGCAAACGTGTGTGCCAAATCCTATCGAAGGCCTTTGATATATTAAGAGCTATCGCCCTGGAAACAAATCCCCGTCGATAGGTTCAATCTACTCCTCGGCAAAAGCAATATACTTAGTGACAAGCAATATAAATTTCATCCTGCAAGATCAACATCTGACGTGCTGACTGTGACATCGCATAGGATTAATGAGTCTATCGGTTTATTTTTTTACGCGTAACACTTACTGTAAAAAATGGTTAACATTCATTTAAATAGAAAATCTAACTAAAAAACCTTTATTTCCCGAAAATAATTGCTATACTCATATTTATATAACGAGCTCTAAAGAGTTTAATAGTGGCGTTGGTTTTTATAAAATGCGAATGGTCCAAGTATGGCGTGGTGTGTATGAGCGTGGGGGACTGATTGGTCTTGATGATGGAACCATTTATTCCCTACTCTTCCGTACATGATTGGTTCAGCGTTTTGTCATAATGAAATGGGTGGTACCACTTAGCAAACTAATCAAATAAGTCGCATTTAGAGAGACGGAATCCCCTCCAAAGTCCAATAAAAACCCACTTGGCAATATGATGTAAAAGCGAACGTTCAAACCACTTCTTCGAATGTTCATATCGTAGACACTAATTCACAGGTATTTGTCAATGTAATTAATTATTGAGCAGAGAGAAGCTATTATGTTGCCAGTTTGCCGTATTTGAAATATCTGAAAGCTTTAGCATTAAGGGCGACTGAAATGGATATTCATATTTAATCTAGACAGTGAGGAAGAATTGTAATTCTGAATGCAGTATGGAATTGGCAAATGCAAAAGCCATATAAATGGTAGATCATCGTGAAACGTTTTCTCTTCACAAGACAGAATACGATCCATCATGTCTTAACTGTCTCCAAGTGTAGATAAGAGGCGGGTGTGTAAACATAAGGTGAGAATAGTAAATTCCCACGTAAGATTAACACTAAGTAAAGTGCAATTTTTACAATTAGAAGTCGAGTAGCTGGAACGTGTCCCAGCAGTGACGTTACGGGCACAGGAAGCAGACAATCTGACGTGGCGAATGGGTAGAGAAGATCTGTCTCTTTCGACTTACTTTCATTTGTCGATGTTTCTTTATTAAATAGCGTTTATGAAATCTGTTATTGAGAAGAAGACAATAACAGAGAGAATAGAAGAACCACAACCAGCTGATTCCGCTGACGTGGATATTGGAAACGACCCAAGCTATGCTTCACAAGATCTCCTTTTATGTACTAGCGATGAATCGCTTATCAAAGTCAAAAACCTGCTCGAGGATAAAGGTTAATGAGTTTGTCCACATGATTGATAACAATGTTTGAGACTGGGCAGAGTTTGATTATTTAGAAAGACAGCTTAACAAGAATTTGTTAACATTGGACTTGACAACGACAATGTTGTAGTCAGCTGGGAAGTAGCCCCGTTGTATTATGTTCCACAGACGGGCAGTTTTTAGAAATAAACTTTTCTCATGGAAGTTCTGTTTAGTTTTAGCTACACAGAGAAAGAAAGGAAAATGATTTTCAGTGGTTGTAGCTAGACGAGTTCTTGCTGTGAATGTTTTACACAGAGGACCATAGATTAGATCTCTGTCGAGCACCTACCATGAAAATAACGATAGACTAGAGAAAGACTGGCAACCTCTCTCCTGTTTCTCATTACTTTGTTTAACTAACTGATCTGGAAATCCAGAAACATACACCATCTTCTCAGTGGTTTCACTCCTTTTCTGCACCCTTCCGCCATACATTCTAGAACACCTTTTCACACCGACTGTTGATCATTTTATGTGTCTGTACAGTCCTAACACTTTAAATTTACCCACAGTTTCGTCCTTACGAAAGGATCACTTATTCAAATGTAATCCGTGAACTTATATTCGCACATTTCATTATATTATTTTGAAGGGTGACGGAATTAATTACAAACCGGAATTAATTACAAATCTAAATATAAATATACTTTACAATTTCTTTAAAAAATATGATAAATATACTTTACAAATTTCTTTAAAAAATATGATTAATGTACTTTACAAATTTCTTTAAAAAATATGATAAATATACTTTACAAATTTCTTTGAAAAATATGATAAATATACTTTACAAATTTCTTTAAAAAATATGATAAAATAACTATACGAATTTTCTTTAAATGATAAAATATACTACAAATTACAAAAATATGATTAATATACGACTTTACACATTTCTTTAAAAATATGATTAATATACGACTTTATAAATTCTTGATGATAAAATGAAATAAAACTATTTTTTTTAATTCGTACAATATAATTTTGCAAATGAAAAAAATAAAATGAGATTTATTAGTTGAATAACAAATAAAATTGATAAATTAAGTCCAAGTTATAATTAATTTCGAGTTGTAATTAATTCCGAACCCCATTTTGAAAGATAATGGATTTTTACATTTGTTTGTGCATTTGAAATACTCAAAACTATATATCACTACCGGCAATACACATGTGTTGATAATCTTAGCGTTCATTGGATATGATATGCTGTTTGATGTGATTATAAGCCATGTTATGCTGAAATCCGTCCACCCGGGGTCTCTACGGTATTGTAATGCTTCATTGGGTATCATTTGTAGCAGAAACCACATGCACTAACTAGTTACATACATCAACCGGCAAAGTATATTTTTTTGTAAATCGTTAATTTAAGTATTGTATTGGTTTTGTCTGTTTTAGTATATACTAACACATAATTGCAAATTACTTACATTCGTTTAAGGATCCTGTCTTAACATGACTAGTGAACATCCGGAAATGAATGTAATATTTGATATTCGAACTTTTTCATCCTTCTCTACATGACGTTTGAAAGTTATATGAACTCAATTAAAACATATAATAACCATTTCTCATCCAAACATCTATACTATATACAATTGTAAGTTTTCGATTGCGTTGCCTTCCATTTTAGAGTCAGATATTAGATATAATATTTAGATTAACACAGATAAATGTCGAAATTCTATGTGAAAATCCCCTTGATCATAATCCAATAATAATTTTGTCGTTCTCTAATAATATCTGAAATATGTTTTGTGTTTTCCATTTTTTAATTTTATTCTAATTAGACACATCCAGGATGTTGACGTATATATATATATATATATATATATATATATATATATATATATATATGTATACATTTTTATTTATACAAACATTATTGGTTTCATATGTGCATACATGTTTCGGTTGCACTCTTCGCAGAGAGTCAACCTCATCAGACCAAGGAATCAGGTTAACTCTCTGCGAAGAGTGCAACCGAAACATGTATGCGCATATGTAACCAATAATGTCTGTATAAATAAAAATTTATACTTATAAACAGCTCTACTTGTTATTGAGCACTTTTTATAAACACTTTAGTTTCAACGGATTTACATCTACAGAAACTAATACAATAAATGTACTATATATATATATATATATATATATATATATATATATATATATATAACATTTTGGTTTTATTACAGCTTTACTTCTCTTTGTTTTGAACCATACTGCTTAGTTTTGAACTATGCTGTTCGGTTTTTATCATTCTTTTTGGTTTTGAACCATACCGTTTTGTTTTGAACTATGCTGTTTTGTTTTGAACCATGCAGTTTCGTTTTGAACCACGCAGTTTCGTTTTGAACCATGTCGTTTGGTTTTGAACCATACCGTTTTGTTTTGAACTATGCTGTTTTGTTTTGAACCATGCAGTTTCGTTTTAACCACGCAGTTTCGTTTTGAACCACGCAGTTTCATTTTGAACCATGTCGTTTGGTTTTTAATCATGCTGTTTGGGTTTTAATCATGCCCTTTGGTTTGGAATCATTCTGTTTTATTTTGAATTATTCTTTTTTGTTTTGGAATCATGCCGTTTGGTTTTGAATCATTATGTCTGGTTTTGAATCATGCTGTTTGATTTAAACTATTCTGGTCATTGCACTCTCTGTTTAGCAATAAGTCACATATCTTTATCCTGTAAGTACAAGATTTTAAATAACAAAAATAGAAATGCCACATACCTTTAAACTTATGCAGATAACCGTTATAAGGATCACTCCATTATTTAAAAAATTATATCCAATTTAAATCCGAACATCAAGCTACGTTACCTTCTTTATAAACCAATCTTAAGTTTAATCTGGATAAAGCATTTTTCGAAATAACATGATTGAATTTTGTGATACAATGGAGCAAGCAGGTGCACGGCTTATACTTGAAATTACACATAATTGTAGAGTTTATTAGTAAAATTGATTAGAAGAAGAGAAATGCAGATTCGGAGAATATGACAAACATTCTGGCAAACTAGATTCGGAGATAATTGACAATGATCCCATCCACAAATTAGATTTCGATCATATTTGGAGGTTTGTTTCTTTCAATAAGTACTCTAGTTTATATTAGTAGTAATCGATCGATACTGCTAAAATCACGTATAATCACGGATCCCCACCAAAGCTAAGCGACATTCAGCTTGGTCATACTTTGATGGGTGACTAGTTAGGACTACCGAGTGTTGTAAGCAAACATTCCATCAGGATGTATAAATGGATAGCAGCCTTGCTGGACAGCATAACCTCATAACCTGGCATAAGCGGCAGTACTATCACGTGCATCGTTCAGGAAATTGTTTCCGCTTAACGCTATGAGACCGGGATGCGGACCCAGACCGAAAGTTCCTATTTACATACCCACGAAGAGTTAGACACAAGGTCGGGTTTTAATGTGGGGAAAATCCAGCTCCCCAAAAAGGGGCACTCTGTATTAGGACAAAAATAAAAATTGTCTCAGTCTATAAAACTTTCTGCCTCATTGAAAATGAAGTGTAGTATCAGAACAGACATTACACTTTGCTCCAGGCCAAGAGGCGAAGGCACGGGTCTGAGAGTTTTTCAGATTGACAAATGGGCTTACTACTACTACTACTACTGCTACTACTACTACTACTACTACTACTACTACTACTACTACTACTACTACTACTACTACTACTACTACTACTACTTTGTATATAAATTAGTGAAACAAAGAATCATTGAATGTTTCAACTCCAGATTTGCAAACTATTATATATGCACATTGTAAATTTCCTATATTTTAAATATCTGAAAAACAATAATTATTAGGGCCGAATAAACTGGATCTTAATTTCGTCTCCATGTCGGCTAGACTAGAGATGTCGTAATGTGTCTTATGACGAGGTACCTGTAATAACTTTGTTAACGACACATTGACTAAAAACTATTTTGTGCTATTTTTTGTGATAGCACGCTATTCTATGCTGTCGTTTGTCCTTTCCATGTTTTCGGTCGGGGATGTTATGACATCAGGTATATTTTTTCAACTTGTAATTATAAGTTTTGCTCGAACTTTCCGTATTTCTATGGAATTTATATAGAATTTTCTTGGAGTTATGTGTTAATTCATTCTTATAACGCGACCAAATCATCGGAATAACGACATGCAAATATTTTTTTCTTGATATATATCCATCTTGTCTTATCAAGGAAGTTCATGTTAGTGACTTGATATGAAACTTAGAGAGAGGGTGTTGGTGAAAACCTTCTAGATGTTTTACATGTCTTTTGTAAATTGTCAACATTTTGCAATCGTATAAAAATGATGGGGTGACCTCAGCATTGTATCTGTAATTCTGGATGTGGCTTCTTTGTATTTCTCTCTGTATCACCACGCAGCAGTGAAAGTGAAAACAAAATGAGGTAGGACAATCAAATACAACTTTAATCAGGTAAACTTTACGAGGAATTCAATGGTGGTGTTATATTTATCTTTGAATTAATTTGAGAGTTATCAGGGACTAAATTAGTTACTCGGGGGTGTATGAGTATTGATTTACTCCTCTCCAGGAGTAAGGCACAAGGCCAGTTTTTTTATCTTACTCCCACAGAGTAAGATGTGACCAAAGGTCGGGTCGGGAAAGTGGGGTGTGAAAAGCCAGCGCCCGAGAAAGTGAGCACTCTGGCCATTAAAAATTGCCTGGGCAGCCCCGTCGGCATTCCCCGGTAGGGGCGCCTCAGGCAGTAAGCAATAAACTTACCCCTCCCCAAAGAGGGGAGGCGAAGCCTGGGAGGGTGAACCTCCTAGAACTGCACAGGACAGGGGTGCAGTATCCATCGGAACAGATATTACACTTTGATCTTGGCCAAAAGGCCAAGAAATGTATGAGTACATCAGATAAAATAAGTGTTTTTCGTAAAGCATTATGATGCAATTACGTCATAATGGACCTTGTTCTAGGCTTTTATCATTTGATGGTGAAACAAATTATGCTTTATCTAATGGTTGATTGTATATGCGGCACGTCAAACTTGCACATAGTCCATGTTAGTCCAATAACCGGAGCATGTATGTCTCTCTATTTAAAAATATAGATGAGCATGATGTGAAGGAATGCTCTTCTTGGAAAAAGAATTACCAGTTTGTTGATAAATTCAATAGAAATTAATACTATCCGTGGAATAGTAGGATTTTGGGTCAATAATTACTCCCATAAGTCTGCTATGTTCTGTCTATGGGCATGTATACAAATAGGGTCACCTCGATAAGGATGTGGCTCCTCACCACCCACAGACGGTCGTTCTTTATGGATAGGCTATACTATTCCCATCGCATCGTGCTGGAATGCATGGAGACAAGTCGAGAATAACTCTGGAGGCCAATCAGAAAGGTAATGCTCATCTGCAAATTCTTATACCTACATAATAATATTAAATATTGTCAAAATGAAGTAAAAATCTATTTATTTGAATTAATATTTTATTCTAATCAGGTGTATTAAACACAATGTTTTAAACAATTTATGTTAATCCTCCATTCAACGTCGAGCATCTCTGTTAGTATTCTTGTGTATGTCGTGATGAGCTAGAACCTGCATTAAGTAAGAGTAAGAGTCTTGACTTATCTAATCGACACCATAAAAGACCCCGTCATTGCCTAGCGTATATATAGCCTTGGTGTGAGGAAGAACAAGTACAAGTTGTAATGAGAGTATTTATACGTATCTACCACGTGTGACCGGCATGCTTTGTCATCCATAAAATAAAGCGTTTTAATACTAAAAAAATCTAAGCTCATTGAGCAATAGAGATCAGTATTGAAAACGGTGTTGTTGGAGTAAAGTATACTATGTAACAAAGTTCCAGCGGTGAGTACGTTGTTACTATCAAGAGAGACCATCCTTACCTTTCTTTTTTTCTTCTTTTTATTCCTTCAATTTTATATTAATGACGTGGTCAAATACCCAAAATATTAATGGAAGAAAAGTTAGCTAATTTAAGAAGGATGGAATGGGCATTAAATACATAGTACACAGGTCGAGCGACACAGAAATACATGCAAAGCTAATATATTATACGTTATTAAATGAGTTCATAGATTCAGGACACTGAAATACTATGAATCAATACTGATGAATACGCAGGTCACAGATTTGAAATTATATCTGAACAATGTTTTATGTAAAACGCAGTCACAATTAATAGCTTTAAATCTTCTCAAGACACACGACTACTTTTGATAGAAATTTATAAATGTGTATGCTGTTGGTTTTATCTAATATAGGCTATCATACTGAATAATCTAATCGTCAACTTAAGTGACGATTCGCTAAATTCGTTTGTCTCTCGGGAGCCTATTTTCAATAAAGCGTGTGATTCTAATTATATTTCAGCTAAACAGTGAGAAATTATTGCAATTCTTAATTGGCAATCGTGTTTGTCGTGTGCAAAAAGCCATATAAATGGCATATAATCAATCATACTTTTCAATTTGTGGTCTTAATCGACAAATATGAAGAACGTTTGTCCATAATGTTGGATTACCGCCATATTGAACTTTCAAAACTAATTCTTGACGATAAATTTGAAGTCACCGCCACTGAAACACAATAAAACTATGTGCGTATTTAACCGGAAACAGAGCAATAATTTATTTTTAAATGGCTATTTTCTTTTACTATTGTAAAATATTGAATTGCCGTAACTGGTTTGAATTTCACATGTTTAGAGGAAGTCAGACATCTGACCTCGGTGAGCTGATGAATACACATCTGATTTTCGGTTGAGTAAGACATGAGAGAATACCATTCCAGATCACGCTAGTTATGGGCGTGTCTTGACAATAAAATAAGGAACGATATGTACTAGTCTGTGATGCTAACTTCCTCCTCACATTTTCCCGACATTAACTTAAATATATCTGATGCTGTAGTTATTAATTGAATACGACAGAATTCACGTCTTGGTTTGGAACTATGCTGTTTGGTTTTGAGTCAAACCGTTTGGTTTTGAGTCAAACCGTTTGGTTTTGAGTCAAACCGTTTGGTTTTGAGTCATGCTGTTTAGTTTAAACTATTCTGATCATTGCAGTCTCTGTTGAGCAATAAATCACATAGCTTTATCCTGTAAGTACAGGATGTTAAATAACAAAAATAGAAATGCCACATACTATTAAACTTATGCAGATAACCGTTATAAGGATCACTCCATTATTTCAAAAATGATATCCAATCAAAATCCGGACATTTTGCTGCGTTACTTTCTATATAAACGAATCTTAAGTTTAATCTGAATAAAGCATTATTACTGACTTGACTCATAAGCATACACCACTTATCAAGGTCTTGAACCAGTCTTTAAGCTGTCAGGAGCAGAATGCCAGTCATAATCCTTATTTAGTTGGTCCATCTCTTTGGTGGTCGTCCAATCCAAAAAAATTAATTCCAGAAGATCTAGAATTTTCTGGAATTAAATTTTCTTGATTTTTATTTCTTTACATAGCTGGAGTCTGATAGCCGGTAAACATGTCCAAACCACGCTTATCTCTTTTTTGAACAATGTCGTTGATGGATCTGTGAATATTAAGCCTCTTTCTGATATTTACATTTCTTCGTCTATTTCACAAAGGTGAATATAGTTCTTAAACATTTCATTTGAAAAGACAATTAGCTTTCTCTCATTCTCTGACGTTTCAGTTGCATATACAGCAATATTTTACTTCGTATAAATCCAAATACAACGAATAGAGAAAAGGCTTTTATTTTATAAAACCATTTGCGTTCGTTTTTTGTCACCGACGACAATCTTGGTAGTCAACACACTTCTGTGTCATATGACTAAATGATCCCAGTACAAGTGGGTTTATCAACTAAAATACCAATACACATACAAGAGTGGGTAAAATATTTGTGTACTAATTTGAAGGGCATATCAATAAAATAAACATCTTAGCCCCACATGATTATTAAATGGTGGCACGCAGATCTGATGGACTCGATTCCAGTCTAAAACTCAAATTGTTCATAAATTTATTATATAATATTGCGCTATATATATATTATTATTATTTTACATACCTCCCCTACGGATCGTAAAGGAATGACCGCGCCTTTCTTATAAATTAGCTGGTAGACAGATAGTTAGAAGCATGTATTTTATTTCGTCTTAATCGCTATGATTACATATCCCCTAATTCCTTCTTATGTGGGTAATTGGCCACCTTTACGTACTACAGAAAATGTAGAATAGTTGTTGATTTCTTTTCAATTTTTTTTTCAGTGCTTTTATTTTGCATTTTGTAAGATAATTAAATTGCACAAATGAATGGAAGAATTTTAGCAAAATTATAATACACTTTTATATTGGGATATATATATATATATATATATATATATATATATATATGTATGTATATTTTGGCAGCAAGTTATTTATTATACACGCGTCGTTGAAAACCACGGAGTTTTCTCTCTTCGCTATCTTTTTTGTTAATTTCTCGACGCGGCGAGCGATTCGTTGGTTATCTGGTGTTAATTGGTGAAGTATGACACCTAACGTTGTATCATGGGCCATTCCTCGAGCACTCTTACTAATAATAAGACACAGCCTCCTGAAGACGATCGAGAGACCGAAAGCGCTCGAGGAATGGCCCATGATACAATGTTAGGTGCCATACTCCATCAATTAACACCAGAAAACCGACGAATCGCTCGCCACGTCGAGAAATTAACAAAAAAGATAGCGAAGAGAGAAAACTTCGTGGACTTCAACGACGCGTGTATAATATATATATATATATATATATATATATATATATATATATATATATATATATATATATATATATAATTTATTTAGATACTGTATATTACATATGTCAGCAAACTGATTGTTGACGCCATTCCCTGTCGGGCGTGACTACAATCGTTTCAGCTTGCCGACGATTCCACTGGGCACGGAGATTTACTAAAGATGTATAAATCTGCCCTTTTGGATGAAACCGCGGTACATTGCTGAAATATGTAATATACAGTATCTAAATAAATTATATTAGCTCTCTTATATGATCGAGTACTTTATTTGATTTCCTTACATATACAACCTGACACACTATATATATATATATATATATATATATATATATATAT
>OY744521.1:28525424-28557924 GCA_963556195.1 Sepiola atlantica | reverse complement strand
TCTATACAACATTTAAAGCGATTCATCAAAGAAATAATTAAAGTATATAAAAAGTATAAAAAATAAAAAATATGGCGATAAATAAAATAAAGAAAGTTAACAGGAATAAAAAATATGGAAAAAATATGGAAAATAAAATTAGAGAAATAAATCCTCATCGGCATTTAATTATGTTAATTTTTGCTTTTCATGGTTTTAGAGTTTTCTACATACATACACACATGAACAAACACACACATATATATACATATATACACACGCGTATATATATATATATATATATATATATATATATATATATATATATATATATATATATATATACAATAATATTTTTAATAAACAAATATTAAATATTTAAATACCTAGAGACATTGATGTTTCATGCTAACGCAATCTTCAGTCTAGGAACTAATTCCCGACGGTCGGTAGGCGCGAACCCCGAACACAAATCGCCACTGATTCGTAGTCGGTGATCTTAACCAAAGGGCCATCGTCAATTAGTTAGTAAATATAGAGTAACTTTAACTGTAAATAGCGACACGTGGCCGTCATTCACCAGGCAGCTAGAGTGATCTTACGAAACGGTGTTCGGATCGCGCATATAGCTATTAGTACTGCTTGTTATTAAAGCTACTCGAATATATATATATATATATATATATATATATATATATATATATATATATATATATATATATATATATGCATGTTTGATAAAACAACAATGACAATTCCTGTTTGTTTAAAACAAGTAATTTATTAACAAGAAATAACCCGACGTTAGATAACAGTTTACTAAAAACTAGTAATGCTGTGTATGTATTCAAATGCCCAATGGGAGAATGTGTCTCCAAAAACAATAAATATATTGGTTTGACGAGAACTACATGCCACCTCTCGTCCCCCATAGCTCCATTTACCAACATCTGGTATAACATTACACCCACAAAAATATTTTAGAAACATATTAGTATTAAACCTTGTAATCCTCGCGGTCTAAAATTTCAGCCTGCGCCTCCCCATAATCAAAGCCTTACTTATTCTAGCAAACAAACTTAACATCAACCAAACTCGATATGAGGGGGAAGGTATAGAAAAATGCTTTTGATATAATAAGAGAAATAAATAAATAAATACATTTTTGATCGACTTTCTTAATACCTTCACTAATTCTAATTTCTGTAACACCTCACATACACGAGGAAGACTCATGGGAGTCTGAAACGTTTGCAGTTTTGGTGAGAACTTGAGAAGAAGAACAAAAAAGAAACAAACAGGAATAGTCACTGTTGTTTAATCAAATATGCATCTATGACAAAATGCTGCTTACGTATATATATATATATATATATATATATATATATATATATATATATATATATATATATATATATATATATATATATTTTAACAGTAGAATTTGTTGGTAGATTACATAGTTTGGGAAGCCATTATTAACTAGAGTTTTTTATATTGATAAGTTCATGTTGGAAGATAGTAGGGTCTGTATTTGTTATACAGGTGCGTATGTATGTATGCACACACACACACACACACACACACACACACACACACACACACACACACATATATATATATATATATATATATATATATATATATATATATATATATATGTGTGTGTGTGTGTACATACATACGCACCTGTATAACAAATACATACCCGTATATACGCAAAAATAAACATAAATAACTAAATGAATCAAAACCATAAATTGACTTCAAAGTACCGACATTCAGAGTGATAACTGCTAAAATTAAAACATTTAAAAATAAACGTACAATAAGAATAAAAGCAACATTTAAAAATAAAAATAACATTTTAAAACTGTTAAAATTAGACAGAAAACACAAGATAAAACGAGGAGTAGAGGGAGGTTGGGGGTGGGGGTTCTATTATTCATTTCGCGTAACTTATAAACGTTGTTCAAAATCAGCTTAGTGTATGCTTTTTTAAATGTTCGCACCGATTCTACGCGGAGTCCAGCCAACCCATGGAAACATCGAAAGACACAGTTTGCTTATTATTAGTGCATTGTTCGCTATTTTTTAATAAGAATGCTTGTTCGACAGCATCTAATAGTATTAATCTCCTTCTTGGAAATATTCTTAGCGAATTCTATTGCTTGTTTAAATAGAACCTTTGTAATTGATGGTAATATTCATCATTTCATCATTAGAAGCAGCAATGGAAAATTCAGTTAACATTTTTTTAAAGAATTTTTTTGTAATATAAAATAAAGCTCAAAATATTTCAGATTTCGATACCCAAAAAACGTTTGCTTTTTTTTCGATTAATCGTCTCAACACTCATATATACATATATACATTAATAAATGCGAATTATATTTTCAGTTATCACAACTACATTAGCTTCAAAACGGTATACTGTTATTTAAATCAATAATACACAATAATATTTTGACATACTCTATACATATACTATAAGACAAAGTCCTAACACACATCTCTTTGTAATCTAATATGCATAATTATTTTTTAAACAGTGTTTAATAAATTTATGTTTGCGGTTATTCGGTTATAATTTCATTGTCCTATTTACCTATACATACCTGGTGATACCAGATCAGGCTGCCCTGTGGCTCCCTGAGACGAAATTCACCTACATTGACGTTTTTTTTTGTTGCTTTTTTTTGTTTGTAAAACTTAATTATGTTCTACAAAACCAAAAACAAAAACAACAGCCCCTCTCCCTTTCTCCCTCCCCTTTTTTATTTTTATTTTTCCTACCCTACTCCCGGTCCTGGATATGACCTTAAACTACATCCGATGGTGAGATCCGGCTTACGGACTTTGGGGAATGTGGAGCCTCCTCTTAATTACCATTGCTCCCAGGTCCACCCTGACCCGGAGTGGTAGTACCTGTTAGGGTCCCAACTATGGGTTAAATAGAAACAGATATTAAAAGGGGAAAGAAACAAAAAAGAGAAGAAAACAAGACCAGATTCGGCATTAAATAACCCAAAAAGGGTTGATATGCCGTAAAACAAAACTACCAAACCAAACCTATACATACGGAATAGCAGTAATTAATTAAAGTGATTTATTCGAAGAACTAATAAATTATCAAATTCCTTTAACTTTTCAATTCTTCATAACTTAATTTGCATATCTATAGTTTTACACGTTCGGTTTTATTCTTTAAACGACTCTCTTTTCTTCGCTTTAAAATGTTTCATTCTTATTTTAAGCATTTGATTTTTGTACGTTTTACATCTTCCGTGAAAAATAAACAACTCATTTTTAAACAGCTTCATTAAATACCTTATTTGTAAAATTTGACAACAAATGTGTTGTTTAATGTTTAAAAAAAACCCTTAATAATATCCTTCAATTAACCTGATCAAAGTACAACAAAAAAATTAATATTTTGATGAACACCCACTGTCTAATCTCCCCACCCCCACAATAAAAATAGATTCTACTTTTTTTAGGCGATTACGTATGAACACCATGAGAAATTTCGCGATAAGAAGAAAAAACAAAACAAAAAAAAACAATTATTTAAGAATTTAGAGTGGAGAATCAGTTTCGTATATGATTTTTATATAAACTGTGCCCTCCCCTGATTTTCTAGTCATTCTAGCGTTTTAGGGCAGTTAATAATTTATCTTTATTTGATATGGGCGCTTAATCCACTGCGTTTCTTAGTCGGGAACATTTTTGGCGATTCCGTGTGGTTTTATAACCTTGCCACTCAGACTTAAGGTTAGTGGTAAAAATGTTGTTGACTGATCTAAAAAGTTAGAATTAGCATATGGCCATACGATGTTTTCCCACTTTTTACGCAGTCCTTTGCATTATTGTTGTACTCTGCAATATCTTTCAAGCTGCACCGGTTGGTCAGTAGAGGGCAGCCAAAGCGGTGTTGCATCGTATGGTCATCCTCTCCACATCCGCAGATGGTTTTGTAGGATCAGCTAGCCATAGTAACTTTTGATCGCCCCATTCCCGTTTACGGACAGTTGAGTATTTTCCAATGGACCCAGGGTGCTTCTGAATCGGGAGTGAGGGCCTAAGAAAAAGGGGTTCCCATGTTAGTGGAATAGAGACATTATCTAGCAGTCTGGTCCACAAGTGTAGTCTGGTCTTTTCATGAGATGTTGTTAGGTGTTCGAAGTGACTGAGGAAGCTTCTCTCTGACTTCAGTCGTTGGACCGGTGGTTCAGGTTCATGAAAGAAATGGTGTCCATCACTGGTAGCCTTTGTGATCTCTACTCGGCTAGCAACTTCCCGTCTCACATCTGGAGGGGTAATGCCAGTGAAGAGACGCAGGTTGTTTGAATTAGTAGACTTCGGACAGCCTATGATCAAGCGACAGGTGTTGTTCAATGCTGAGTATAATTTTTTGGCATGCGTTGATCTCTCCCAAACCGAACAAGCATACTCTGCATTAAAGAAAATGTCGCAAATTTATGGGTTAAGTATAAGGGTGTGTAAAGAAGAAATTAATTCAAGAGATCTTGCTTTATTGGTGTCTAATGACTATGGATCGAATTTAATGCAAATCTGAAATATTTTAATTTTCAATGGGAGGTTATGCCCATATTATGTTTTCTAAAACACATTAAAATGCTCAAAATATACTGAAATTTGGGGAATATTTTTTAATTGATGTTCTATACCTATAGTTAAAATTTAACAAAAATCGGAAATATGTTAATTTTAACGAAGGGCTTCAATTCCCATTTTGCCCTCATATGCATACAACTAAACAAAACCAAATATAGCCTACATTTACCCACCCTTACGCCTAGCAGATGCGTTCATATTTTCATAATGATCGGTTAATGCGTTTAGGAATGAATCATGTACATTCAATTATATAAACATATAAACATACATAACTTTATATAAATAGCGATAAAATGCTGTCAGAGAATCTGGGGCAGACCCGTTTGTTGTATGACATAATAGTTATCTGATACATTTCGTTTTTTATTTACATTTAAATAGCTTACATTTATTGATATATACATTTTATGAATTTACTGAGAGAAAGAGAAGCAAAGAGACAGATACAGACATAGTTAGATAGAGAGGGGGAGAGAAAGAAAGAGAGAGAGTCAACAGATGACGATTAGAACGGAAGTGACGTTGCCGTTACTGGCATAGCGTTGCCACGAAGGATAGCCAGGGAGATGCGTTGGAACAACCAGGTTGACTCACGGGGCTCGTGCCTAGACGTTGAAATCCTCCGTCCAATGTCCTGAAAAAATTTAACAGTCTCGGGGCCAAGCACACTCGACGTTTCCACTGAAATTGGTTGGAAGACGAAACGGTCAGTGAGCGAGCTGTATTTTCCGCGCTTCCTTGTTTCGGTGAGCAGAGCCGCCGTGCCGGGCTTCACCGCGGATTCCGCAATCCTTGCTGGTGAAAAGGAGTCGGAACAAGTGGCGTCCCAGATCAGCGGCTTTCCGGCTCGGAAAGCAAACACAGTCACCCCGTCAGGCATGCGACCGTCGTCCCTGTCCAGGCCGACTAGTTACACATGGTTACACATGATTCTAGTTTAAAACATGTTTCCAGACAATTCACCTTCAAAAACCTAGTCAGATTTGTAAGATCTTGCATTCTCAAAATGGCTTCCTTGGGTATGGTTCGATTTGATACTCTTCTTTTCCATCTTCTTGTTTCTTCGTCATGCCTAACAATAACAGTATTACAACTACAAGCACTAGGTCCTCATATGGTTGTACAGTCAACATTCCGGTTATCTGTTTTATGGCGGATACATTCGCAAATATATCATTTAGAGTGACGTCGACGTTACGTGTACTTGCACTACTAGAACTTGCCCAGGGAGTTTAACTCGGCAGTCCGTGTCGTGGGGACGTCCTTAAGGGGTTATACCCGGTTGAGTTAATCCTATCCGTAGTCTTGACGGGTCTTAGGCGTCATTAATTCTTTCACGAGAATTTATTATCTGGCGATGACTATCAGCTGAAATTGAACGCTTGTAATAAAGACGAAACAAGCATCTTATAAAATATAATTTATTACATTTAGTTTCAGCTTACAACTGCGACCACTACGTTCTCATATGGTTGTACAGTCAATATTCCGGTTATCAGTTCCATGGCGGATATATTCGCAAAGATATCATATCATTTAGAGTTACGTCACGTTAAATATAGTAATATACTAACATCACTTCAGAGAAGCAGCGCTCTTCCACACCGGAAAGAGACTGTCGGAACTTGAGGTCATCAAAGGACTATATATTGCTTCGATAAGCATATTCATATTTGAGGTTCGTTGATTCCATGATTTGCCCACCCGTGTTTTGATATTTTGGGGCGTCCTCATCACCAGGGAAATTGAATAAAGAAACTTCTTCTGTCGGCGACAACCCGACTATACAGCAAGTAGTACTGGATCATATAGTACCAGTAACACCAATCGTTGAGATTGCACTAGTACATTGTGACGAACAATTTACTTTGTCGTTATTATTTCTGCTTTTCCGTTTCGGACAATGTATCTTCTTGTATTCTTCTACAGTGTCGCATTTGGCAGCATATCGGGGCCGTCAAACAAGATATTTTATTCGATCTGCGGGATTCCACCATTTTCATTTCTATGCCTGTCACTTTCAGGCTGTTCTTTGTGGAATTCTTCAGAAGTTTTCAATTCTAAACATTTCCTTCTGCTACCTATCACAGCGATTATATTAATGACTCCCAGAAAAATAAATGAGTTTCACCAGCGCCTTCATCCTATACGCCATATTCTATCATTTGTGATAGAAGTTTTAGTTTTTGAAAAGATGTATTATTTGGATTATTCGGACTACTATTCTCATTTTGGACGTTATTCTCACAGCGTTTCGGCCGAGGTAACTTCAGACATCTTTCAGGTGCATCTCGTCGAGCTCTGGAATCTTTATGTGTAACTTGGGAATCGACATGGAATTTAAAAATAGACCCTTTATTTAATCCAGGGGGTAGATTGTCTTCGTCCCAGTAGCCGTGACTTGGTAGGAGTCTTAATTAAGTAACTTTTATCTAATTTTTGTTAGTATCAACTGTAGTGAGGATTGACCCATCAACCCCCATGAGATCGACACTTAGAACTGATTCTTACTAGTGCCACATGTCTATGAAAAACGTTTCAAATTAGACTTCAGAATTTTTAAGATGGGGATTGATAATTTTAATTATTTGGATTATACGTCAGACTCATGTTCTCATCTTCGGTGTTATCGTCACAACCTTCGACATTCTTCAGGTAGGTCTTTTTGAACTCGGGAATCTGAACGGAATTTTGAACTGGACCCTTTAATTAATTCACGGGGGGTAGATTGTTCCGCCAGCCATGACCGGGTAGAAATCTGAAGTAATTATTAATTAGATTCTAAGTATCGCCTATAATGAGGACTGAACCTTCAACTTCCAGAACGCTGTTACTTAGAACTGATTATTACTAGCGCAACGGATAAAGGTTTTAAGTAATAATCAATTTTAATTTAGGAGGTTACATCGACTGAAACGTTGTGAGAATAATATCGAAGATGAGAACAGGAGTTCGATTAATCTAAATAATACGCATTTAAAATTATTAACGCATTTAAAATTTTGACGATAATAAGTATTGAATTATAATTAACTCAGAGAAAAACTGACTGATAATTGTGAATAAATTATACGATTGTGATATTATTGTCTTGATATTCCTTAGAAACTTCCACTAGGTCTTTAATTTCCTTAAATGTAGAACAGATGAAAGGATTCCTTCGTGATGCGTTTATTGGCTTCATTTGTTCTCCACACGTAGTAGCCATGTAGCTAGCTGGCCGGGAAGGCCTGTTACACAAACAGAGCTACAAAACTAAGAAGGCAAAAGAAAAAAATAAATAAATGGAGAAGAAAGTTTGTGAAATTTGATGGAATAAAGAGAAAAATGTAAAGAAAGAATGCAAAATAAATCTACGTTCTTTTGAGCATCAAACGGAATCAAAAGAAAGAAGAAAAAAAAACGATGGTTGTGATTGTTGAAGATTTCTCAAATGAAGTTAGATATAAAAAATACTGATCTGTTAAAAAATGATTCCAAGGACGGGTACAATTAATTCCCCGAACAGAACAGTTTTGCACCACTTTTTTTGTCCTCTTAAAAAGATAAAAATCAAGATATAATGTTATTAAACCTTATGTTTAGAATCCTTATTTTAATTTTGAGCAAAAACAATGAACTAGATTTGATTCTAGAAAATGTCTAAAATGTATAGCTATAGCTTAAGGGTTCTTAAGAAGAAATTGGAATCGTAAATTGGAAAATGGAATCTCGCTAGATTGGTGTCCACTGACTCTGGATCAAATTCAATGCAAATCTGAAATATTTGAATTTTTAAATTGGAGGTTGTGCCCATATTATACCCCCTAAAATCATTTAAAGTACTCGAAAGAAACTGAAATTTGGAGAATATTTATTCATTTATGTCTAATACCTATAATTAAAATTTCACAAAATCGGAGACATCCGAATTTTCACGAGAGGCTTTTACACCCTTTTTATTTCCTTTGCATGAAACTAAATTTAAAATAAATATAGTTTAGATTACGAAAACTTACGGCTAGAAGCTGGGTTCTAAAATTCATAATGATCGGTTAATTAGTTTCGGAGTAAATCATGTACACACAAAATATATACACACTTAACTTTATATAGAGATATTAATGAACATAAGTTATTTGTCGGATTATTTCTCTGTTGCTCACTTATAGGTTCAGAAAACAAAAATGGCAACCAGCGCAGTAAAATTTTACATAAGAATATTGGTGTCTGAATTCTATCAGGCCGCCAACCGTAAAAAGATAAGATATTAATAAGAAAGGGGTGGAAGAAGAAGGCGAAGATGGAAGTATAAAACACGAACAAGAAGATATAGGAAGATGGACATAGCAGGCGAAAAAAAGAAGAATAAGAAAAAGAACACATTCATAAGACGGGAAGAGAAGGAGAAGGAAGAATAAATAAATAAATAAATAAATGAACAAGAGAAGGTGAGTTCGATAAGAATGTATATAAGAAGAAAGGGGGATAAATATATTATATTTAAAAGGAAACACGAACATATTCAATTGTCAGGGACAGAAGGAAGAGTACAAAAGAAGCAGAAAGAAGAGAAAAAATAAAAGATGAACTAAATGAAAGAGTATTGATTTACCTCCTCTCCAGGAGGTTAGACACAAGGCCAGTTTTATCTTACTCCCACAAGTAAAATGTGACCCAAGGTCGGGTCGGGAAAGTGGGACTTGGAAAGCCAGCGCCCGAGAAGGTGAGCACTCTGGCCATTAAAAATTGCATGGGCAGCCCCGTCGGCATTCCCCGGTAAGGACGCCTCAGGCAGTAAGCAATAAACTTACTCCTCCCCAAAGAGGGGAGGCAAAGCCTGGGAGGGTGGACCTCCTAGAACTGCACAGGAGCGACCCATAGACCGGAGTAAATCAAGCCCCAAAGGCCAAGACAATACCGGTCTATGAGGTGCAGTATCCATCGAAACAGATACTACACTTTGATCTTAGCCAAAAGTGTACTACTACTACTACTACTACTACTACTACTACTACTACTAATAATAATAATAATAATAATAACAAACAAGAACTATAACAACAGCAATAATAATTTCTTTCACCCCAAACAAGGCATTTTGCCACTGAAGCGTTAAGGGTTACTGTGATAAGTACCACATTTACATGGATCAACCTGGCTGGTGAGTTGAGCAGCAAGATGTTTGTTCACATTACATTTAAATTTCTTCATGTTGGTACGGTCGGGGAAACAAAGAGCACGGAGATAATTCCAAAAGCAAACAATCCGATGATAACAGCTATTCGAGTATAACATCTGGCATCTATGGACCTCTACAGTTTAGAGGTAAGGTGTTTGCTTCCAGTCTGGCGAGTTGCGGGTATTTTCGTTGAGTGAAGTAAGTTCATCGGAGTAAATTCCTCTACAAAGAAGGGGCGTGATTTTTCTGCTAGTCAGATGGGTCGTTGGTATTTACGTTTCGGGGGTACAAGTGAAGTAAGTTGAACAGAACACATTCCGTAGAAGTACTTGTAAAACAAGCACATGGATGCAACATTGCGGCAATGCGACAGGGGCTGGAGCTTGACAGCCAATTCGGGACCTAATAAGTTATAAATTCGTTTTTGCACCCTGTCCAGGAGGGAGAGGCTAGTGGTTAGTGCACCAGCCCAGATTGTGAATATATAGAAATATAGAAGTTGTTTAGCCCGTTGGAGGGAGCCTACCTTCTTTGCGACAGACTAGCGAATAGAGCGTGGTGTCATCAGCAAATACACAATAATAATAATAATAATAATAATAACTAGCGGAACCCGTGTAAATTACACGAAATGATGTTTTCAATACGGGTCCTAATGTAACAAAGCACCCTCTATTTGTTAGTAAGTTACGCTTGCTTTATTATGAGCCACCCCCTTCTGGGTAAGAGTTAAATAATTGTTTGAAATAGTAACTCGTGTACGATGGACACTGCCATATCTACTGAAAAAGGTTGATATGCCATCCTTTCAAAACAAAAAAATAATAATAATACTGGCCGATATCCTACGTTTTAAGCAGTCAACGTAATTAAATAGACAATGCTATTAAAAACGCCAACATAAAAACAAAAAATAGTTTTAAGTAACAAAAAACAGTAGTTTTTAACCAGGTAATAAAAAATGTATTATTTCTTCCCCTCGAACTGTAGAATAAAAATCTTAGAGGCTGGTTGGGATCGAACTATAAACCAGTCGGGCCGAAGTAAAAAAAATACCACCTCGCTAACCATTGCGCAAGAGGGATACACATAAATATTCCTAAACGCAGGCTAGTTGAATGTTTTTAAAAATTTAGGAGCGGCACGCATGCGCAGAGCTTTTGCCGGAAGCGTGACACACGAACACACACGCTATCGTATTAATATATAGAAATAATAATAATAATAATAATAATAATAAGAAGAAGAAGAAGAAGAAAAACAAGAAGAAGAAGAAGAAAAATAAGAAAAATCATTGAATGCGGAAACTAACCCGCATAAGCTATGAAGGGTCACACGGAATCTACTACAGGAAGAAAACAAACCCACAGAAAGAACACATCACAAACAAAGAAACAGAAAATGCAAGAAACATTACTTTATAAGCTCCCCCCAATAAATTATACCGGCCTCAACTGACACGACACAAAAATGAACCAATTAACAGAAATAGCAAGAAACACCATCAGCCCCCCTCCCAAATAATCAGCCCCCCCCCCAAAATATTTGTAAAACATTTTAAATTAAAAAAAAATGCTACCAGCCTAGGCTGTCACCACACAATATTTGCATAGGGTCAAGGACGATGAGAAGACCGAGGACGGACAGCACAAACCAGACCTCCACTGGAAATGCAGAGACTGCTGGGACCTTGGGGAGGTTTATTGCCACCCAAATCCCACAGCAGACCAATGGTCCTTACCAGCGAGAAATCAATGGTAAACGGCTGCTGTGATACTGCAAGTTTATTTGCGGTGGCTATCGAAAAGAGGTGGAGAATATTAGAAATCTGGGGAGACTTGTTGTCACTCAGATTCCAGGTAATACCACCGGTTGCCGGTGAGCAATCACTGATGACCTTGTGAGAACTCCTAGTGAGTAAATAATAATAATTAGTCCCCCCTCCCCCAAAATGGCGCGGGCCCAGGCTGACACCAGACAAAATATTTGTAGAGGTTCAAGAAGGATGAGAAGACCGAGGAGGGACATCACGAACCAGCCCTCAACTGGAAGAGTGCGGGGAATACTGGGACCTTATTGTGACTCAAATCCCAGAGAAGACCAATGGTTCTTACCAGCGGGAAATCAATGATTAGCGGCTGTTGCGATATCGAAAGAGGTGGAGAGCAGTGGAAATCTGGGGAGACTTGCTGTCACTTAGACTCGAGGGAACACCACCGGTTGTTGTCAGTGAGAAATCACTGACGATGACCTGTGTGATAACTCCTAGTGAGTACAAATAATAATATAGATATATTAACACTGACTCAAAGAAAGATGAGATTACCTAGGTTAAGCAAACCGTTGAGGAGGAAGGCCTCCTTAGTCTTGATAGACAACCTTCCTAGAGCTGGAATCTCGAACAAAATATCCGGTTTGCTAACCTAAAATTGCTTAAGGAATAGATAGGCTCTGCCTATCGCCCGGCCTTTGCACCCTCTGTCTATTAGTCAGGCGCAGAGGTACTAGCGCTATTAGGTCTCAAAGGCACCTAGTGCCTAGCCTTGTTTCCTGACTAGGACAATGAACGCAGTTTCTCTTTCCCTCTATCTGGGCAACTTGGGGAAAGTTTTTTTCGTCACTAAGTCTTAGATGACCAGTCTGGGTCGCTCTTATTCCGACAGGTTAAGAGTACAAGTTAGACAGCTTATCTGGCTGCTGTTTCCGACTGACAGTACAGAAGCCCAAACTGTCATGTAGCGCTAAGAACGGTTGACCCATCATTAGTTGTATAATACCGTTGGTAGCTGTACGTGCAATGTCGCGCATGGAAAGGGACCGTACAATTATCCCCGGTGGGCTTTCCCGAGGCTACAACCCCCATGAACCAGGTCGCGACTAATAGACTGCTTGTGTGAGTTTATTGGCACCTAACAAGAACCCACCTTGCCCACCCGACTCTATATCAAAACAAACATGTCATTGCAAAATAAAAAGATCAAACCTAAACCAGACACCCAACAAAAAACATATTCGCCTCCGCCCTTGAGGCTCGAATACACTAATATCGGGGACTTAGAACCAACATCAATGACGTAGACACTTTTCTCCTGACAAACTTCCCGAATATCCTATCACTAAGTGAAACGAACCTTCAACCTTCAACCTCCTCTCACCACTTTGACATGACTGACTAACTCCCATTCTACCGTAACAATTCTGACAAACATATGCACGGGCTAGGAGTTTATGTTCAGACCCCCCTGAGTAGTAAAAATAGGTTAGAATCAGTTGAGCCGTTGACTAAAATAACGAGATACTACGAGCAGGCTGATTTTGAGTCCATCAGAGATCACATTAGCGACGCCCCATGGAGTAAAATATTCTCGCTCCTTGCTGATCAGTGTGCAAATGAGTTAACCGAATAGGTCAAAGCAGGCATTGAAGCCTATGTCCCCATGCGAAAATTATTCAGCAATCCCCACTCTCCTCAATGGTTCACTTCGAAATGTGAAGCTTCCATTGCTGAGAGGCAGCAAGCATTCCGACAATTCGGCCGCTATAAGTCAACTGCGAATAGACATAAATTTATAGAGTCAAAAAATAATTGTAAGGCAGTGATAGTTCAAGCAAAAGAGAAGGTATACAGAGATAACAAAAAAACGCATTCAGTCACAGAAACTAGGTACTCGTGATTTCTGTAAAATCTACAATAGTATGATGAACAATGGACAATCGACGATTCACTCGCTATTAAACCGCAATGATGTCGTTTGCACGGCAACTGATAAGACTGAAGTTCTTGCTCAGCGTTTCGCCTTAAACTGTACTTTGGACTAAGAAAATTACCCCCTCCCTAAATTCCCATTGCGGACCAAAGCTACACTTGAAAACCTTGTCATCACTCCATCCCAGGTCAGAGACATCATAAAAAACCTTGACACCTCCAAAGCTTGTGGACCTGATCTTATACCTGTAATAGTAATAAAGGAATGCTCTGCAGAACTGGCCCTTGTTTTCTCTAAACTCTTCAAAAAATGCCTAGCTGAATCTTGCTTCCTCGATAGTTGGAAAATTGCCTCTGTGGTACCAGTCTTCAAGAATTCTGGGGATAAAACTGATCCTCAGAAATACCGCCCATTCAGTCAACTCACGATCCTTGCCAAAATCTTTGAATCCTTAATACATCTAGCGATAGTCCGGCACTTAGTTAATGCTAAACTTCTTACTGACTGCCAGTATGGATTTAGACAAGCACAATCTACTGCAGATATCTTAACGGCCATCTCTTAACTCATATATCATACACTGGACAAAACAGGTGAAGTTAGGGCAGTAGCGCTCGATATGTCCAAGGCCTTTGACAAGGTATGGCATAAAGGGCTTCTCCTAAAAATTCGCTCATATGGTATTACTGGGAAAATATTGAATATAATTAGATCCTTCCTAACCAAAAGAAAAATCCAGGTTGTCCTCGATGGCCGTTCATCTAAACAACATGACATAAATGCTGGTGTACTCCATGGATATATCCTTGAACCATTATTGTTCCCGATTTTAAAACGATTTCCCTGATGTAATTTAATCTGAGATAGGTATATTTGCTGATAACACCACGTTGTACTCTCGTCATGTGAGCAAAACGGACGCGATCATATCCGAGGCAATGGCTGAATCCTAAGGAAAATGACCTTTAGACTGTAGTTGATTGGGGTCATAAATGGTTGGTAAATTTTAATGCCGCAAAGACAAAGCTTCTTTCCTTTAAAAAATACAAAAAAACTCTTCAACCACCGATTGCCATGGCAAATAACATCCTATCTGAGAATTCAACATTCAAACTCCTTGAATAACATAATAATAATCAGATAACATAAATTGGAACAAATACATTGAAGACATTGCCAAGGCTGCAGAAAAGAAGGTGGGCTCCCTCTACCGTGCCAGTAAACTTCTCACACCTGACATTATTCCCTATATCTACAAAGCCACTATCCGCCCATGCATGGAGTATAGTTGTCACATCTGGGCTGGTACATAACCCACTAGTCTCTCCCTCTTAGACAAGGTCCAAAAACGAGTCGCCAACTTAATAGGTCCCTCAGTATCAACCAAGCTCCATTCCCTATCCCATCGCCGCAATGTTGCATTCTTGTGCTTGTTTTGCAAATACTTCAATGGATTGTGCTCCGATGAACTGTCTGCTCTGGTTCCTCCTCACGTAAATACACTAGACCAACTCGACAATCAGCTAAATCCCATTCATTCACTGTGGAGGTCCCAAGATGACGGAAAGCCTTCTACTCCAATAGCTTCTCTCCTTGTGCTGCCTGCCTTTGGAACTCCCTCCCTACTCTCTGTTTCCCCGACTGTACAGACATGCAGAGGTTTAAAACTAATGTAAACAGACAACTCGCTACACTGCTCCCAACTTAGGATAACACCTAAAACCTACCCCTTAATTCTTTGTAGCCCCTTACGCTTAAAGTGGCGACCTACCTTGTTTCGAGTGAAATATGTTAATATATATATATATATATATATATATATTACATATATATATACATATATATATATTATATATATATACATATATATATATATATATATACATATATATATATTATATATATATTATAATATATATATATATATATATATATATATATATATATATATATATATTAATAATACTATAACGTAACCCAGCCTCTAACTAGAAAAATAAAAATAAACGCGAAATGGTAGGTGACAGTTTGAGAGAATGGAAAGATTAGGGGGGGGGGATAGTACCATTACTTGGAAGGCCACTGAGTACTGGAATATAGATCGAAGGGAAAATCATATGGAAATTTTTACCGATAAATCATGGGTAACAGCTGATATGAGACCACTTAATGGCTTACAGTTGAAATCTAATGAGACTGGGAATCAGGAGGGGGACACTTGCTGTAACCTAAAAGCAATCGACTTTTATCACCAAAAAATGATTAATAGCGACTCGTGCGAGAACTGTGAGGGAAACAAAGTGTTGTATCACTGCTGCGCTTCAAAAGAATGACAACACATTGATATATGAAAATATATCTGAAACGATATATCTTTATTGTTGTGACGGTGAAAAATAGTGATCTGGTAAGAGGAAGATGCCCGCACAGAAATTCCACGGGCGATTCTTCTCGGCCCAAGCGTCACCGACCGTGATATCAATTTCGGATTGTTATTCTATAACAATTTGTGACCACCTCAAACGGGCGTTTTATTCGGCGACGGTTGTTTCAATTAAGTGACAATCCAACAGATTTATCTATCTTCCTCGGTATGACTTGATTGCACCTGCATGTCTTCTTGTAAAATGACATTTAATACATAAAACATTTATCCTATGACAATCGATCATGTTCTGTTGCTTCTCTTCATGCGAGTGGTCACTGATGTTATGTGCATTATTTTTATTCAAATGACCTTTTGGTCATCTGATAATTATATTATCTTTTAACAATTGCCAGGTACATGTCTTCTTGTCAACATGACTATTCTGTACACACGGCCTGGATATTTAACAATAGTTCAAAATCGACTTTGAAATCTAGTGAGGGATGATCTCATCTGTACATTAAAGAAGACACGTTGCTAGTCTCTCTCTATATCATTATTTCTATGGATGGTGCTTGACTGAGCTCTAATCTCTGGTTCATCTTTGTAAAATATTTTTGCTATAAAAATGAAAAGATATTCTGTGCAACACATTATCACGGGACTACTTCCCAGCTGATTACAACATGGTCGACTTCAAATCCAATGTCAGCATATTCCTATAATAAACCATCCCCATCATCAACCACTAAGTTCATTCTATTAATAATTCCAAATGATCTCATGAGGTTATTGACTTTTCAATTGACATCTCATCAACCGTTATCCTCGAATGACTTTCTGTCTTCATAAATGGTGATTCATTAGTAAAAGATTATTAACAATAAATGCGAATTATTAGTTTTGTAAAAGCATGTAATTTTAAAAATTATAGTTATAATCTCTAACTCGTCATTAGCGGATACTTTGTTTCGAGATAATAATGTCTGTCCGTTCGTCCGTTTGTGTGTCTGATTATCTATTATAAGCTCTGGAACTACTTTTCAGAATTGCACCAAACTTGGTAGCTATTGTCTTTTAGATAAATTTCAATACAACTATTATTGCTACTACTACTGCTTATACTAAACACAATCAACACATAGGCTTCACAACTATTGTGAAGGATTACACGAACTATGTCATGAAGAACCTTTGATGTTGCGGAATTATCATAGGAGTTAACATCCTAATGTCCTTACTACTACTACTACTACTACTACTACTACTACTACTACTACTACTACTATTACTACTACCACTGTTATAAGTGAGGTTGGGGCTTTTTATTCATATCTCGTTTTTTTCTTTGCCTCAGACGTCCTTGTATCCACTCATATTGCCTTTATTCTCTTGGCAGTCATTTAAGACACGGTTTTGCTATTGAATTGTAGTCATATATCGCCTTGTTCGTTCGGCAAAACGAGAAAGAGAGGGGGAGACGGAGAGGGCTCTTAACTATGGATATTCTTAGCCTATCTTCATAGGCTGTTCTTTAGGACAGGAATTGAATTAGCTTAACATAAATCCCTTTTCAACTATCTAACGTCACTGTCTATCTGTCTATAGTTACTTCTGTTCTTACGATGTATATATCTCTACTCATCTCACCCTTTAACTTACCATGAAACTTCTTGAACCGTCATTTGTCCTTTTGCACGAAAGATCTAACCCAATAATTAGCACTAAAACTAGCTAACTTGACCACCTGCTTATATTAAATACCTTCAATGATTCTTTTTTTCTCAAAATACATCCATGGAAATATTTTCACTTAATTCCAACTAGAATAATAAAGATCACGTTTCAGCGTTACGCAGATTTTATAAAACTTACCATAGAGGAACAATGACTAACCGGGGGGGGGCGGTTAGTCATTGTTCCTCTTACTCTCAGTTCCATCGTATGCTGTTTACCATTTTTATATCCCTGTGTTAAAGAGACATACTTTAGCTAATACAATCAACTTTTTAAAATTTACATTTTATTCCATTAATTCTAAGAACTCCATAACACGACTAAAAATATTCTCTTAGAACCCCGGGATGATTTCCCATTTGCCTCCCACAGATTTTAAGTGACCAGTTCCGTCATACATGGAAATAACGTGTACCTTATAACCATTTATTAATCAATTATGATTTCATTTTAGTATTTCATTTTAATTTTCTATTCATTTCTTATTAACAATTTCGTCTCTCTCTCCATTTCTCCACTCGGTTCCGACTCCGCACACCTGCCTGCTTGATGACCATTTACTCCTATCTCTCTCTCTACTCAACCCATTACAACTCAAGGGGAAAAAGAAGGTAACTTATCATTTTTTTAATTATTTAACTCTCCTTTAAATGATAAAGCAATGCTATTTAAGCTCAAAACAGTAAACCAAAAGAGAAAACCACAATCAAATTCAAAGAAGTTTCAAATGTCACGTGACTATACACCTGGAACCAAATAAAACAATCGGTGTCCATCTGTTTCATATACGTGCGTGCGTGTGTTTCCGTGAAAACCTCTTTCGTTCTGTCGATTTATTTCTCTTGCGCTTGGTTCACCTGGTATATTCGTCAGGTAGTATTTGAAATTCTTTTTCACAAGCACGGTTGCTCCTATAATTACTGGAATAATAGAGATTTTCCTAAGATTTCAGTTTCTGTTCATGTCGTACATAAGACCTTCAATAATGTGTGCATGTTTGCGTGCTAAATTCTTTTTCTCTCTGTGTTTTTATTGTTTTTTTCTCTCTGTGTTTTTATTGTTTTTTTTTTGTAAATGTCATTTAAATTTCATTTTTCTTCTTTTTCTTCGATTTTCACTTGTTTCCTTATATATTTTTTAATGAATATGTAACATAAAGTCTTTTCCCAACTCGTAAAAATGTCTTTGTCTCATCAAAATGCAAAACTACTTGCAACTCACGCATGTGTTGCTTCTTGCCTATTCCTCAGCCCAGACGTGTATTCTTCCCTCGTTCCTTCCGCTCCCGGCCCTCCGTTTTTCGCCTTTCTCTTTCTGCACCTCCTCCCATCAAGTTGTCCCAATAGTTCACGAAGAAAACGCCACCAAGTCGAATATGTCACGCATTGAGTGATCTGGGGTCTTTTAATTCATCTTTCGGTTTTTCTATACATCGGCCATTGTCCCTTATGTCCACTTGTACTGCTGTCCTCTTTCTTTAGAGTAGTTTCGTCTAATGGCGTTGAATCCATACTAGTTGCTCATCTCGCTGTGACGACAACGGAAGCATTGAAAAAAATCGTTTGGGCATATTTTCTTCTAAAAAAAAACCGAAATTCAGGAAACTAAAACTTTTTTCGCAGTGTTAAAACAGACACGGCTGTTCTTATTGCATTATCATTATACATTATTTCGTTTAAGAAAATCCGGAGAGAGAGAGAGAGAGAGAGAGAGAGAGATAGAAAGAGAGAAAGAGACAGAGAGAAAAAAAGAAAGGAAGCAGTGTTACCGAGTACATTTTAAGCATAGTATTTTAAAAGGAAAACCAATTTACCAATTTAGTTTAACAAACTTTTAGTAGAAAAGGGGTTTAAGTAGGTATCCCAAACCAAAATTATATTTTCATTATATGTAAAAAGACATTATGTGGACACATACATCTTTGAAAAACATTAACAATTGTAACAAAGTTATATCGGTAGCGTAATTAGCCACATAATTATGACTGTTCAAAATTAGAAAATTTGCCGTCTTGTGTGATATTGGTCTAGAAGTCAGATTCCGCAGTGTATAACTAAAAATGCAGGCTTCAAAGGGGTAATAACTCTATTAAATGGATTATAAAACAAGGGGAGAAACTCTGTTTCAATGGGAAATAGCACCATGGGAATAAATGTGCTAATTCAATGTGAGTAGGTTTATTAAACAAGGAAATAACGCTTATAACAAATTTTGAGTAGTAGTCGTAGTGTAATCGACATGTGAGTAAGTTAGCTAGTTTTTATTTTCGGGTGATATCACTTGTGAATAGGAACTAATAACGGTTCAAGGACAAACACTCGCTTAGAGAGTTCAAAGTTGAGATCAGAGATTTTTGCATCGTGGGAATGGATAGTATTGCCCCATATTCATACGTCTGCTCCTTAGATGGCTTCGGCGGGAACTAAATTAGCTTAACAAAAACAGCTGTTCAACTATTTGACATCACTTACTATCTGTCTGTATTTACTTCCATTTTCACGATATAAAAATCTTTCAGCCATCTAAATTTTGAACTCGGCAAGCGCCATTTTGTCTTTGAACCGCTATTAGTACATATGCACTAGAGATATCACGCGATAATAAAAACTAGCTAACTCACCCATCTGCCGATTACACTACTACTACTAAAAATAGTAATACACACTTATCGGTGTCAAGGAATTAGTCAACATTCCACCAAATTTGGCTTCAAATATAAAAAGGTGCGCAATAGAAAGTAGAACATAAAACAACAGCCCTCCACAAGAATTAGACTAAATCCTCTATTTTCACGAGTTTTGTTAAAGTAAACTTTAAATCATTTCTAAATAACATAATCTATAACGAATACGTGCATGTACTATCGATGTCTACGTTAAAAAATTAGATAAGTAGTTAATAAATGAAATTACAAAAGAATAGAAAGATCTGAACGATATATTTGTTACTTTTTAAAAGGATTAATATATAAAGCATCCGTATATATAATAGAACATTTTACATATTTAAAGAACTCAAAGAACTTGAAGCACAAAAACTTTTATTCCTAAAACTTGATTCAATATTAAATTATTATAAATGGGTTTAAATGCAAAAAAATAAGAACAATCAACCAAACCAAAATAAATTCATTTTCTTCTAGCAATTCTGAAAAAACCGTATTATAAAATATCAACTCCCCGTAAAATTAAAAGTTTATGTTTGAATTCGAATACATTCTGAACATATATGTGAGTTCGAATACATTATGAACATAAATGTGAGTTCGAATACATTATGAACATATATGTGAGTTCGAATACATTCTGAAAATATGTTTGAATTCTAATACATTCTGAACATGTATGTGAGTTCGAATACATTCTGAACATATATGTGAGTTCGAAAACATTCTGAACATATATGTGAGTTCGAATACATTCTGAACATATATGTGAGTTCGAAAACATTCTGAACATATATGTGAGTTCGAATACATTCTGAACATATATGTGAGTTCGAAAACATTCTGAACATATATGTGAGTTCGAATACATTCTGAACATATATGTGAGTTCGAATACATTCTGAACATATATGTGAGTTCGAATACATTCTGAAAATATGTTTGAATTCTAATACATTCTGAACATGTATGTGAGTTCGAATACATTCTGAACATATATGTGAGTTCGAATACATTCTGAACATATATGTGAGTTCGAAAACATTCTGAACATATATGTGAGTTCGAATACATTCTGAACATGTATGTGAGTTCGAATACATTCTGAACATATATGTGAGTTCGAAAACATTCTGAACATATATGTGAGTTCGAATACAGTCTGAACATATATGTGAGTTCGAAAACATTCTGAACATATATGTGAGTTCGAATACATTCTGAAAATATGTTTGAATTCTAATACATTCTGAACATGTATGTGAGTTCGAATACATTCTGAACATATATGTGAGTTCGAATACATTCTGAACATATGTTTGAATTCGAATACGTTCTGAACATATGTTTGAATTCGAATACATTCTGAACATATGTTTGAATTCGAATATATTATGGATATAAATTTGTATTCGAATATATTTTGAACATATATTTGAATTGGAATACATTCTGAATATATGTTTAAATTCGAATACATTCTGCACATATGTTTGCATTTAAATATATATCTTGCAAATATATTTGAATTCATATATATTCTGAAAATATGTTTGAATTCGAATATATTCTTAACATAGCTTTGAATTCGAATATATTTTTAACATATGTTTGAATTAGAAAAGATTCAGAACATACGTTTGAATTTCAAAATATTCTGTACATATGTTTTAATTTGAATATATATCTTAAAATATGTTGGAATTTGAATACGTTCTGAACATATGTTTCAATTTGAATATATTTTGAACATATGTTTGAATTCGAATATATTATGGATATATATTTGTATTCGAATATATTTTGAACATATATTTGAATTGGAATACATTCTGAACATATGTTTGAATTCGAATATATTTAGAACATGTTTGAATTGGAATATATTCTGAACATATGTTTGAATTCGAATATATTTAGAACATGTTTGAATTGGAATACATTCTGAACATATGTTTGAATTCGAATATATTTAGAACATGTTTGAATTGGAATATATTCTGAACATATGTTTGAATTCGAATATATTCTGAACATATTTTTGAATTCGAATAAATTCTGAACATATTTTTGAATTCAAACATATTCTTGACATATGTTTTAATTTAAATATATGCTGAACATATTTTTGAATTTGAATATGTTCTGAATATATGTTTTAATTTAAATATATTCTGAACATATGTTTAAATTAGAATACATTTTGAACATATGTTTGAATTTGAAGATATTCTGAAAGTATGTTTAAATTCGAATATATTCTGAACATATGTTTAAATTTGAATACATTCTGAACATGTTTGAATTGGAATACATTCTGAACATATGTTTAAATTCGAATACATTCTTAACATATGTTTAAATTCGAACATATTCTGAACACATGAATTAATTCGAAAAGATTAAAAAATGTTTGGACTCAAACGAACCAATACTGTTTTCTAATAGACCATTTGATACATTTAATTAAGTTTTCAGTTTTCATTGTCGTTTTTGAAATAAAAATAAAAATATAATGTATATCAGAACTGTGCCCTCATTTTGAAAGCGTTGTGTATTATTGATAAGAAATTGTGTTTTCAAGCCAAAAAACGCATATATTTTGTTTTGAATAAATATTTATTTATTTAAATTCAACTAAGTTTTGACTTAATAAGACTACGTCAGAAATAGTATCATTTTTTTCTATTTCTATTTCTTTTTTTTTGATACAGCATATTAGTAGAAAATTCGTGTGGTCTTGCAACGGTGAAGTTTTTTTTTAATGTCTGTGTCATTAGGGCGCGTTAGATGTATTAGAAGTGGGTCCTCGTTCTGAAAGTTTTGGGTATTATTGATAGGAAATTGTGTTTTAAAGCCAAACGACAGATATATTTTGTTCTAACTAAACATTTATTTATTTAAATTCTACTAAGTTTCGACTTAATAAGTCATCGTTAGGAATTGTAACATTTTTAGCTTGTTCTTTTTTGTGACATGATATCACTAGAAAATCTGTGTGGTCTTGCAACGGTGAAGTTTTCTTTTTAAATGTCTTTTTCATGAATGGGGAGCGTGGACGCGCGTAGATGCATTAGAAGTTGGTCCTTGTTTTGAAAGCGTTGGATATTATGGATCAGAAATTGTGTTTTGAAGCCAAACAAAGCATACGTTTTGTTTTAAAAAACATTTTAAAAAATTCAATTGAACTAAGTTTCGACTTAACAAGTCCTTGTCAGAAATAGTAACATTTTCTTTCTTTTTTTTCGTGACATGATAGTTCTAGAAAATTCGTGTGGTCTTGAAACGGTAAAGGGCTTTGCAAGGTTTTCAAGTAAAAACAAGAAAGTAGCAAAAGAGGAGAATACTTGTAAACATATTTACACGTATAATATATATATATATATATATATATATATATATATATATATATATATATATATATATATATATATATATATATAAAGATAGATGAAATAAGAGTGATAAACATGTACGAATGTCCAGATTTATTTCAAACTTCGATTGTTCAATGCAAGGTATATTCTGTAATAAACTAATGTTTATTATTCTTTTCTTAAGCCAAGGCTTTTAAAAGATCGAAATCTTATCATCAGAAGAATTATGTAAGTAGATAAGTTGGCAGTGGAAAAGCCAAAATTCAACATTTGAAAAATATTAGGAATGGAGAGTTGAAAAAAAGTTCGTGTAATTTAAATTTTGATTAACCAAATTTTCAAATAAATATTTATTCTCTCGACATATTTAAATTTTGTTATGCTTAAATTTCCATATATATTTCTCCGTCCCCCTCGATATATTCCTTCAAATCATAAGTATTCTAGTCTTTTTGTCTACTTTTTGTACTATAGTCTACACTATTCACTTATATACATATTCTCAAATTTTAGAAAAATTAGTAGAGGATTTTTAGAGTTTGATTGAAGTTTATATATAAAAAGCAACGCTTTACTGTATACATAGAGATTATTGCTGTTAATATTTGTAAATATTTTATATATAATGCGTTGCGGATATCGTATTTAAGTGGAATTAAATAACAACAGTTTAATTCATAAAATTGTTGTTATTTAATTGTTTTTCCAAATCTCAGGGGTTATTATCGATTATTATATATTTTTTGTATTTCTGAAATGTCTTTCTTTAGTTATTAGCAGAGGTGGATTATCTTTCTTTTAAAATAAAACCCAACTTATTTTTTTGTACTGGTCTAAACCCCAAATACTTCCGTTTATAAATACTATTTTTGAATTTCAAAATGGGGATCATTTTACGTTAAACTTCCATAACAAACTAAACACCCCTTTAAAAATTTAACGAATAAGGGTTTCACAATTCTTTCTTATAATCTACAAATTGGGTGTTTAATCGATATGATAATGCGAAGATAAAAAATACCAAAAATTTAGAGAGAGATCAACATGGCTTCGGGAAATTTGAACTCATGTAGAGATCATTTACATTAAACTTATACAGCAAACTGAACCCCCTTCTAGAAATTGAATGAGTCTGTTTAAAAGACAATGATCTTAATATATAGTAATTTGAAGAGTTCTTTTGAAGTTAAAGCGAAAAAACACCCTTCGTATTTCATATGTCATGTTCTAACAGTTACTTCATTTGTTTCGTATGTTCGTATACATTTCAATTAAATTGTATATACTTTCGTAAGCGGATCGTGGCTTTATCTGAAACCCACGTGTAACCTCGTAGTCATCATAGATTTATTCTATATATTTCTATGGGAAAACACAGGCGCGCTGAATGTTTGCAACATAAATTAATATTAATACCAATTATATCAGGATTTTCTATGTAATTCTCATTCCGATTTTTTTTCATGTTGATTATGACAAGAACATTTTCACTGCAAAACCTGATGCTAACACTGTCCTTCACCAACTAACTCTAGGAGAAGCTGGATGAAACGACAGTCCGCTTTGAAAGCCGCTCGAGAAAAAGGCTAAGATCTCGTCCTAACAAACTACAACCTCTGACTATTTAAAATATGTCCCTTCTAACATCACGTGATCCTGTTTAACCAATCATACCTTTTTTTCTATCTCTCACTATCACTATCTAACACTTGTTTATTTATTCTACTTTTTTTTTCTAGACACTTCAGTGAGTCACGCCAACTATTTGCGCTACCGGCGGGGTTTGCACAACGATGTGTACGGCGAAGATATGAAACCGGAAGAGATGCGAAAAACGATGCAACACTTTAATCACATGGACATGGAGGAGAGCGGACAGATCTATTGGAAAGATTTTCTAAATAATGAAACCGTTAGAATTTTACAACAACGTTCACAGGTAAAAATAAATATCCTTTTTTTTTGTTCATAACAAAAATTACATCAACGAGCATACATTGTGTGAGGGTAAAATCACCAAAAACTTCCAACGACTATCTATAGTTCTATATTAATAAAATTATGAGAACACTTTACGTGTGTATATTTTTCTCGAATCGACGTTACTTTGATAATTACATATTAAATTATTATTTTTTTAAATCTACTATTAATCGAATATTTATTGAAATACAAAAATGCAACAACGAAAAATAAAATGAAATTTTATAAAGACTATTTAGAAAAATTATTTAATTACGAAATCAAATCCACCACGGTTTCTTCGTAAACAAGTCAGCTATTTAAATCTTTCGTTAATAGTTGAAAAAAATAAGGAATAGAATTTCTTCACGCCCTTTGAAATTTGAAAGGTATTTGGAAACATTTAACTGTAGAATAGAACATTATTTATGGTTTTAAAATTCTTTGGAAATCCTAAAAATTCTTTGGAAATCCTCAAAATTCTTTGGAAACCTTCCAAATCTTTTGGAAATATTACATGACCAAGGTGGAGAGACTCTGCCACTGACTGACTTCTTTCAGTCCGGACCTTGGTCCAGCGCTCTTAGTAGCCACGGCTACTACTTTTCTCATAAACCCATCATGTCAACCCAATATTTCGATGTACTTGCATGACATTTTTCTTAAAATTATCATCCTAAGGAAGTCTTACAATAAAGACGAAACGTTGATAAATATATGAAAAATATATCTTGATTTTTCCTTTTTCATTTCCTTAATTTTTATATATACATATATATATATATATATATATATATATATATATATATATATATATATATATATATATATATTTAAAATATAAGAAGAATTAATGATTATTATTTCTGTTCTTTCTTTTTCAGAATAAATTACTTCATCTGCTTAAAGCAAGTGAGATAGATGAACTGCGTAAGGTTTTTAAGAGTATTGATACGAAGTGCCAAGGACATGTGCCTAAAACGTCGGCCCGGAAAGCATTCATTCAATGGATTGGAGCGAAAAAGAAAATATCAACGACTCCAAAGGAAAGACAAAGGTAACATCTCAATCAAAAATAACTTTGTAGTCTCGACTTCATGCGTAAACCGAAAAGCATTGATTAGCGAAACATTGAACTTGATAAGACTCACGCACGCAACTACGATTAGCGAAACATTGAACTTGATAAGACTCACGCACGCAACTATGATTAGTGAAACATTGAACTTGATAAGACTCACGCACGCAACTATGATTAGCGAAACATTGAACTTGATAAGACTCACGCACGCAACTATGATTAGCGAAACATTGAACTTGATAAGACTCACGCACGCAACTACGATTAGCGAAACATTGAACTTGATAAGACTCACGCACGCAACTACGATTAGCGAAACATTGAACTTGATAAGACTCACGCACGCAACTATGATTAGCGAAACATTGAACTTGATAAGACTCACGCACGCAACTATGATTAGCGAAACATTGAACTTGATAAGACTCACGCACGCAACTACGATTAGCGAAACATTGAACTTGATAAGACTCACGCACGCAACTACGATTAGCGAAACATTGAACTTGATAAGACTCACGCACGCAACTACGAACTGGAACAATGAACTTTCCGGTTGTCATGCAGGATGATCTTACTCGGAGATGTCACATTCTCTTTGCCAAAAACATTCATTTGTCGATAATCACCATAAGAAACTACAACTACTCGTATAGAAGAGAGAGCTTTTGTTAGAAGGTTACCCTCCTCTAGATCAAACGTGTTCTGTATTTGCCCATGCACATTAACAAGATTACATCGTGAAGGGGGTGACTCTTCACCAGGAACGGACGGCCATTCACTATAAAGAGGCTAATGATAGACGCTATCTGCAAAACAAGTGCTTCGAAACTCGTAAAACAGTGCTCTTAAGTCTACTAATACTAAATCAGCATATTCTCAATGTTTTATCCCAGTCTTTTTCACTTGTTCCTTTTCACACTGTTTTTCTCTTCGTTTCTTTTTCTGCTCACTTGACACTGTTTTATTTGTTTCTTTATCCCAGCGTCATTTATTTAAATTTATATTTAATGTTCTGTGCATATAGCCCCACTATAACTGTTTAAACTAGTGTACAGGAGAGATGAATAGCAGCAATAGGTTATTTGCGTCATTGGTAACCATAAATGGTTTATTTTTTACCGGGCGAGAAAGTATAAAAATCATATAACAAATTACGCCCCCTTATATCCATGTATATTGCTTCACAATCTTAATGTTGTATTATTATATATTAGCATGGCTACGCGGCGATGCCCGGGGGAGTAGTAAGTAATTTTTGTTTTCATCAATCACAACTTTGATTTCCTTTAAAATATACTGTAAAAACCGAAACAACTGATTGAGGTAAAATTTACAAAAAAAAAACAGTAAAAAAGCCCGAAAAACAACAACTACGTAAGAGAAATCGGCACTTTCACAGATTAGGACCCACGCTAACTTTAACCCTAACTCTAACTCTAAACTCTAACCCTAACTCTAACGCTAACCCTGACTGTAACCCTAACGACGGGGTCAAAGTTAACATGGGTCCGAATCTGTGAAAGCACCGATAAATCTTACTTAAAGAAAAAATACGCGAATAAAATCAAATAAAAATACGCGAGATTAGTTTTAATATAAAAAAACAAACTAATCCGCTTTCTCTCTTGAATCTGTAAATAAAGCATCTGTGTGCGCGTATATTAATTCCTATTTTAGTCACAAAAAATATTAAGAACAAGAGTATATTTTTGTGTCCATTAAAAGTGATTATTCCAATTAACTTTCGGACTAGGGTACAACAAGATGTATCCTAGCTAATTTTAACGAGTCCTTTTCTCTTTACATCAATAAGATATGCTCTTTTATTTCACTAATTTGAGCTGTCATCATCCACCAAAGTTAATGTCTATACGCGTGATGTTTTAAACTACGAATTTATTTTTTAATTTCAACTGATTAGAATCAGTCATGTGAAAAATTAGTTTCAGATATTCCCACAACAGGAAGCAGTCCGATTCTTTGATAGCAAAAATGTGAATCCCACGGATGGTTGATTGTTGGATACTCATTTTGGCCTTTTGGCTAAGATCAAAGTGTAGTATCTGTTCCGATGGATACTGCACCCCATTCTGGTGTTGTCTTGGCCTTCGGGGCTTGATTTACGCCGGTCTATGGGTCTGTCCTGTGCAGTTCTAGGAGGTCCACTCTCCCAGGCTTCGCCTCCTCTCTTTGGGGAGAAGTAAGTTTATTGCTTACTGCCTGTGGCGCCCCTACCGGGGAATGCCGACGGGGCTGCCCAGGCAATTTTTAAACCCCACTTTCCCGATCCGACCTTGGGTCACATCTTACTTGTGGGAGTAAGATAAAAACTGGCCCTGTGCCTAACTCCTGGAGAGGAGTAAATCAATACTGATTTTGGTGATTCTGTCAGTAGCTTTACTAGGATGTTCACGTGTGAACCGTGTCTGCGTCGCTACATTGGATTTCAGGCTCCGTGATTGAAATCTGCCTAGGGGTATTTTGATCTCTAGGAACTACGTAAAACTTTGAAAATATTAAGTTATTAATTTTAGAAACAATCACTAGCCTGACTGTGGGTTGCTTCATAAGTTCCTAGGACCTCATTATCTTTTCCATTTCCGAGTCTCTATAGAAAGAGAGAGAAATCCCTGACCACCTGTATGCTTCGAGTCTTTCGCTAATTTTTTAACTGACTGAGCATTCAAAAATTTATAGAGGGCAACCTGGGTGGTGAGTTGGGTAGCATATTCGAACTTGAACAATACGATATAATATCAGATCATATTTTCCTATTGCTATCTATGTAGTAGATTTTGACATTTTTCGTAAATTTCTGACTACTATTTGGCCCCTGGTTATTCAAGATGAATGAATATTACTGTAAATTGTCTACCATAACCTCTGCATGGTTATACTAAATCAGAATAGGTCAGCTCTGTAAGTGTGTTTCGAGTAATTTTTATATGTTAGCCGGACAGGCAGACAGACAGACAGATAGATAAGTTTCCTTTATATAATAGATAGTTGAAGAAAATAATTAATTCTTTTCACAAAAGTGCTGAATATGTTATGGCAAACTGATTGTTTTCATAATTTGAAAATAAAGCGTTCTTACTTGACGTGATATGATGTAGTAAAATGCCAACCACCACATATACTGCTAACAGTGAACAATTCTGGTATATTACATTTCAAATCATCGCCGTTGCCACTAAGTTCTCTCTACGGGCATTTGAAGCTAAAATCCCAACTTCACTGCACCTCACCAGAATCGAACAGCGGCAAGAAAATGCGCTTTTAACAAATGTCGAAAGTTGATTTGCGCAAATCTGGATTGTTTCCGCACGATTAGATTGCGAAACTCCCAGCTTAGTTAAACCTCAATAATTGTCCACTGCGCCTTTGCAATTATAATTGAGCGTAAAAACTCGGAGGATCATACTTAGACGCGCTAGTGCTGAACGATCCCCGACTAAAATTGCAAGTTAAGAAGGCAATTATCTTCTCCCTCGTTACGGCCTGAACTCATCGTTAAGAATAAGACGTATGTTCGAAAGCTTAGTCTGATTTCTTTGGATTATCGATTCATTTTTGTTGTCTTCGAAGGGTGATATGGAGTAAATGTATTTATCCTACACGTTTACATGAATTGTAAATAAAGGTATATAGGGTTAACATCTTTATCGTTCTTGATCAAATCCCGCCCTATCAGTTGGAGTAAATAATTCGCTAACTGCATGCCCGCGCAAAATTGTACTATTTCTCCGAAAAGAGGTGTCATGAGTATGAGTATGAGACCCCAATATTGGAGTTTTTTGAGTGTCGGGTCACCTCTAATTCGTTATTACTACCAGGTTAACTCCGACTTGAAGTATTAGAATTTAACAGAGTCCATTCCATGTGTTCCATGGAATCTGTCTTGGATAAGACACGCACCTGCATCTAGTAGTTTGTCCCCAATTTCTAGAGCTTTGTGTTCCTTAGTTGGCATTGCGTCCAGATCAAAACTGTGTTGTTAGGCTGCCGCGTTCTTGGGTGGTGAGACAAAAAAAAATTTGTCTCCGAATACCTTTTTGTTTAAAATTTTTTTCCCGCCAAAATCAGAATTATGTAATCTATTTTCCCCTTCTTTTGTTCCAGCACGTTTGACTCGTTGGTCTAGTGGTCTCCATCAATTTGCTGTTTTGATACCTCATTGTAATACAGCTTCCTATTCCAGTAGCTTCTTTCCAAGAACTGCATGCTTGTGGAACTCTCTTCCTGCTGACTGCTTTCCTCCTTCTTATAACCTCGGTCTTTTAAAGACTAAGGCAAATAGGCATCTCCCGTCTTTGTGATAATCATATTTCGTTTTTGTTAGCTCATTACATCAAGTGGCTTCATGCTTTGCCTGGAGCGATTTCCATAAATAAATAATCCATAGAGTTTGCATATAGTTTAGTGTAGTACCTGAGTGAGTTTGTAATGTCTCCATTCTTTATGTTGATGTTGTGCTAGCAAAGGGAATTCTGATACAATATGCGCTAAGGTTTATTCCCTTGCATTACACAATCTGCACATCAGTGATTCTGCAGTTTTGTCAATGTAGTATTTGTTGGACCTAATGCGAGTGACTTGTTCTTGTGCTGCCATTAGGGTTCTCTCAGTAGACTTTCTGAAATCACTCCTGGCCAACCAGTTCCAGCTGTCATTATCTCTAAACTCAGTATTTTTTTTAAAAGAATATACTGTATAGTTTCGTTCCAAGCAATTTCCCCCTTTCCATCCCAGTTCTTAGTATTTCCTCCCTATTCACTTTATGAAGGAGAATCTCATCAATTTCAGAAATATATTTAGATATACAACCTTCTACTATATTCACGACATGTTCAACATGTAAACTTCGACCACTTTCTTTTCTCGGTAGATACAATCGATTTGCATCTTCATTCTCTTCTTCTACTTGCTCTTGTTGTTGTTGTTCGCGTCTTTTAGATATTTATATGTCTAAATGAATTTTGAAACCTTTTAATTCGAATTATTTATATATATTTTTTCAGTTTCAAAGACAAAAAGAAGGAACGCACAAAAAATAACAAAACATCAACAATTGAAGATAAAGAGTAAGTAATTTAATGATGTTTTAGTTGATTACGAGAAAAAACATGGCATATTTAACAAAAGAAAGAAAGAAAAGAGAGAGAGAGAGTTTATTTTGTTTGTTTGAGAAATTAATACGTTTTGGATTTCCTTGGCTTTTGGCTAGGAACAAAGTGTAGTATCTCTATAGAGCAGGGGCGGGCTTAGCGTCCGGCCCGCCATCCTGCGATGTTTTATTATTACAATCCGGCCCGCGGACCTCCCAATAAAACTCATATCATTTTGTGACATAGACGTAAAAGTAGGTTTCAATTAAGATTTACAATGGGATAAAAATGTATGAATATCAGCGAACGATGATGCATGTATATTTCATTTTTCTTTAACTATTAAGAGATAAAAATAGAAAAAGAGAGAGGCAAAAAGGAAACGTGAGACGAGGAAATAACATGAAACATAGAACCTATGTGAGGTGTGTCAAAACGTATGCTGGATCAACTTACTACTTCCCCGTCATTATTTTTATGATTCCAAAATTGCCCTTCGTCGGCGCCTTTTATAACATCACATACAGAAGTCTCTTGAGAAAAAAATATCAGATTTGTAGAGTGTTCAATGCAATTTTTGTACAATTTATTCATGTAAACAAAATATAGTAATTCTGAGATTCCGTTTTTCACTCCGGCGATCTCCTTCCAAAAGTCTCATCTGGCCCTCACTCTGAAAAGGTTGCTCGCCCCTGCTTTAGAGTGAAGTCC
>OY744521.1:28455424-28520424 GCA_963556195.1 Sepiola atlantica | reverse complement strand
TTTTCTCTCGGGGGTGGAGGGGTGGGTGTTGGTTTTTCGAAAAAAAAAAATATTTTTTTCTTTTTAACTAAAAATATTTCTTTGGGTATTTTTTTGTTCCGAAACCGAAACAAAGAAAATCAATGTCTCACCACTCAAGAAATATGACTGGGGCACCATCGGTTTACGGGTGAGCGTTCATTTCTGACGCGGCAGCCTAGCAAAACAGACGACCGTTGGGAGGCTATTTTGCAAGGCTGCATAACTATCCTAGTTATTAAATTTATTACGCGAAAATGTTACAAAAATCTTAAATTGTAAAAAAATATTTAGCATTTTACAAGCAATCTAAAGGCAAACTAAAGAGACCATTCGAAACCAAATCAATTTCTGTTTGATTGTTTTGTAAGCCACAGGTCTCTTCTTCTAGGGCGCTGGCTTTTTAATACCACTCTCCGACCTTGTGTCACATCTTACCACTTGGGAAAAATAATGACGTAACAAACTATACATTATTATCGTACATTCACTGTTCTCCTTTAAGTCCATATCAGAACAAATAAAATGATTATAATTTTAACTTGTGCCATTATATATCTTCTATAACCTTGTAACGGCAGAATTATCACAGTTACATTCCTGTAACGTATTCTGCCCAACGTTAAAGAGTATGCGCTATTCTGTCCGGGAGTAAGAACACTCGTTTCATGCATGTGCGGATCTAAGGACAATATCTTATCCTCGTTCTGACTGGTCTTTAAAAGCCAGCCACTACTATCTTTGCACGGCTTTTACGAATTCTTACGCTGCGTCTGTCAGGCGTCTTTTCTGGTAGCAGTCGCATGGACTCGCAAAACAACATCACGAAGAAGTGACATAAGTCATTTATTTATCACGTATCTCCTCTATCTGTGACTCTAGCAACACATGTGTCTTTCTTACTTTATTGAGAATGTGTTCTATTCTTTCTTCTGGTACTAATGTCTGTTGTTCTCTGTTTGTATATCACAACGTTATATGCTTCATATTTCTCTTCAACGTATGTCAAAATAAATGTGTATGTATGTCAATCTAACTGTTTCTTCACTATTGTCTTTTTCTCTTTCTCCCGACACCCGTGTGTGTTGTCCACGATAGCGCAAAACACAAAATGGCGGGCTCTAGTTTAGGAACGATAAACCCAAATACATGGTCGCTGAAAGCGTAAAAGGTCGGATATGAAATATTCGTTAGCTTTACACATTTTAAGTAAGTCGACAACTTGAAAATAAATAAATATACACAGTTATGAATTTTGAATGTTTCCTGTGTACGTTATTGAAAGAAATTTGGAAAATTGTTAATTCCCTAGAAAAGTTGATAAATCGCAGCCGATATGACTTGTCGATTTGCTTCAACAAATATTCAATGCATATACTTATTATAGAGCAAATAAATCCTTCGTTAGTGCGCTTATTAAGTTGGAGAGTTACGAGTTAAAACAGCTCGTAGTTAGAAAGTACTGACCTATCTGTTGCAGAGAAATCTCCTTTGTAACTTTGGAACAAGATCAAGGTTTTAGCCAGCTACCATAAATAATTTTTCGTGAAGAACATTATTGAAGTAAGTCGACAACTCACAAATGGTTGCTTTTTATGGAGTTTTTCAAGGATCTATTTTCTCGAAATAATACGTAAGACTCCATAACGACGGAAGCTAATTAACTAACAGCCTCAATTCACTTTGATATAAAAAAAGAACGAAAATAGACAGATATTCGCAGAGTGTGTCCATCAATCCACGTACTTCGCGATGAAAATGCAATTTCAAAGTCATGCACGATTGACCGACTAAATTCTATATTTAGCCCATAAATAGAATGGTAGTTGTACTATTTAGCCTATAAATAAATGGAATGAAGATGGCCGTATGGCTTACAAAAGTAAGACAATTGTTTAAAAATGTTGGCAGTGTTATATGACCGTAAAAGTTGCATGAACCTCGTTCAGTCTTGAAAGACAATGGATACCCTATGTAAAGGTAACTGACCGTATAATTGTGAAGTTTGTCACGATCAAAGTGTAGTATCTGTTCCGTTGGATACTGCACCCCATAGACTGTAATTGTCTTGGCCTTCGGGGCTTGATTTACGCCGGTCTATGGGTCAGTCATGTGCAGTTTTAGGAGGTCCACTCTCCCAGTCTTTGTCCTCCCCTCTTTGGGGAGGAGTAAGTTTATAGCTTACTGCCTGAGGCGCCCCTACCGGGGAATGCCGACAGGGCTGCCCAGGCAATTTTTAAATGGCCAGATTGCTCACCTCTCGAGCGCTGGCTTATCTAATCCCACTTTCCCGACCTTGTGTCACATCTTACCGCTGTGGGAGGTAGATAAATAACTTGTGAAGTTTTATTAGGTATATTTATAATGTTAGATACCAAGCTAGTCCGGGAATATCTGGTAGTTATAAATAAAGTAAAAAAAATATTGAGGTTTTAGTTAAACAACAGGTAAGAAATGCGAAAATCTGCTATTCCTAATCCAGATTCTATCGGATATATTATTGTTGTTTCCGTAGTAATACTGTTAGGAATAGTATAAACCTGTAATTATTGACTAAAATAGCAATTTATGTTGAATTAATCGTAGACAATAAATCTTTTATTATATATATGTTATCCCGTGTATGACAAAAAACTGTCGAACAGCAGTACGGACTAGTTTCTTTATTGTGCGACCTGCAGGCAACGTGCTATTCGTTTGGGTGTTCCAATTCATCACTTTTGACGTCCGCCATATTTATCTGTAAGTTATCTTTTCTTTCTGATTGCGTCAATTGCATCATTGTGATATTTGAGCGCCCAATCAGAATGCAGAACTGATATATAACTCGAAGTTCTGGCAGTAAAAATGAGAGATAGATAAAGTAAACGGTTATGCCACATTTTTCTTTGTTCTCGTCTAATTCTAATATATTTTAGATGCGTCAGTTGATCAGTCTTCAACGCTTACGTTTGAAATACCATTTTTGTCGATCTGTAAATAGCAGTTTAGATACGTCCAAAAATCTTTATAAAAGCCTCTGTAAGCCCGTCGATCTATCACTCATAAGTTTCAAATAGTATTTTCGTCGCTAAACGCGCAGATTGAATGGATGCATTTTAAGAATATACATTTTGGCTACGATTGCTGAAACACAAACGTAACATCTAGTGAACCTGTATTCCCTCGGCTTCCGAAGTTCTACCATTTCCATAACCCTTTAGCGTTAGAACATTACATCCCAGAAAGCTGTCCGTGATTTTGAGTGTTTTGCGATGGGATACTGTTTCGCGCCTCTACATTTCTAGTGCAAGTGCGTCGTTGGTCAAATGGATACCTTTGCAAACTATAGAATTCGCGATGCTGGGTTCAAATACAATCGTATCTATTGTGTTCATCTATGCACTAATACCGTTGTGAAAGGCATGACTCTACAATTTCCCACCAGCTACGACTGAAATATTGACCTGCGCGCAACGAATTGTATATAATAAATCAATCACAACAGTTATTGTTATTCGACATTAAATAACATAAAAAATTCATAAATATAACAAAATTATCTGGAAGGCATTTTGTATTTAAACTATCAGGCATGTCGTTGTTGTTGGCTGTGTTTTATTATAGCATGTTAACTTGGGGTATTTTATGCCGAAACCGTACATATGTTTCGTATACGATTGGTTTGTAGATATAATTGGGTGATGGGCGTCTATCTTGTAAATATATAGTCTGTAAACGATAGTTTCTATTTAACCCATCGACGGGACTCTGATAAGTCCTGACACTCCGGATCAGAGTGGACCTCGGAGTAGTGGTAACAAAAGGGTGACTCAAAACCTCCCAAATTGGGGGTCACAACTCGATACAGTTTTGTGTTATACCCAGAACGGTTAAAGGGGGCAACTTCAGTAGATTATAGGGTTTTAAAATAGAGTAGGCAGCAAAAAAGTAAAAAGGGCTGGGAAAGATGGATTTTTAGATGATGGGATGGGGTAGAGGCGAACACCGTGCTCAAGGGTGTCCGAGACAATTTTGTGTTACGCCGGAGACAAATGCAATGTAACTTATAGACGTCACCCTGGCAGGTACTACTGCTACCTTAGGCCAGAGTAGACCTGGGATTAATGGTAACTAAGACATAATTCCCCACCCCCAAAGCTTCCGATAAACTTTAAAGTCATATCTAGGGCACTCAAATACATGTATATAGCAATAGGATGCATATATAAAGAAATAATACTGTAAAACATATTTGGATTATACGGACTACTGTTCTCATCTTGGATGTTATTCTCACAACTTTTCGGCCTATGTAACCTCCGACCTTCTTCAGGTGTATCTTGTCGAACTCGAGAATCTTTCTGTCGAACTCGGGAATCTGTACGGAATTTTGAACGGAACCCTTTATTTAATCCATGAGGGTAGCTTGTTCTCGTTCTGTCAGACATGACCGGGTAGAAGTCTTACGTAATTCATAATTGTATTCTTAGTATCGTCTGCACTGAGGATCGAACCTTCAACCCCCAGAAGACTGTCACTTAGAACTGATTATTACTTAGCACTTTTATCTGTTACCCACAGGTCCTTGCTAATTACTTAAGACTTCTACCTTGTTATTGCTGATGGAACGGGAGCAAGCTAGACCCGTGGATTAAATAAAGGGTTACGTTCGAAAGTACGTACAGATTCCCGAGTTTTACAGACAGATTTTCAAGTTCGACAAGATACACCCGAAGAAGGTCGCAGGTTACATCGACCAAAACGTTATGATAATAACATCCAAAGTGAGAGCAGTAGTCCAGAAAATCCAAATAATACAAATTATAAATCCCAATCTAAAAAATGTTGAAACATGACGTAACATATATTTCTTTTGTTCTTCTCTTGCAGGAACATCAAATGGGAACAGTTTGTAAAAGATTACGCCCTATCGATTATTGCCTCCAGGACCAATACAATCGGATTCCTGTTCACCGAAGACTATGTCCACTTGGCCACGGACTATTTTCAAATTTCGCAGGACAATGAAAAAGACCATATAAATAAATAAAAACAGAAAGACAAATATTTTCAAATACAAAACAAGTTACTAATTCGAAAGGCCATTTATACTTGGCGGACATCGATAATCCAACCTACTTAAACATTACATATTAGCTACACAAAATGTTCTTTGCACGCGGTCAGTGCCGGGTTTTGGCACCAGCTAAACCTAACCAATATTTGACGATGGGGTATTATTGTCGTTATTTATACTGTTTACATGTTTAGGACTGTTGTCCTCATCTTGGTTGTTCTCATGTTTACAACGTTTCAGCCGTTGTACTCTCCGGCCTTCATTCGGTTTTCTGTGCTCGGAATTTCGAACTGAACTCTTTAATCTACGTAGAAGTTGCAAATTTAATTCCCGTAAACGAAATTCAAAATAATTAACTGATACCAAGTATCTGAGAATCTATTAATAACGGAAAAAAATAAGTTTACTCCGGTTGATAAAATATAGAACTTAGTTCAGATTCCTCGAATGATACTGACTACGATAAAATACATCTGATGAAGGTTGGACGGTCCAACGGTCGGAGCAGAACAACAACCAACATGATAATAGCCCTAAACATTCAAATAATAAATATACACCTAAACAAGCTACAAGTGTAAGATTTCACAATCTGTAGAGACCTCAGAAAGTTCCAGATTGGCTTTTATACCCATGTACAAATTTTATTATAAAAAATATCCTTCTCATTTCTTAAAGTAATTATTATTATTATTATTATTATTATTATTATTATTATTATTATTATTATTATTATTATTATTATTATTATTATTATGTGCTTACTAGTAGTTCTCACACATGATCAGCATTAGTGAATGTTCACTGATAATAACCGGGGGTGTTCCTTGGAGTCTGTGTGACAACAGGTCTCCCCAGATTTCCGATACTCTCAACCTCTTTCGATAATCATTGCAAATGATTTTGCGTTATCGCAACAACCGCTTACCATTGATTTCTCGCTGGCACTGATCATTGGTCTCCTCTAGGATTTGGGTGGCAATAAGCCTCCCCATGGTCCCAGTACTCTCCACACTCTTCCAGTGGAGGTCTGGTTAGTGCTCTCCCTCCTCGGCCTTTCCGTCCTCTTGGACCCTTCGCGGCTATTTCGTGTGTTATCAGCCGAGGCTGGTGCCACTACATTGTTGTTGTTTTTAGGGGGGGCAGTTTATGTAAAAGGTGGCAGTTTCAGTACCTTTGGGTTCATGTGGTGGTGTTCTTTCTATCTTTTTTTTTTCGCTATTGCAATTTCAATGGTTAGCGTTCACAAGATATGTGGGTTGGTTTCCACATTCGAGGTTTATTATTATTGGATTTGTACCGCTTTCATCTTTTTTTCTATTATAACACGCGTACAGAGTTTCACATAAGTCCAAAAAACAACTACTTACAATCATGACGCAACGGAAATCGTCAGGAAAATTCCAGAAACTGAAGACAGGAATAATGGTTTCTGCGAATTATTGGAAGGAATTCATGTTTTGAAGTTTTCTGACACAATCTGATGAAAAGGTCCTAAACGCTTTTTACACCTTTCTATACTCTTTAAATTTAAATCCGACATTGCAAGGAGTTGGGATATATAATTCTTTATAAAACTACATTTTGATATTTTTGGTCGGAGCTTTTGGAATCATCTGCATTGTTTTTCTTCGGACTATTATCTTATCCGTTGTTATTTTTTTTTGGATGACGTTTCAGCGAATGTGTGTCAGCGTGAACAATGCACAAATAATCACATTTGAATACGGGATAAATATCAGCGTAGATGAACTTTGCACTTAACGTAGGCCTGAGAACACATCGGCCGAAACATAGTCTAAAAATAAATAACAATGCATAATTTGTTATTTGATGAATTTTTCTTAACTGATTAAAAATAAAATGGCGTTTTGTTTCATATAACCATAGCAGTAGCGTTGCGTGATCGAGGCTGTCGGAACTGCAGTCCCGAGTGCAACATCATTGGGTTGCACATTTTCAAAATAATCCTCCACTCTATAATAAAAACCAATGTGTATTTATTTGTGTGTATATATATATATATATATATATATATATATATATATATATATATATATATATATATATATATGAAGGGAAGCGAGAAAGGAAATAACAAGTAAAACAACCCCGCCGTCTGAAATGCATTCGGAAAAAAATTCCCTACTCTAAACAAAAGGTTATGGGTTGGTGTTTTTATCGCTAGGTTATCAGAAATGGAAATAATAATTTATATATGACAAATTAAATCAGTGATGTAATTCTATAATTTTATATTTATTTTAGTGCGAAACCCAGCGAAGAGTGTGCACTAATAATAATGATAATAATAATAATAATAATAATAATAATAATGATGATGATGATGATGATGATGATGATGATGATGATGATGATGATGATGATGATGATGATAATAATAATAAAACATTAATTATTAATTAATAATTAATAATTAATAATTACCCTAGCGTTTCTATCCGCTTTCTAGGTTTATATTAAGTATGCAAATTACTGTTGGAAATGGAAAATGGTAAGATCTGCTACCTCGCTGGTCATATGCAGGCTAAAATTAAACCACGTCCTGATTTCGAAACTATCTAATGCAAAGAGTTTTAAATAAAACAATTAATAAACGATACATTAAACGAATTTTACTTTTTCTTTCTTCAAATAAAATACATACAGTTGGAATTTTATTCTTCATTTACCATGGAAAAAAAAGGCGCCTTCTTATTTTAGATAATTCGATTTTCAGCGTGTGTACTTCAAGAATCATAAACTTTCATTTCATTTGGATAACAAACAAGTTTGTATTAAATATTACTTAATACAGGATAGCATTATGGATTGTCTTTCTACGTGTTAGACTACGGCAGCACAACTCAACATTCACTATTGGTGGAAATTTTTGTTAAAATTCAATTACTTTTGAACTACCAATATCCTAAAATACCAGCATGCCCGATGCATTTCCGTTCAACCAAAGAACCGCGAAGTTATACCACAAGCGGACAGTGCGTCAAATAATACACAAGGACGTTTTATCGATAAACAAAACTAAAAAGTTGTTTATTTTTATATAAAAAAGAACAGAATCTCTGAAGATAGAGTTTATCTCCGAAATTAATAAGATAAATGTAAAAAAACAGAAGAAATAAATATATATTGCATTGAAAAGGGCTTTTATTCTCAATTTTAATACTTTTCCTTCGATGCTTATAAAGAGAAAACAAATTTGAACTACCAATATCCTCAATTATACAATTTTAGGCATTCATGTTGTATAGTTAATAGCCAATAAATCTAAAACAAACACAATATCCAACAAATAACTTTCACATAACGCAATAAAATTTAATTTTTACCGAGCTGCATAGTTTTAAATTTCCAAAACTGTTGAAAGCTTTTTTTGCTTCAATATAAGATTCCGTTGATATCTGTTGTTTGAACGAGTAACACTTCAAGATGGCCGCCGCCATTCCTTGCCTTTAGCTATCTTATAGTTAACAACCAAAAAATAAAAACTTTAAAAAATACAACTAATAACTGTCACCAAACGCATTAAAATTTATTTTTCAACCAATCTGTATATTTTTAACCTACTGAAACTGTTAAAAAGTTTTCTTTATTTCAAAATAAGTTGCAGTATCTCGAAGCTTATGCCCACATGTGTCCAGCCATTTGTTTAATGCATACGAGACTCGAAAACAAATTCTACAATAAAAACACTTACAAAAAGTTTCAAGTCGGTAGAAAATTAATTTTTGTTTAGTTTGGTAAAAGTCATTTGTTGTACATTTCGGTTTTTTGTCGACTTCTCAGCTGTTAACTATACTGCATGATTACCCACTTTTATTTTCCAAATCCCGAAATTATTTGTTTTTATGAACGTTTTCTAATTTTCAATTTTTATATAATTCCGAAGATTAGTAAAATTTTCGAAAATAATTCTTGAAACCCTCAAACGTGTAAACTTTCATTTCATTTGGATAACAAACAAGTTTGTATTAAATATTACTTAATACAGGATAACATTATGGATTGTCTTTCTACGTGTTAGACTACGGCAGCACAACTGAACATTCATTATTGGTGGAAATTTTTGTTAAAATTCAATTACTGTTGAACTACCAATATCCTGTATGCACCTTGTGTGCAATCATCGCCGCCATTTTAAATCTAATTAATAAAGCACGAAATGATGTTTTCAATACTAATTATCTTGTTCCTAACCTATACATTACTTTGTAAATGCTTTAGATTAAATTAAATTTGGCTCCAATTCATGAGTAGCATACAAAGATTCGGAAGGTCGTTGCTTTTGATGTAAGCGTGACATACAAAATAACACACACGCTATCGTATTAATATGCGTCTTTCCGATCGCCCCCTCCCTACCTCCCTCTCCCTTCGATGTAGAAAAGAAAATCTTAGAAGTTGGTTGGGATCGAACTATAAACCAGTCCAGCCGACGTCAAACCCCGACGTCAAAATCTTACGTCGCTAACCGTTGCACCAAAGGGAAATACTTGAACATATTACGAAAATTAGATGATTTGAATGCTTTTCCAAATCTATGTGCGTGACACACGAACACACACGCTATCGTATTAATATATAGATTACATTCAATTTGTAAGCATGTATGTTCAAATGCGTTTGGCGGGTTTTTAATCTTGTTATAATGGAGATCTGGTGTGTTTTTGTAACTGAAGGTACATTACTATTATCAATTTTATTAAATTAAATCTTTCCATTCTTTTTAACTAGTCTCTGGATTAGACCAACGTAGTACCAAAATACTGATCAGTTTTTAGTGCTGAAGTAGTCTAATTCAGAGACAAACAATATGACTGAACCATGTAATGTTATCATATTTTAATGTAAATTCAAGTTTAAATAATTAAAAACTAGTTGTTTGTTATTCAAATACAGCGAGATTCTAAAAGCCCATGACTGTTGGATTGTTTAAAAAATATTATCATGCTGAGTTTTTCACGGGTGTGCATGTAGAGAAGAACTATAAATTAAAACATCAGACTGGTGGTGGAGAGTGCTAAAAACTTGTGGGGTGAAAATGCTTGCCCCGTGCTCTACATGTATCCGCACACTTTATCATAGAACCGCGCATTTATATTCGCATTTTATAAAATCATTTAAGTTAGGGAGTAAGCTTCTTTTTTGTGGTATATTTTTGTTTTTATTTTGAATAAATACATTAAATTTCCAAATAAAAATGTTAGAAATTCTTGTATACAAACATATCTGGAACATTATGAGGTGTGTATCATTTTAAGTATCTTGGGGTTACCTCATGTACAATTGAAAATATCATTGAAATATCATTGAAATATCATTGAAAATATCATTGAAATATCATTGAAATATCATTGAAATTATCATTGACTTGAAAGGAAGAAAAAAAACGGAAAATGAAACAAAATGAACAGAACCAACTAAATCACTAATATCAAAGATTGAATAAAGACAAAGTAAACACTTTTGTTATGTGGTTTAAGAATTACTATCTTCTGTGACTTTTGAACGAAATAAATTGATTGAACATATTATGTTTGATGTCGCTTTAAAGTTTGGTAAACCTTTCTTCACTAGAAAAAGAGCATGATTTAAAATAAAAGCCGTGAAATAATTATTTTAATGATATATATATATATATATATATATATATATATATATATATAAAAAATATTTGTTGTTGTTTATTATCTACGGACGTATACGTTTCGTCTCTTTTCAATCAAGACTCTTCAGCGTAGAAGTATGACTATTCACTACCGGTCACTCGGTTCGAAACCCTGGATTATAAGTATTTTTCAACTTCAATCCAACGTCTTAAACCTCGCGGCCAATATCCGAACAGCTGATAAACTGTGGTAGTTTTAAATACATTTATAAGCGGCGATGTGCGACACAGGCATTCTACTTATATTAAGGAATGATGCATTATAAAGCAAATGACGTCACGCTGTATTTGCACTACTACTAAAGTGCTCTACTAATTATTAAGGAGCGACAAATATGAAAAATATTTGTTGTTGTTTATTATCTACGGACGTATACGTTTCGTCTCTTTTCAATCAAGACTCTTCAGCGTAGAAGTATGACTATTCACTACCGGTCACTCGGTTCGAAACCCTGGATTATAAGTATTTTTCAACTTCAATCCAACGTCTTAAACCTCGCGGCCAATATCCGAACAGCTGATAAACTGTGGTAGTTTTAAATACATTTATAAGCGGCGATGTGCGACACAGGCATTCTACTTATATTAAGGAATGATGCATTATAAAGCAAATGACGTCACGCTGTATTTGCACTACTACTAAAGTGCTCTACTAATTATTAAGGAGTGACAAATATGAAAAATATCTGTTGTTGTTTATTATCTACGGACGTATACGTTTCGTCTCTTTTCAATCAAGACTCTTCAGCGTAGAAGTATGACTATTCACTACCGGTCACTCGGTTCGAAACCCTGGATTATAAGTATTTTTCAACTTCAATCCAACGTCTTAAACCTCGCGGCCAATATCCGAACAGACGTACCTGTGACACGTTGGGTCATAACCGTTACCATTATTTATTTGATTCTGATATCATTCGAAAATTGATAAACTGTGACATTCCTTTGAAGACATTCTTTCTGCATAACTCTATAAGTCTCTTTCTTTCTATATTAGCCTTCTTATTTTTCTTTCTTCTTCGTTTTTATTATTGTTATCACATAATTATTATTATTATTATCATCATTTTTATCATTATTATTATTATTATTGTATAGAGATATTGTTATTCTGTTCTATCATTATATAGAAGTAATGAGCCTTATTAGTGTGCCATCTAATTTACAGAGGTGTTTACGGTGTGTACAGATACACGCATGTACATTTGATGGTAATGCGAAAAGAAAGGCACTTTTTCTCTAAATGATCAGAGTGATTTAATCAACGAGATGAATACATAGATAGCTAAGACAGAGATGCGTGACTTGTTCAATTAATTCCATTTATGAAAATATATTTTACTAGTGATAATTCTATTTGGTGCAAGCATTTAAAGTTTCTACTAAGAATTAAATTTATTGTTAGAAAGAAGGTAGAGTCATGTGGTATATAGGGATGATAACATTTGCAAATCTTGATAGCGATTCTTTAATTGATAATGCTTCTACAATAACGTAAAATGGCGAAATGCAGATTTCATCTGAATATTAACTAATCTATTTAAAAAAATATATATTATTTGATGTTTATTTGATAGTGATCTACTGCACTCTGAAAATAAAATTCAATAAGAAAAGTTTTAGATCAGGATTACACCAACCAAATCCTCATAAACTTGAAGATGCCAACTGTTATCATAGTTCTTATGGTAATTTCAGGCGCGAAATTTTGTTTGGCCATTTCGGCACGGAAACAAAGGCTCAAAACAGTTTGAGGCTCAAAACAGTTAAACTAAATATTTCCGTTCGTTTTAATTTTCTAATCTTAATCTTAACAAGTTCTTTACAAATATCTTCGCTTATATAAAGTTTCCTATGATATATATATATATATATATATATATATATATATATATATATATATATATATATATATATATATATATATATATATATATATAAATATATATGTGTGTGTGTGTGAGAATGGAAGGATGAGAGTAATCCGACCTAATGGGAAATGAAAAAAGAAAAAGCAAAGAGATACTTTTATATATTCATCAACGTTTCATCTTTATTTGTAAGACTTATTCAGCCCCTCAAACTCTATGCTACACCTCACCACGACAAAAACCTCAGCACCCCACCCCGCTCTCCCACCGAAGACCAATTCACTAACACTCCCACCCCTTTTTCACTCACATCCATCCACATTCATTTAACCTTCTGCCACTTACTGACTTATCTCAACCCGGACCTGGGTCCAGCATTCTTAGTTGCCACGGCTACTACTTTTTCTCATCAACCCATCATGTAAACCCAATATGTCGATGTACTTGCATGACATTTTTCTTAAAATTATCACCCTGAGGAAGTCTTACAAATAAAGATGAAACCTTGATGAATATATAAAAAAAATATCTCTTGGTTTTTTCTTTTTTCATTTCCCATATATATATATATATATATATATATATATATATATATATATATATATATATATATATATATTTCTGATCTACTTTTTAGAGTTCGCGGGCCAACGATTTAATGTTGTGCTCCAGTGTGAATAGAAACTCGCCATATTGGCAAAGTTTTCGACTCGCATGAGTCATCGTCATGCACGTGATGAGGATACAAGTTAAAACTGGTGAAGTCATTAGGGAAGTCAGTTAACGTTTTAATTTTTTTTATATACCCTCTCTATTCTCGTATCGTGCTTTATATGCTCGAATGAATCATGCTTCCATGATGGGGAGGCGACGGTTGCAATTTGAAACAGCGAGGATATTACTAAAACTCGGTGCAAATTTTCACCTCCAACAAAAATCTGACAACATTCTTAAAAAATTTGAAATCGAACACACATACCACACTATTACTAAACTAACAGAAGAGAATAAAATCTAACCACATCCAGACATCCATTAAGAATAGAAGCATCTCCAAAAAACACAAGTATATATTTTTCTCAGTCATACTAAGCTTAAAAACGCGCTGACAAATCAAATATTTTTGTTATATAAAAAGAAAAACAATATCACTCGAAATTACAAGTAATTTTATCAGATACATCAAACATCAAAATAAAAAAGTGCAACGAAATCCCACTGACCAACTTAAAACTCACATTAATAAATTAATCACCGCGAATAAAGCACATATCGATTCCATAAAACCGAACGAAATTATCGGCAAATATAAACCAGATTATATATATGGAAATTTCAAAACACATAAACCTAACTATCTCCTCCAGCCCATTATATCTCAAATCCCCACACCAATACACGAACTCGCAATAACCTTTAACAAATTAATCACACCATATCTACTCCCTAGTATGTGGTATATAGGGATGCTAACATTTGCAAATCTTGATAGCGATTCTTAAATTGATAATGATTCTACAATAAAATAAAATGGCGAAATGCAGACCTCATCTGAATATTAAATAATTTATTTTAAAAATATATATACAGATTATTTGATGTTTATTTGATAGTGATCTTCTGCACTCTGAAAATAAAATTCAATAAGAAAAGTTTTAGATCAGGATTAAACCGACCAATGCCAACTGTTATCATAGTTCTTGTGGTTATTTTCAGGCGCAAAAACTGGTAAAAACCCTTAAGAAATGAATCACACCATATCTACGCCCTAACTGCAGAGTAAAATCGTCAAAACAATTGCTTGATATTCCCTTTCTCATACAACTTAATAAAGAACTATTAGCTACTCTACACGTTGAGGTACTTTTCACAAATGTACCAGTACACGAAACTAGTAACACATTATTAACAATATATATAATAATTCAACTCTCTCTGCACTCAAAATAAATCCTAATAATAATCCTTACGTAGACTACTAATTTCCTGCACCACGGAGGTTCCTTTCTACGGCACTAATGGAACCTTATACACCCAGATGTGGAGTCTCAATGATATTGACTCTGGGCCATTGTTCTCTGAATTCTACATGTTCAATCTGGAAACTAAAACTTTTAATTTTATTTTTACCCCTAAATATTATATGTTATATAACACAAATACAGTTTAGTCACGTAATTGAAAATCTCTCGTTAAAATACGCCGCATATACATTAAAGTAGAAATGATCGGATCACCACAAAACCTGTCATGCTTACATTAAATATCACACTAAAATTACGAATTTATTTCTACTTATTGTTAGTGGTCGGCCTTTTGGCCAAGTCGAAAGTGTAGTATCTGTTCCGATGGATACTGCACCCCATAGACTGGTATTGGCTTGGTCTTCGGGTCTTGATTTACGCCGGTCTATGGGTCTGATCTGTCCTGTGCAGTTCTAGGAGGTCAACCCTCCTAGGCTTTACCTCCCCCCTTTGGAATGGAGTAAGTTAATTGCTTACTGCCTGAGGCGCCCCTACCGGGGAATGCCGACGGGGCTGCCCAGGCAATTTTTAATGGCCAGAGTGCTCACCTTCTCAGACGCTGGCTTTTCAAGTCCCACTTTCCCGACCTTGTGTCACATCTTACCGCTGTTGGAAGTAGATAAATAACTACTTACTATTTTCTGATACTATTGAATTCTATTTACTAACTAATACTTCTAATCACGTTAAGTTGTTTCTTCTAGATACGAATTAACACACGAAATACAAAAAATCTAACTGCACCAAAGATTGTATTCTTGTTCAAGGTAAGTTCAATTACATACTTCTATATATTTTTTCATTTCCAGTGATGATTTCGCATAATACTTAAGAAGATTATGTTTTTTTTAAATATGCTGCTACCATCATTTCACGCACTCCGCAATCTTCAGACGGCGTAATTTCCGAATGTTGAGTCAAATTTACGCTCTATTATGACTATCCGATCCACGTGCGCATAACTATTTTATATACATTTCTCAGTCATCTAAATCTTTTTATTTATATTTGTTTGATGTTATTTGGTCATTTATTTAGTTAGCCATTGTTAATTTTTTAATCCATTTTTTATTTTTCTATCATATATATAATTTTAAAAGTTACAACCACGCAGCACACAAATCAAGCATTACACCAGCAGGCAATCTTCAGATAGTGCTTATGTTGTAGTTAAGTTCTTATTTGAATTGTTTTAATGCAACAATTCAGGATGCTTAACATATAAGAACGCGAAGTAATATTCGTCTTTCTTTCTAGTATAAGAAAACATCCTTTTTTCCGCCTTATTATATACTAGCAAAAACTACCCGCTCTAAGGGCGGCAATTAATCTAGTTGCAGCCTTATCTACAGACAAACAAAGAAACAATGTTCTTTTCACATTTTGGTAATTTTAAGAAAAACAGCAAAAAGATTATTGTTATGGTGTTATTTGATATATTCCAATGTTGGGATTTGATTTTGTGTAAGTATAAAAAATGAATTTAAAGTAACAAACAGGGAATCTTGCGAGATTGTCAAGAATACTCAACAGAAAGAAGGGGTGAAAAAAACAAATAATCAACAAATAACTGTTACTAAAGGCAATAAAGTTACTTTTTAACCTACCTGCCTATTTGTTGTGTTTTAAAATATTTAAAAACGTTTTAGTTGCATTTTACCAATTCGTCCAAATCCTATGGCTGTAACGTGTTCTATTTGCAAGACGGCGTAAGCGGAGGTCTCCGAAGTTTGATTTTCTAAACAAATAACTTAAACACCTTAAAATTTACTTTTCTACCGAGTTGAAATGAGAAAAATACAAAAAAAAATCCTCAGACGTTGTAGACGGTCGACTAACGAATGTCAGTTTTTAGACTAATGTAATATATTTGACGGAACTTTTTAATTAAAATTTAAAAAATAAATGCTTTGAAATACTTCAAAACACAGAAAAATAACGCATGTAGGTAGAAAAGTAACTTTGATGTTTTTGGCAACAGTTATTTGTTGACTATTTGTTATTTGTGCATTTTGGGAATTTTAAGAAAAACAGCAAAAAGATTATTGTTATGGTGTTATTTGATATATTCCAATGTTGGGATTTGATTTTGTTTAAGTATAAAAATTAATTGAAAGTAATAAACGGGGAATCTTACGAGATTGTCAAGAATAATCAACGGAAAGAAGGGGTGAAAAAACCCCAAATAATCAACAAATAACTGTTACCAAAGGCAATAAAGTTACTTTTGAACCTACCTGCCTATTTGTTGTGTTTTAAAATATTTAAAAACGTTTTAGTTGCATTTTACCAATTCGTTCAAATCCTATGGCTGTAACGTGTTCTATTTGCAAGACGGCGTAAGCGGAGGTCTCCGAAGTTTGATTTTCTAAACAAATAACTTAAACAACTTTTAAATTTACTTTTCTACCGAGTTGAAATGAGAAAAATACAACAAAAAAAAATCCTTAGACTTCGTAGACGGTCGGCGAACGAATGTCAGTTTTTAGACTAATGTAATATATTTGACCGAACTTTTTAATTAAAATTTAAAAAATAAATGCTTTGAAATACTTCAAAACACAGAAAAATAACGCATGTCGGTAGAAAAGTAACTTTGATGCTTTTTGGCAACAGTTATTTGTTGACTATTTGTTATTTGTGCATTTTTTCTATTGGTTATTCCTGACAATGCTCAAAAGAGAAAAGTCAATTATATATTCCTAAGAAATTTTAAATGGTTACTTTATGTTTTTCGCTTTTATTATTAAAAACAGAAAAATAAAAAGAAAGCTTTATGACGATTAAAAAAAATATGAATTTATGTTTTTGTAATTTATAAAGCTTTTGTAAATTAAATGCTTAGAGGAAAAAGGTTCTTTATTCTGAGAGTATGATATCATGATGAACGAATTTCATGCACTGACCCCCAGGGAGGAGATAATGACTGTGAGGATGATATCATGACGAACGACCCCTCCCCCCCCAAAGTAGGAGTTAATGCTTAGGAGCATGATATCATGACAACAGAATAGAGAGTACACTACACCCTAACAAAAACGAGAAGGTTTTGTAAGGAACGAACGTACACTATACTGTCTTCCCCCCAAAAGAGGAGGTGATGCCTGGGAGGAATGTATGATCACGAACGAAAATATACTACACAGAATTAAATAAGCATAAACCGTGTTAATGTTAACATAATTGGGTGAGGTAGAAAAAATCCTTCGCATAGTATTCATTTAGATAGCATTAAAAACAACGGCAAATATCACTGTTTACGTACAGATGCCAAAATGACAATTGGGCTGAAAAATATAGTCGCCATCTTTATTAACAAACAGAAATATGGAATAACGATAAAATTATGAAAGAATCATAATTTTCCAGTTAAAAAAACACAGCATGTTTATAAACTTGAATTATATTGCTTCATTTACGTAACTGAAATGGGAATTAACCTCAAATAAGAAAAGAAAAGCCAGCATGGCTGTTTTTTTTAATTACTTATTTATTGAGGGGATGTTTATAACAGGATATATTAAGAGTGAAAGAAAACTTTGAATAAAAAATACAATTTGAACAGTAAATTCACTTTTATTAGTTTGCATTCTAAGTTAAAAATGTTTTTATTTCAGACTATGTACATTTATAATTTTTCAGGAACACATTTTGAGCTTTTACAGAGGAGGTGATTTTGGGAGGACGGTCTTATGATAAAAGCACCGATACTACACAACCCACTCCATTAAAAAATATTTCGATAAAATGGAGTTTTCTTTTCATTTCATTCATTTAAAAATACATTGTCGTAAAGAAAAAATATGTTTATGGTGCATTGGCCTTCTTACTAGGATCACATTCTGTTCTGTACATCTCATCGATATTTGAGGTAAGTTTCATGTAAATTATCTCCCTTGAAAATAAAATTCTAAATGGTTTCAAACCTCTATTCTTTTTTTTAAATAATGTTATTAATAAGTAAAATAATAATACTATAGATAAAACGATTGCGTGTATAATATAAAAAATGTGGCGATACGAATAAGAAATGGATATTAGTAAAAATTAATTCATTAGAAACTTAAAAATAAATAAATATGCAAATGAGCAATATCGAGATTTGTTTGAGAGATATGGAGATTCTTATGTATACGGTGTTTGAAAATATTATTGTATCATTAGAATGAAATAAGCCTAGTCAGTTTTGATGTTAATATAGTTAGGATAGTTTGAAAAAACATTAACGTCTATTTATTTAGATTTAATTTTGGATATCTATTATTATTATACTCTTATTATTATTATTATTATTATTATTATAGTTAGTACGGTTTTATTGTGATTAGTGTTTATTTATTTGCCGTTTTATAGTTATTATTAGTATGACTACAACTTATTATTTATTTATATGTATTTGTTATTTAGAAATATAATGTGTGTCTTATAATATTGTATAATATAATATAGAGTTATCACTATTACTCCGACTAGGATAATTCTAACTTTTATTATTAGTGTTTTTTTTACTATATTGATTTTGAAAACACACACACATACACATACGTTAGTATCCCTAATAGAACTAGAAGGGGGAATATAAGAAATACCAATGTCTTATGTATAACATGAAAAGACACTGGAATCTTAAGAAGATCTCCATCATTCCAGTAATTATAGGAGCAACCAGACTCATGAAAAAATTTTTTCAAAAACTATCTGGCGAATATTCCCAGTGAACTAAGTGCAAGAGAGATACAAACAATTGCACTTAAAGGAACGGTTAGAATCTTAAAAAAAGATCTCTCGGTTGGAGTGTCTGAAATAGCAGGTGGGTGTTTGGAATCCGGTAGGATGCTCCATCCCTCGCATAAACAAAAAGCTATATATTTTATTATCATGAAAATAATTATCAACGGCTTACCAACGCGGTTTATGTAATCTGAATCAAGTACGACATCATAAGGGAGGTAATTCAACTCCCTCATAACATTCAAAGTGAATGACTACCGTAGATAAGTTTACCTTATCTCTATCGATAAAAAACCCATAACAATGGTAAATAATTAATCCATCTCTATCTCTCTCTGTCTCTCTCTCTCTCTCTCTCTATATATATATATATATATATACATATATATATATTAATATATATTAATATATATATTAATATATATATATATATATATATATATATATATATATATATATATATATATTATTTCATGTATCCACATAAAATGTTATAAAGTGATATATTCTTTTACGAATAGATTTTCAGTATTTTGGTCTAACGATTCCCTACGGGGATGAAACGCGGAAGACTCTGTGTAGCTTAATTACCATAAATATATTTTCATAACTTACAACTTAGCTCTACTCACGCATTGAACACTCTTGAAGTAAATACTGAAAATCTATTCGTAAAAGAATATATCACTTTATAACATTTTATGTGGATACATGAAATAATATATATATATATATATATATATATATATATATATATATATATATGAAAGAGAGAGAGAGAGAGAGAGGGGATGTCTTATAAAATATTTAGCGTCCTAGATTGCTGTGTTGAATTCATTCAGTTCAAACAATTCAACTAAGAACATAACTACAAGAGAATCAATGTCGTCTAAGACATTTAGTTGACTTTTGGCGATCAATTTGACTGTCTCTACTTGTTACTCATGCTTTCTTCCATTTTTTTGGAATTGATGAAATTTTGGCTGTAGATTATTCAGGTTCTATTCTTACCGAAGTCCTAACAATTGTCCTTTTGTATTTTAAATATTAATTTCTTTTAATCATATTTTAATTATTATTTTCTCCTATTGATTAAGAGTACTATTCCTGACACTGTGCCATATTGATGTTGTCCGTTAGTAGTAGGCCTTCCCCATTTACCTAATACCTCACTCGTTATACAATGAACAATTCTAATCAATAATTATTTAATCAAATGTTAAGCTACATCGTTATTAATAATTAATAACGCATAAGAAAGGAGACAGAGATGCACGAATACATGACTTAAAGAATGGTTTCCTTCTTGCTTAGCTAAAATAATTAATTAAGTCATACACGATTGGCTCTGTAATACGTGCCCTATGACTTTCAAGGTGAGATGAGACTTTCATGTCCACGCTACGTGCGAAGGAGTTTCTTCTGATTTTTTTTTCTATCTGTGTCTAAATAGTTGCATGAAAGGTTCTTAGTTTTATTAATTGGAAGTCGTCGTAATATAAAGTCGGTTCATGTGCTTACGTCATGAATATCGTAAGATTCATATCAAAAGACCGAGATATCAATGTTACATGACTACGCGCCTAGAGTCGAAGTATTAATATTCTTCGTCACTAGAATCCAAATATTTGCCGTTCGTGTTGTGTTGAGTCTATTTTATTTTTACACTGTAAAACTGCACAATTCTCAGCAAATCTATAGTACATTTTTCATATATTTTCGTTGACATTTCGTCATCTTTTATAAACTGTACGAGGCACAAATGTATATACACTCCTGTGACACTATACGGTCAAAATGACGGTCCAAACTTTGAGAGGAACTCCTGCTCATAAAACACCGGAACAACGCCGAGAAAAATCACCAAACCCTACAGTTTCTTTCAGCTGCCTAAATCGATCTGCCTCAACTGTGTTTTCCGTTTTTTTTTTCAAAGTCTGTTGATGTCTTCCAAAGCAAATTGGTAGCCCGCGCATGAAAAATAGTAACAACTATGAGACCCACAAATCTAAGAATTAATGTTTATCTCTCTGGAAAATGGTTGCTCGACACGCAAATCAGTTATAACGGTACAATGACATAAGTCATAAAAAGATTACATCATCAACAACAACAGGTTGAAGACACCGGGAAGAAATTTTTAATGACAGCATAAATACTGAGGTAACAAAAGAAAGGCGTCGTCCATTCAAAGAGTCGTCTACGTTGTCTATGGGGGCAGTTACTTTGTACATATATATATATATATATATATATATATATATATATATATATATATATATATATATATATATATCTGTGTGTGTGTGTGTGTGTGTGAAAAAGACAAAAAGAAAACTAATTAAAAACGGGAAGAAATCATCTAAAATTAGGGATTTACCGTTTTTTTTCAGATTAACTTAAATTTATTTAATAACGGCAAAACATAGAAAAAAAGAAGACGCACAATGAGATGTTTTAGGCACATGCATAACTATAAAAAAATTATGCAGCGCGTGCGACAAAGACGTTAAAATCGGAAAATTGGAGAAGGACAAACACAAGAAACTTGAAAGAAATGGAAACATGGATGAAATGCAGTAAAAATAAGTAATACTTGGTCGCTTAACTTCAATGATCTAATGAAAACCAGTGCGTCAACGTGATTATGCCCTATATAAAACCCCTGTTATCAGAAAAAGAAAAGTATATATGACCTTATAATAATTTGCATAGATAACATATTAGTAAATAAGTATTGAGCCTGACATAAATATGGACTTGCGAATAAAACATCAATATGATTTTTATAAATGACTAACTCTAAATGGCAAATGTTACAATTTGAACCCAATCGGATTATTAGTTTATAAATAACAGTTATTGAAGTGAAACTACAGTTGCAAATTTTCAAAACAATGAAAAAAATCTGAATTTTGTGTATTGATAAAGTATTGCTTTCTTATAAATAGATACGGTTCAAGGAAAACAATGGCTTGATAAATGTTATTCAGACTCTACTCCGTCGTAAACAATGGTTTAGACATCTAAACCCTATTTTAAACGGCGATTCTTAGCGTTGTTTGAACTTGTTTCAGCACAATCACATGGGGTTTGCGTCAACATGACACTGGATGAAACATGGACCCACCACTCCGGAGTCAAATCGCCATTCAGTTGAGTGGACAGCAGGACGTAAAAACCGCCGAAAGCGACCAAAGACGCAAGCATCTTTTTTTTTTTTTGAAAGCACAAGGTATTTTGTTCATAAATTACCTGGAGAAAAGACGAACAAACGATAGCGAATATTATCCAACACCCCTATTCTTCAGATCGACTAGCTGTTTGCAAATCTCAAGAATATGCCCCGGGAAAAAAGTGATATCGGAAACTAAGGCTTATTTTGAGGCCAAAGAAAAATCGTTCTACAAAAAAGACATCGAATTGTTAGAGAAGCGATCAAATCAGTGTATCACCATGTTGATGAATAAAGTCGAATTTTGCCTAAAAGCTGTTTTTCTATTAGTTAGGCCTGGGACTGGAGGTAGATAAAATTCTATTCCAGGACAAGAAATACGATTTCAAAACAACAATTAATAAACAATCATGGCTGCCATTGTGAAGACAAACCAAAACAAGTCCAATTATTTATAAAACAATAATGTGAGAGAAAGAGAAGCAAAGAGACAGATACAGACATAGGTAGATAGAGAGGGGGTGAGAAAGAAAGAGAGAGTCACAGATGACGATTAGAACGGAAGTGACGCCGCCTTTACTGACATAGCGTTGCCACGAACAATAGCCAGGGGAATGCGTTGGAACAACCAGGCTGACTCACGGGGTTCGTGGCTAGACGTTGAAATCCTCCGTCCAATATCCTGAAAAAATTTAACAGTCTCGGGGCCAAGCACACCCGACGTTTTCACTGAAATTGGTTGGAAGACGAAACGGTCAGTGAGCGAGCTGTATTTTCCGCGCTTCCTTGTTTCGGCGAGCAGAGCCATAGCCACCGAGAGTTGACAAGGCCAAGCAACTAACTTCCTGCCCCCTCTGACGTCACTGCATTCCGTGTCAAAACAAGGACCGTAGTAATAACAATAAGAAGGCATTTCGACTTCTCCATTCACTAAATAATCTATCAAAATTCAGGAAATCAACCAATTTTAATGAAATTTTCAGTATTTATTAATTAATGATCACGGAATATAATTGAATCCATTACTTTATTATAAAGCTTGGTGCAAATGTATTATTTCTTGTAAACAAAAAACACCTTTACTAAAGTTATTCAAAATATCAAAACATGTTGACCATACGATATTGTAAATATTTAAAACAAAGCATTAGAAAACTTTAAAAATTGCATGTAAAAAAAGAAAAGAACACGATTCGATTCATGTTGAAACTGATCTTTATTCAATATAAAGTTAAAGAAAATAATAATTCACGATCAAATACTGCAAAAAACTGAATTATGAATTACCATTATTTAAACTTCTAACCCAATCAACCGTAAGTAATTCAGACTTTGAAATTTGTTTAAAAATTATACAAATAAAAAGTTTAATGTTAACTGTCTGTTTAATAATGGAATCAAAATTCAGGAAATCAACCAATTTTAAAATAATTTCGCGCTTTTTAAAATTTCATTTCATAATTCACACAGTTAAAATGCCTACTGCATATGTTTGTATTTCCAAAAGAGAAATAATTACTGCAAATATGGATACACGTAATAATGTTTACATCGACTAAATATAGTGTAGTAAGTTTGAATTTTTTTAAATTATATAAAAAATCAAGTCTGAATTACTTATTCATTATTTGATAAAAAAGTAGTGTTCCATTTTTTTTTATTACTTTTTTCGATGTCTTAAGTGTAGTATAGTTTATCTTTTCTCTGTACTTTTGTAGATTAAATAAATGAAATAATAACATCATATTTAATCAAAATTTTCACAAAAAATATTAATTAAACAATGCTTTATTCAATGATAATATCGCTAATTCTTCGAGTTATACTGATTTTATTAACAAGAGTGTAGTGGCATTTTCCGTAATATATACGAAATAGTTTTTCTTTTAAACATTACTTACGGTTGATTGGGTTAGAAGTTTAAATAATGGTAATTCATAATTCAGTTTTTTGCAGTATTTGATCGTGAATTATTATTTTCTTTAAATTTATATTGAATAAAGATAAGTTTCAGGATAAGTCGAATCGTTTTCCTTTCTTTTCTTTTTTTACATGCAATTTTTAAAGTTTTCTAATGCTTTGTTTTAAATATTTACAATATCGTATGGTCAACATGTTTTGATATTTTGGATAACTTTAGTAAAGGTGTTTTTTGTTTACAAGAAATAATACATTTGCACCAAGCTTTATAATAAAGTAATGAATTTATTATATTCCGTGATCATTAATTAATAAATACTGAAAATTTCATTAAAATTGGTTGATTTCCTGAATTTTGATGGATTATTTAGTGAATGGAGAAGTCGAAATGCCTTCTTATTATCATTACGACGGCCATTGTTTTGACACGGAATGCAGTGACGTCATTTTCTAGCTAACCGGCTTGTAGTAACTCTCGATGGCCACGGCAGAGCCGCCGTGCCGGGCTTCACCGTGGATTTCGCAATCTTTGCTGGTACTTATAAAGTGAGATGTTATCTGTCTCTTCTCCCTATATATCGTCCTATCTCTCTCTTTCTTCCTCTCTCTCTCTCTCTTTCTTTCTATCTCTCTCTAACAATTACGAGTACAAATACGGCGTGTCACGGATACACTAGTTTGATTAGCGGTATTGAATATTTGCGGTCCGAGATGCGAATATGTCCGCTAATAGTTAATAAAATATGAATGATGACTCATTTTTTTTTTGCATGTTATGCAAAGCGGGAAGAACACGCAGCACCAATCTGATATAATTATCAGAATCGTTGCAGAGAAGATAGCCAAAATGGTTGAAAGAACGAGTAAAGTGTACAATTTATTTCATGACTATATTTAATTAAGAAGGTAACATTTGATGAATAGCAATTTATAGATGCGCCCTTGCGTCTTTATAGGAGGCTTTGTCCGTTGGACCGTCACGTTTAAGTGGTTTCAATACAAATCTTAATACAGGGTGTCTCAAAAAAATGTACTCACTCGTAGAATGACGAGAAAACTTTTATTTATGAACATAGAGTGAAATGAAATAGCATCGAATACATGAGACAGATGTAATTGAAGAATCAGGTTCGCAAATGTTCAAACTGATGACCATTATTGTTCAAACAAAGCTGATAACGCGCACCAAGGTAAATAAAGGTTTTCTCGTCATTCTAAGAGTGAGTACATTTTTTTGAGACACCCTGTATAAAAAATACACTGTCAAGCTATATAAATATTTGTGTGTCGATTGTAACACTAACCTAACATTAATTATAGCCTAACACTAATATATAGCCTAACACTAATATCCTAACACTAATAGCATAATACTATTATATAGGCTAAAATTAAAAACACTAACAAATAGCTTTAGACTATTAACACTAACAATAGTCTAACACTAATATATGCTTAACATTTGGTTTAAATACAATCAACAGTGTTGAAGATATTAAACATTTGGTGTATCTGCCTGTCACGGTTAAGTTTGTAAATAAAAATGTTGTCGGTCTGTCACACATAAGTTGGAAATCAGGGTTTCGTGGGTTAGTCAAGCTTACATTTAGAAACAACGTTTTTGTTGGTCTGTCATGCTTAAGTTTGAAATAAGATTATCGTTTAATATTTTTGTCGGTACGTCATGGTTCAGTTTTAAATAGCATTTTCTTTGTCATGGTTTTGAAATCATTTTTTTAGATTCATAATCTTTATATGAAACTTTGCCTGTTTGCCAGTCTGTCACGCTTAAGTTTGAAATAACATTATCGTCGGTCTGTCACGCTTAAGTTTGAAACAACAGTTTAATCACTAAACGCACAGATCGAATAGACGCATCTGAGCGTAGTCATTCTTGTTGAAGAATTATTTCCAAAATGTCCCCAGTGACAAAATTGCCAAACTTAATTACATTTTTATGCAATAGAAAAAGATAAGCTTCCAGAAACAATGCAGATGTTTCCCAATGCGACATTTAACTCGGCGCAAAACTTTCTGTATACAAACGATATTAAATGGCCAAGAAAGATTTTGATGTTAGATACAGGAATGTGTAATGCATCGCGTAAATATAGCAAATGAATTACACACCATTGGTCAGTAGATGTCCAATTGGTACATTTGACTGAATAGTAGATAAGGGAAGCACAAGAAAAATAGCCGTCTACGCTGGGTGTTCTCAAACCAAGTTATGAAAATTTCCAAGATTTAAATAACTTTACGGCATCGCTAATACAATTGTGTGTATTATTTAAATTCAGTGGGTTTTCTTATTTAGACTTCTTTATTATTAAATTGAATCTTTATGTACATGTACAAATTTTCAGGTGGAAGAAAAGGTATTTGGTGAATCTTTCTTCTCGCTTTTCCATTCTTCCTTACTTCCTTTTTTTAACCCACCCTCCTATACGAACTTTCTCTTCCTCTACACACTCACTACTTACCTTCCACTAATCATTTATCAACACGGCCGCTCAGCCTACGTACTACTAAACCTCACTGTCAATCTGCCACATTTTCTTCACTTAACCCCATAACCCTAACCCTAACCCTAACCATAACCATAACCCTAACCCTAACCCTAACCCCATAACCCTAACCCTAACCGTAACCCTAACCCTTACCATAACCATCGAAGTTTACCTCCATCCTACTACCACTTCCAACTTTTTCATATTTAATTCATTTCTACTCAATAAATACTTGACAAAGATTCGTAATTGCAAGGAAATATCAAATCAATAGAAACGTGTTTCTTGTGTTAGTTTTCATGTTTTCTGTTTTGCGTATTACCTTATAATATACCAACACATTTAATGAATATGAAAAATCTTATTCCTGTGTACAGTTTAAAAGAGAAAATGATCGGTACTCTTACAGAGAACGCACCTGTTTTCTGTGACTTCGCGTCGTCAACGTTCGGGCAGGTCTCGGAAGCGCCCAAGAGTTGACGAAACTATTAACCAATCAGGTTTCAGCGGGCACTAAACAATCAGGTTGCAAGCAAGCAAGCTGGCGATGACTTTTGGAAGAAATTAATTTCTACGATCTGCAGCGCGTTAAAAAAATGAATTTTTCCGATCTGTGTAAGCGCGTTTAACATCCCGAAGGACTCATAGAGTTCTGTCAGCAACGGTCACGTCTAACAAAAGACTAACCCTAACCCGAAACCCTAATCCTAACCCTAAACCCTAACCTTAAACCAGAAAATGTTAAAAAGAAAAAAAAACATTGAAAGAAAATGGAAAGAAAACAAACAAGAAATTTATTAAAAACAATAGTTTCGTTGGTTGTTTTATAATAAAAATACTTTTTTTAAACTTTTCGGTGCAAAAAAAAATAACATTTTATCTAAAAACATTTGATTAACAAATAAAAAAATAAATGTCTATTTAATAACAGTTGTTTAGCTATGGTTTGTTCGTTCTTTATTTTTATATATGTATTTTACTTTGATTTTCTTCGTCTGAATTTATCGTCTGCCAGTCTTCAATCTATCATTTGGCAGTTTTCGCCTCGTCAACTCTCGGGCACTTTCGAGACCTGCCCGAACGTTGACAACACGAAGTCACAGAAACACGGTACGTTCTCTATAAGAGTACCAAATTATATCGTTTAATATATTTTCTAGATTCAGAACCCAGTTCTTAGATTAAACATTGATTAATGCTACGAAAACGAAGACGTTAGTACTATTTTTATTCATCATTAATTGTTATATTGGCTTTCATGTACAGTTACTATAAACTATAATCTATCAATTTAACTGGATAAGTTTTTGTTTGTTGAGGAAACCTTTAGTCGTACATTTTAAACAGTCTTAATTATAAAAGAAAAAAATACAAACTTTAAAATAAAATAATTATAACTCTAAAATGTTTATGTTAATTATTATTTAAATCTTAAAGCAATAAAGTGCTATTTTGAATTAATCGTAAAATAAACATAAATATTAAGTACAATTAACAAATAACGTATTTACTATTTAAAAAAGTATAATGACTTTTTATGTTTTAATCGAAAAACATGAATAATAGCAATATGTATTATTTTAATCATAAAATATTAATACCAACTGATTTTTGTCCTGACTTATTCGTAAAATAAAATAATGCTACAAACTACTATTGATCCATAATATTCTAATGTTACGAAGCAGGACACAGGGTTTGAACCCGGATCGCCGGCAGACAGATTTGGGACAAAATCAAAAGAACAATAGAACAAAAAATTATTTTAGAAAGAAACGAAAGCGAAAAACATTCCTTGTCTATCACGTAAGTAGGTCAAAATAACAGGACCAAGAAAGAATGGTATTGTCTGAAAAAAAGGAGAGCGGGGAATAGATCAACTGTTGACCTCAGAGGTGAGATCGGATGACGTAAACAAAAGTTATTTAACTTGTGTGCGGTGAACGCCGAGGGCACAAAATGACCTAACAAGTGGCCGAACGGTATAGAAGTGGAGGGGGTCGATGTTTCAACCACTGAAGTCCGAGACACGTTTGTCTGTTTATGAATGCATTTAACTGTGGAATACGACCCAACCTGACATCGACAAAATTTTAATAAAACAAAATTGAAAAGTTCGATTCTCACTTAATCACTTACAATTATTTTATTATTTCTATAAACATTTTTCAGTATATTTTTATTATAAAATACTTAAGATTTTGATTGTTCACAAAACAAACTCAGAAATCGAATTATGAGCTTTCAAATGCTTGTTGAAAATATATTTCATTTTTTAACTTTCGATATCAATGCATTTTCAATTGTTACATTTTCACATACAATTGTGGACATCTCGAGGGGGAGGGGAGAAAAATACGAAGTACATCTTTATTCGGAGCTTCAGATTGTTTGTGAGACAACTTGGAAGTTAATCTCGTCTGAACTAGATCCTTCTCATTCAAGATTTTCGGCTGGTTTACTTTTGAAAGTTGAATCATTACTTCTAAAAAGTCTACTAACGTAGTTCAATTTGTCCAATGAAAGCGAAACACTCTTATGGACTTAAGACTTATTTCTTCAATTCAGAAGCTGCCACTCAAACTCGGTGACTAAGGCCGAGGCAATCGACCATAATATGTAGCAGACGATTCCTTCACTAACGTAAACTAATATTTATACACTTTCCTTTTATCACATTTACTTAAACATTAATTTATTTAATATATTTTATTTTATAGAAAAAATATATATAAGCTAACCCCATGCACTGTGTCGCATGAAACGGGTCCCCTTGGATTCGTGATAAGTAAATATTTGTATATATTTTTGTAGATCAGGTGTTATTACTATTTATACTATTTTTCTGTCTGAGACTGTTTTATTCACCTTGTTTGTCTTGATTAAAAGTAAGCGTTTGGTTGAAAATACATTCTGAGTGAGTCGGAGAAACATGATTTGCCTAATAGATACGGATGAGGACTATGGAATCAGCTATCACGAGTTCAAATCAAATCGGATCTATTGTGATCATTTACACACTAATACTCCTTGGAAATGTATGAAACAGCAATTCAGTTATCGATAAAATAGCAACTTTTCTTCCATTTATGGTATACAATGGATCGTTTGCAATAAGTATTGTGTTTCGACATTAAATAACCCAACACCGTTAAATTGCCGTTAAACAGAAACAGCAATATAATCTGAATGAATTGTAAGTTCTAATCCCTAAGGTCGGCTTCACGGTTATTAGTATGAAGACAATTCAATCGAAACTAGATGCCACATTGCATAGATAGTTAGAGGAAAAAAGAGTCTACTTTTGTGGAATTAATACATTTTTCTGTACAAACTCCTGACTTTGATAAATGGCACATAAAAAAGACCGGAGGTTACAATGGCCGAAACGTTGTGAATATGAGCAGAAAGATAAAGAAACAACATGTAAATCGTGTAAAATCAAAATAAAATAATTAAGTATACTAAGATTTCCATACAGAACTGCATCCAGATGCAATTTGGGTTGAACAACTAATAAACGTTGGAGAAGTCTCAGAGCCTTTCTCAAGATGAAATGATTACTTCTTGATCAGTAAATTCATACCGCGATTGTTTTTATACAAGTCGAGGTTTGGTTCAGCAACCTACGGACTATTATCGCAGTACCAGACTCTTCATTGTCGGGATTAGATACTTTTATAACCTCGTAATATAGGTTAAAATAAATAATAACTTATAAATAAATGGATGAACTATCAAGAGAAACATTTAAACGATTTATTAAAACTGAACACAGAATGATTTAATGAATTAATTTGCTGCTGTACGCGATTGACATATTCACCGTCTGATGCCGTGATCTCTGTTTATCTTTCTCTCTCTGAGCAGCCGACAATTTCAAGGGCGATAACTCTTAACTCCCGAAATGGTTCAAGGGAGATAATTCCGGTTTTCGTTAGTTGTCCTAACAGATGTCCATACAGAAATGCATTCAGATGCAATTTGGGTTGAACAACTAATAAACGTAGGAGAAATCTCAGAGCCTTACTCAAGATGAAATGATTACTTCTTAATCAGTAAATTCATACCACGCTTGTTTTTTTTTTATACAAGTCGAGGTTTGGTTCGGCAAACTACGGACTATTATAGCAGTACCAGCCTCTCCATTGTCGGGATTAGATATGATCCAGTATAGATATGATTAGTCTTAGGGGGTGTACCCTCCCAGGAATTACCTTCTCTCTTGAGGGAGTGTTATTGCTGATCGCCTAAGGTTTCCTCTACCAGGAATGCCGACTGGTCCGTCCAAAGCTATTCTTGTATACACCCAGGAAGAAGGAAGTAATTAAATAACCAGTGTATCCATCAAACACTAAATGTTGTTGTATCTTTGTTGATGTATGTGTGGCGTTGTTACAACGTTACTGTGATGTTGCAATCGACTATTTTCACGACGCCCAACCGACAGCTCCTCTGCTGATATACAAGAATGATTATGTAAAAAGACAGATAGTCCCAGAATACACCAGAGTGACGGGTTACTTGAGAGAGAGAGAGAAATACAGACAGATAGATAGACGGATAACTCGTCTCGTTATTCTCAGTCACACTGTGAGCGCTGCCCCCCCTTATGGGGGACAGTACCCAGACACGTCTTTTCTACTTGAAATCTTGCCAGCCAAAGACAGAAAAATCACCCCCCGGAAATCAAATGGTTTCGCGACATCCGTCTGAGGTCACCTCTGAACTTTAAGGTGTCACACAAGTCTTTCCATTCAAAATGTCGAAAATTTCTCATCAGAATATTTTTGTCACTATACAATACACATAGAAGGTACAAACCTGTCTTTTAAATGTAAAAATATTAACATATATCTTCTTCTTTCGTGTGAATCAGATGATTCTGGTGTTGGCATTAGTTTTTCCGATGTTTTTCTAGTTAGAAATCTTTCCGGAAAGACATCGGGTACTTACGGGAAGGACCACGAGTAGGTTAAAAGTGGTATTGTGGAACCGACTGGATTCGAACTTGGAACACCCAGGTCTTCAGTCCGTGTTATCCACTTAACCACCGTCATCTCCCATTAACATATAAGATAAATGCACATTCTAAAATGTTTCTTTTTTGCGCTAAGCACAATGCCCCATTGGTCAATTCTTATTATGCTAGAATTCCAGAGATAACAAATGGATTTGTTTCATTTTATATAATTAACCCCATTTGTTTCATGAGTCTAACTAAGAATGAGGACTTTTGGCTAGGAGCAAAATGTAGCATCTGTTCTGATACTACATTTCATATTTTCTGTCCTCGCTCAGTGAAGGAGAAATACTTCTCGACTGAAGCTATTTTAATTTTTGTCCCAATGCAGAGTGCCCTATTTTGGGGAACTGGATTTTCCCCATATCAAAAACCGACTTTGTGTCTAACTCTTCCCTCGTGGGGAGGCAACTAAATGGAAACAAATAATAGTAGGGTAACGTCACAAGGCAATGCATTCGCAACGTGGCGAATAAACGATGCAGACACGTTAGGGGTCTACAAAAATGTTAAGACAGCGTTTTGTGTGGACGTTTTTGTTAGCTGAGTATGTTAATCAACTTCCATTGGCAGCGTGAACATCTTCTAGCCTCGTAAATACCAGACATCTGTGTGCAGCATTGGCTTAATGGTTAGCGTAGTTGACTATGTGATCGGCTATTCAGAGTTAAAAAGCTAGCTTATCTGATGTTTCTAACTGTACGCACCAATACGATTGGGAAAAGTACGCACCACTTGATTTCAATGTATCATGTAGGGCTTTGTTAAAGCTTAAAGAAGCTGTACATAACCCCTCCTTTCTTTCATAACTCGCTTTTAATGGATCTAGCCCTGTACCAATCTTTTATCAATATATTGAATTAATAATAACTTATTTAAAATAGTTATTATGTGTCGCTATCAACTGCAAATGGTTGATATGCCGTAAAACATAAAGCAACACACCTAACAAAACGATAAGTCTTGCGATTTCACTCAGATACAAACTTGAAGGCAATCGTTTCTGTTGCATTCTCGGTTGCTGGTAATGACAGCCCAGGCGCTATCGCAAACAATAACAATTAACTTATTTTGCTGGGACCAAGAAATGGAGACGGATGACACATTTCGTGTGAAAAATGATAAAAAGAGAAGAACAACACAGCAACAACGACAAAAGAAAGATAAAGTAAACAGCTAACAAATAAAATGAAGCGAAAGGAAACTCATGAATTTATGATGTTGTAAATGACCATCGCATGGCTCGTGTTATCAGGTGCTTAAATATTGATTAGTAACGCTGTTGTGGCCAAGACATAATGGATACGTTATAATTAAAGGAAGAAAAATAAAGTACATCCCATTAATTAGTGATGACGACAGCGTTGTGGCTACTGCTCAATAATTACTTTTTAGGGGTAAATTAAGTATAATATATATATATAAATATATATATATATATGTGTAAATATATGTATATATATATATATATATATATATATATATATATATATATATATATATGTATGATACAAATAGAACTAATATTCCAACGTTATGGGAAAAGTAAAAAAAGGAAAACCAAAAATATTATTTATGTATTCATCAACGTTATGTGTTACTTGAAGACTTTCTCAGGATGATTGTTCTGGAAAAATAACGCACAAGGACAAATATTTGAAACAAGAAGAGGTAAGAGAAGAAAAGCTCAAAAGGCCGCTTATAAAAAAATAAATTATGAGCTACAAATAGATGATAGCAGTGGGAGAAACTGAGTTTACCGTGGAAAGCGTGTGTGGGGGAGGAATGATAGTGGTTGGAGTTATTAAAACCATTAGAGAGGAGGAATATGCGTGATGTAAGCCTAAAGAGGTAGCTTCTAAAAAAGTGAATTATGTGCCCAAAAAGATAGTCGCAGTGCGAGAAAATAAGTAAACTGTGGAAGGTGTGGGGGAAATTGGTAGAAGTCAGACTTATTTAAACATGAGGATGAAAGAGAGAGCGTGCGTCGTGTTTATTGAGGTAAGATAATTGGTTATCGAAGCAGCAACTTTCTCACAAAAGAGAAGTTGCTGGTCTTTCTTTGCTCAACCGTTATTTTCAGGGCAGGTGCTCGACTGAGCTCAAATCTATAGTACCCCTTGTAAAACATTCACAACTTGAACCCGCCTAGCTACTACCACTGTAAATAATTTCCCTTTCTCCCTCTGTGTGTCCAAAACGAAACGAAACTTCCATGATAAGAGTCTCTTTTCTAGAACTGCCCGTGTGTGGAACACAGTGCTGCGAGCCTGCTTTCCAACCAACTACAATATGGTCGTCTTTAAGTCCTTGTTGAACTGTACTCGTAAATAATCAATTTCTAGCCTCGCTACAACCATCGTACCGGTGTTCGCGATGTTGTCCCACCGTCTATCAGTCAAACCTTTTAACCCTTATCCTCGAGTGGCCTTTGGGCCTTGATAAGCGGTGACCTTATTGTAAAAATAAATATCATAAATATTTACGAAAATGCTTAATCAGTGTATATTAACCACTATCAGGCACAATGAGTGGTGAATATATATATATATATATATATATATATATATATGAGTGGTGAATATATATATATATATATATATATATATATATATATATATATATATATATATATATATATATTCACCACTCATTGTGCCTGATTTTATTTTTATTCTCTTTTATCTTTAATTTTATATTCTTATATCTCTGCAAATCTCATCCGGTTTTAAATCTCAACCGTTCCGTTACACTAAATTCAAATTCAAACAAACATACACTACACACTGAGCAAATAACGCGTCCCAACGAGTGTCGCGTGACTTCACATTTCCGAAACAGATGACAACAGAAGCTGAAGAGAGCCGGATGGCTAAGACTTTCCGTGCTTGAAACCGACGGTACAAATGTTATACTAATTTTTCTGTGCCAATATATATATATATATATATATATATATATATATATATATATATATATATATAAATTTAGTTACGTTTGTATGTTTATATTATATATTTGTATGTGAAAAGATTCGCTCAAAACTAATTAACCAATCGTTATGTTTTTTACACAGCTACTAGGCGTAAAAGATAAAAATGTAGGCTATATTTAATTTAATTTAATTTCGTTTTAATGTAAAGTTAAGATACATTAGAGTTTTGTGAAATTTAAACGATAGGTATTAGACATGAATTAATAAATATTCCCCTAATCTCAGTTTCTTTCGAGTATTTAAGCAAAAGTAGTGGGTATAATATCAGCACAACTTCTAATTTGAAAATTCAAATGTTTCAGATTGGCATTAACTTTGATCCAGAGTTATTAGACAAATTAAGCAAGATCCCCTGAATTTCAATTTATTCTTAAGATCCCTTAAGGTTAGGCCTACAATTTTATACATTTCGAGAATCAAAATCATATATAAGGATTATAGACACAAGATTAAGTATCATTATATTCTGATTTGAATCTTTGAAAGGAGACATAAAACTGGTGCAAAACTGTTCTGTTTGGAAATAAATTTACCCATCTTGGGACAGCTATTCTCATATATATATATATATATATATATATATATATATATATATATATATATATATATATATATATATTGCTTACGTATATTTAGGCAGCATATTTTGATTTAGGCAAACATTATTAAATAACACAGCGTGTTTTTGCTTAATAAGACTTTTTTTAATGTTTTTTTCCAATTTTCCAAGGTGTCCATTTAGTGTTTAGGTCAAATTGGTGTAAGTTCCGTGGGTTTCTTGTTTCATTTACTTTCCTTTTTCGCGAGTACTTGACGAATCAAATCGAAATTGGAGGGTGCAGTTTGTAAAGTCAAAACTGTGGGTACAAATGTTCCTATATAGTCATACACAGGAACACTTTTACCCACAAATAATGCAATATGACACATGTTTTTATTGTTTTTCAATTAATTTTAAATCTTAACTTAATCGTCTGAAGACGTTCATTGATCAAAACGAAACCGGTAAATCTCTCGCTTTATGATTTCTTCATATGTTCATTGTTTTTCGTTTTGCCTTTTACACATACAGGCATATATATATATATATATATATATATATATATATATATATATATTTATATATATATATATATATATATATATATATATATATATATATATATATATATATATATAATTATTTTAACAACCAGACAACGCCGCAGCCCACACAAACCATTAAACCACAGACCGGAGCCATAGACTCGAGTTTCGGCCTCCTTTAGGTTATTCATGCAAGTTACTCGGATTTTGAATCCTGAGTTTGGATTTGTCCTATTGAAAAGGCCAAAGGAGGACGAAACTGAAGTATATGCTTTAAGTCTGTGGCTTACATGGTGTGCGTGATCTGTGGCGTTGTCTAAATGTGGAAATAGTTATATATCATCTCATATTAAATATATATATATATATATATATATATATATATATATATATATATATATATATATATATATATATATATATATATATAAAGATAGATGGACGAAGAGTGATAAACATGCACGAATGTCCAAATTTATATCAACTTTCGATTGTTCAATGCAAGGTATATTCTGTAATAAAATTATGTTTATTATTCTTTCCTTAAGCCAAGGCTTTTCAAAGATCGAGATCTTATCATCACAGGAATTATACAGATAGATAAGTTGGCAATAGAAAAGCCAAAAATCAATATTTGAAAAAATATTTAAAAAAATGATGGGTGAAAAAAGTTCGTGTAAAAAGATATTGGGTTTGTCCAGGTGGTAATTGTCCGCTGATAAGGTGTCCAATGGAAGAAAGTTTCGATGGAGAAGAAAAAAGTTTCGTGGAGGCCTTACAGAAAGGCGTTCAAAATGAAGTAAATCCAATGGTGAAAATTGAGTTCAAGTCGTAGATGGAGTGCATTATATATATATATATATATATATATATATATATATATATATATATATATATATATATATATATATATATGAGGCCTGTCTAAAAATATCTGACTTTTTTTTCGTACGAAATAGAAACGATAGGGCGGCGCCAGTCCACACAGTAGAAAGAAGACACCTGCATGTGCATGTGTGAATTGTATCACTGCCTCTATGCGCGTTAGTCGTTCTCTGTCAGTCGCTGAGTGAGGTGCTACACAACGTAATCGTCGAATTACCGATTCCAACTAGATGACTGAACGTGTTGAGCAAAGTTACTGCATCAACTCTTGTCAAAAGCTTGGTGATTCTCAAAGCAAAACAATTCGTAAGATTCAGCAGGTGTTTGGAGAAGATGCGATGGATGTAACACACATTAAGGAGTGGTTCAACCGATTAAAAAATGGCCGAACATCAACGGAGAGTGACCAGCGTTATTGCAGATTCCAAACTGCTCGGAGTGCAGCTGTTGTTGAGAGGGTGTAAAATTTGGTGATTGAAGATCGTTGTTCAACCGTGCGAAATTTGTACCCAAGTTGTTGTCGTAGGAACAAAAGGACCTCCGTTTTAAAGTTGTACAGGACCTTCTGGAAACCGCCAACACTGATCCTGAGTTGCTGAACACCGTGATAACTGGAGATGAGTCATGGGTGTACGGGTACGACCCAGAGTCGCAATGGTAGCATCCCTAGTCTCCAAGTAAAAAAAAAAAACACGACAGTTGCGAAGCAAAATCAAGGTGATGCTGACTGTCTTCTTTGATATCTGTGGAATTGTGCATCACGAATAAACACTAGAAGGACAAACAGTGACAAAGGAGTACTATCAAGATGTTCTCCGGCGTCTCCGTGACGCAATTAGACGCAAAAGACCAGACATGTGAACGGCGAAAAACTGGCAACTGCATCATGACAACACCCTGGACATTCATCCCAGTTGATCCAATATTTCTTGGCCAAAAATAGAATTCCAGTCGTTCGCTAACCTCCCTACTCTCCAGACATGACTCCTTGTGACTTCTGATTGTTTCGAAAATTGACGACGCTACTGAAAGGTTCCCGTTTTGAGACTAGAGAAAAGATTATGTGGAACGCGACGGCGGAGATGAACACCATTCCTAAAGAAAACTTCCAGAGGTGTTTCCGGCAGTGGATGCATCGGTGGGTTAGATATGTGCAAGCACAAGGCGTCAGGTATTTGAAATATGTTTTCTGGCCTAAATCGGATAAGTTTTAGACAGCCTTTGTATATATATATATATATATATATATATATATATATATATATATATATATATTGTGTGTGTGCGTGTATGTGGCACAACGCCTACAATAAATTAAAAGAAGTAGCAGACGGAAAATGAAAAGGCTTCCTGACACAGCCACGGAATCCGTTTTAGAGTGCTCTGAGTGTCAGCAGAAAAAGATCTTGAACCACCAAAAAAATAAATACATAACTGAATTTACTAAAATTAATAAAACTAATGTTTTCACAGAAAAAAAAACTGTCGAAAAATCAACGACGTTTCAAAATAAAAAAGGGACGATTTATGTTTTTTAAGAGAAGAAAAGCATGATATAAGTTTATGTTTTAGGAGAGAAGAAAGGAGAGTAAAATATAAAGAAGGAGAAATTAATAAAGTCAGAGTATAATGACTATTACAAAAAAACAAATGGAGAAAGCAATAAAAATTATTTTTCTTTTCAAGAGAGATTAAAAAAGAAATAAAGAAATAATAAAATGAAAGAAAATGAAATTAATAAGGTCGTTTTAACTATTACTTGAAAAAAAAATGCACACGTTGTCTCGTTGTGCTATTAATACACCTGTTGACCGTTTCTGATTGCATAGCCAAAAGGTCAAACGCATGAACTCTTTTTGGGGAGCTGTTGCTCCCCGTTACATTTTGCAATCCCTTGCGCCAGACTTGAGTTGCAAGTAAAATAAATTCGCTGCACTAAAGATATCAGCTCACTAATCGGGGTATTCGGTGTGATCCGATGTCAGCGAAAATATCAACAATGATGAAGACACCAGCCAGGTTCAAGAGGTCAGATAACCTGTCACTGAGATTTGTTGAAACACTATCAGCGATCGAAAAAGGTCAGAACAAAGATTGCCACTGAGTTGCAATGACGTGCTGTGTTTGCTCCCTGGGTTGGTTACGTAACACATAAGCAGCAACATCACGCATAACCATTATGGGAAGTTATAGACTTCCGTATCCGCAGACCCCCATGGGAAATTTAGGGGTCTATCTATTACACAATGCTTTCTATTTTTCTAGACAATATATAAAGATGTTCCGTTTTTATGCAGTTGTTTACGCTTTCTCGGTCTTTTGGCTAAGAAGAAAGTGTAGTATCTGTTCCGATGGATACTACACCCTATAGACCGGTATCGTCTTGGTCTTCGGGGCTTGATTTACGCCGGTCCACGGGTCTGTCCTGTGAAGTTCTAGGAGGTCCACCCTCCTAGGCTTTGCCTTCTTACCCTTTCAGAAGGGGTTAGTTTATTTCTAATCGCCTGAGGCGCCCCTACCGGGGAATGTCGACGAGGCTGCTCAGTTATTTTTTGAGGGTCACAGGTACTCTTCCGCTAGGGTGTCGACTTATTAAATCCCACTTTCCGACCTTGTGTCACATTTTACTTGGTGGGACGTAGATAAATACCTACTTTTTAGAGAAAAGACGTGGCTAGTCTTTATGTACTCTGTCGTTATTTCGACCGAACTCAAATCTCTGGTTGCTTTTTTAAAATAAATATTAACAACAAGAATTCGTCTTCTAACACAACGGAAAAGAACTCCCGTTTCTCTCTTCGTGGGCCTAGCTTCAGGCGAAATTTCCATGAACAGAGTTTCTTTCCAAGGGCTTATCCCTAACCCTAACTCTAACCATCTGTAAGACATACTTCCATAACTCTGAATTCTGCAAATTATAACCTGACCGTCTTCAGATACAACGTTAACAAATACTTGTCATAAACCAGTATCATAATTAATATATATTTTTTAATTTCCTCGGTTATTTTTAGTCCTTTCTCAATATCTTCACCCATTTTATGAAGATTTATCCTAGAGTGGCTTTTGGCTTCGATACAGCGATTCATTAGTAAAAAGAACCAACAGAAACTCAGTAAAATACAAATAAAAACAAACAAACATGAAAAAAAAAATTATACCAAAACATTATCCCGCCATATAATATTTTTTTTCAAATAAAAACAAACACAAAAGAAACATGAAAAACACACCTATACCAAAACATTATCCCGCCATATAATATTTTTTCAAATAAATACAAACACAAAACAAACATGAAAAACACACCTATACCAAAACATTATCCCGCCATATAATATTTTTTCAAATAAAAACAAACACAAAACAAACATGAAAAACACACTTATACCAAAACATTATCCCGCCATATAATATTTTTTCAAATAAAAACAAACACAAAACAAACATGAAAAACACACCTATACCAAAACATTATCCCGCCATATAATATTTTTTCAAATAAAAACAAACACAAAACAAACATGAAAAACTAACCTATACGAAAACATTATCCAGCCATATAATATTTTTTCAAATCAAAACAAACACCAAATAAACATGAAAAACAAATGTATACCAAAAAATTATCCAGCCATATATTATTTTTTCATATATAAAAACAGAATTATTAATTAATAAAAATAAAACACAAAAAAGCAAAATCATATGTAGAAAACATTCCAACACAAACACTTAATAAAAATAAAAATTATTACTAATATTAATATTAATATTAATATAGTAACTAACAACCAGTAATTAAACAACACGATGAATACGATCCATTTATACCAAAAACAACTTTAATTAACAGGGAATAACATTTAAAGTGACCTATAGCGACCTCCAAAGCGTACCACAACCGATGACGTCATCATTATTTGCGTACTTTACATAAGATGCTTAAATGTGTTTTTAATCCATTGTTTTAAATCTCCCCAAAATAAAGTTATACGTATAGGAAGTTGTTTAAAGTAAAATAGTTTATTTAAAGATTAAATTATCGAACTGGGAAAGAAACCCATTCTTTACCTTCAGATTTTAGTACGAAATTCGATTTTTTTCTCCAGCGGGGGGTGGGGTGGGGTGTATTGTTTACATTTTTTATTTATAAATTCACGGATACTTTACCCGAAAGTGTTTACAATAAAAAGAAAAGGTTAATCTGATGTGTTTTTAAAGACTATTTCGCTTTATATAACATTAACATTTCGATCGATCCGAATATATTTTATTCAGATTTCATGAAATGAAATAAAGGGGGGGGGGCACGTAGAAAAAATATTTTCCCTACTATATTTCACCAAAAATTTTTTTTATAGATAAATTAGTCCAATAATGCATAAGTATTGAAAACTTCGTGAAAGTCTGACCATTAGCACATAAAAAGTGGTCACTGCATAAGAACGTTGTTTTAAGACGTAAATGAAGTACACACGTTTATATTTTCTCATTTTCATTATTTTTGTAGGCTGAAAAATTAAAAAAAATCATCAGCAGTTTATTTTATGTTTCCTATTTTGAATGGTAAAAAGTTATGATGATAATATAAACCTATATTAAAGTTATATCATGGTACATATGAGGGGAATTCTATGGTGAGCTTTGGAGGTCCTTAGACCTATTAAAATATTATGAAATTTTTATCAAACTTATTTTATACTACTCTTATTTCTTTATAATAATCCATATTATAAATGTGATATCTATGTTTTTTGCCTTTCTGCCTTGCTGTCTGTCTGTGCCTCTATTCAGGGATATAATTAAAAACAAAGTTCTATATCAAGACCAAATAAAACTGTTATCTGGTAAGATTTTACGAGAAACCCAATAAGTTGTATTACTATTGTTTTCGCCAGCAGCAAGGCTAAAGCTTTATCTCATTTTAGTCTTTGAAATTATAGAACATAGAAAAATAAAATAAAAATAGTAATATAGGCTTTAAGGCTGGATCAGAAATACACAGGACGTTTTATTTCCGGAAACGGAAACTTGCAAGTAAGAGATATCACTACATTATGTGTAGTGTTTGTTATATATAAATGCACTGTAAAACAATCACAGTGTTTTAATATTATACTTGCTGACTTCGCCGGCTCGCTATACATAAACATTAACATTTTTGCAATTTTGATATAAATTTATTTACCTTTAAGTATGACCGTAAAGAACGGAAAAGAAAGAAAAAAGCAAATTGACAGGACTATAGTGTGTCTAGTTGGAGCTTTGTTTTTAACATAAAAATCATGAATTGATCGGAACTTGTTGAAAATCAAGTCAGTTTCTCTGGAGAATAGATCGGAAAGTAACATTTGAACACAAAGAGCATATTTTTTACAAAATATAACGATAGTTTTGTTTAGAAATAAAAATATTTGTTATATATAAATCATAGCAATTATTGAATTAAAACAATAAAAAAGACTAGTTGATTAATAAAATATAATTTTGCTAATCAATATTAAAATTAATTAACCTTGCGACTTAGGTCGCATGAACATAAGTATTATATAGAACATATAGGGTTCCTCCTTTGTGTGAAGTTGAATTAACTTGAAATAGATAGTTTTGACCTCACTCTTCGTAGGAGAAATGGACCCAACTTTCGCATTTATTTATTTAGATAAAGGATAATATAATGAAAATGTGTGAATAGATACAAAATATTTTCAAATCTTTGTGAGAGATAGAGATATAGATAGAGATAGAGAGAGAGAGAGAGATAGAGAGAGAGAGAGATACAGAGAGAGAGAGAGAGATAGAGAGAGATAGAGAGAGAGAGAAGGAGAGATAGATAGAGAGAAAGAAAGAAAGAAAGGGAGAGAGAGAAGGGGAGTATAATAATAGAAATTAAATTCGCAATTAAATAAATGGGGAAATAGGACACACAAACATGTTAGTCGGAACATATTTTTTCTTGCCAAAAGGGTAGACACACCGTAAGGCGTAGTTTATAGATGTCATTGCACTAGGATAAATTAGAAAACATTACAGCATACAAAAAATGCCTGAGTTGCCCAGTTAACATTCCCCGATTAGGCACCTCAGGCGATTAGAAATAAACTAACGCTTTCTCAGAGAGAAGATGAAGCCTAATAGGGTGGACCTCATATGACTGAGCAGAACCATACCGGTCGTAACATGAAAAACATATTGTATGTGCGAAATGCTGATACGTAGAAAGAAACACGACTGTACAAAAGAGAGGCCTGTAGAAAAGTTCGTGAGAAAACGTATGATTAGAAACCGTAAAAAAATCAATAAACATAAATCCGTCTTCACAAAAATCTTCTTAACCCAGGAAAGTTATCAATTATCAGAATCATCTGAGATCGATAATATGAAGATTTCAAAATTTACTATGCTCGAAAAAAAAATTGGGTGGTACAATCTTTTAAATTACCTACCACGTTAGCAAGAAGAGTTTTAACAGTAATAAAGTTACTTTAAAATCAATACATCTGTTACTAATTGAGATTTAGCATCTATCTGTCCGAATCCGAGACTATACCATTACTCCTATTAATAATGAATATGTAATGGAAACGGAAACTATACAGTTACTCTTATTAAAAATGCAGATTTAATGGAAACCGAAACTATACCATTACTCCTATTAAAAATAGAGATGTAATATAAACCGAAACTATACCATTACTCCTATTAATAATGGAAATGTAATGGAAACCGAAACTATACAATTGCTCCTATTAATAATGGATATGTAATAGAACCCGAAACTATACAATTGCTCCTATTAATAATGGAGATGTAATGGAAACCGAAACTATACCATTACTCCTATTAATAATAAAAATGTAATTGAAACCAAAACTATACCATTACACTTATTAAAAATGGAGATTTAATAGAAACCGAAACTATACCATTGCTACTATTAATAATGGAGATATAATGGAAACCGAAACTATACCATTACTCCTATTAATAATGGAAATGTAATTGAAACCGAAACTATACCATTACTCTTATTAAAAATTGAGATGTAATGGAAACAGAAACGATACTATTACTCTTAGTAATAATGGAGATGTAATAGAAACCGTAACTATACCATTACTCCTATTTATAATGGATATGTAATGGAAACCGAAATTATACCATTACTCCTAATCAAAATAGAGATGTAATGGAAACCGAAACTATACCATTACTCTTATTAATAATGGATATGTAATAGAACCCGAAACTATACAATTACTCCTATTAATAATAAATATGTAATAGAAACCGAAACTATACCATTGCTCCTATTAATAATGGATATGTAATAGAACCCGAAACTATACAATTACTCCTATTAATAATGAATATGTAATAGAAACCGAAACTATACCATTACTCCTATTAATTATGAAGATGTAATGGAAATTGAAACTATACCATTACTCCAATTAATGATGGAAATGTAATTGAAACCAAAACTATACCATTATTCTGATTTAAAATAGAGATGTAATTGAAACCGAAACAATACCATTACTCTTTTTGAATATGGAGATGTAATGGAAACAGAAAAGATACCATTACTCTTAGTAATAGTGGAGGTGTAATAGAAACCGTAACTATACCATTACTCCTATTAATAATAAAAATGTAATTGAAACCGAAACTATACCATTACTCCTATTAATAATAAAAATGTAATTGAAACCGAAACTATACCATTACACTTATTAAAAATGGAGATTTAATAGAAACCGAAACTATACCATTGCTACTATTAATAATGGAGATATAATAGAAAACCGAAACTATACCATTACTCCTATTAATAATGGAAATGTAATTGAAACCGAAACTATACCATTACTATTATTAAAAATTGAGATGTAATGGAAACAGAAACGATACCATTACTCCTATTAATAATGGATATGTAATAGAACCCGAAACTATACAATTACTCCTATTAATAATGAATATGTAATGGAAACCAAAACTATACCATTACTCCTATTAATTATGAAGATGTAATGGAAATTGAAACTATACCATTACTCCAATTTATAATGAAAATGTAATTGAAACCAAAACTATACCATTATTCTGATTAAAAATAGAGATGTAATTGAAACCGAAACTATACCATTACTCTTTTTGAATATGGAGATGTAATGGAAACAGAAAAGATACCATTACTCTTAGTAATAGTGGAGGTGTAATAGAAACCGTAACTATACCATTACTCCTATTAATAATGGAAATCTAATTGAAACCGAAACGATACCATTACTCTTATTAAAAATGGAAATGTAATTGAAACCGAAAATATACCATTACTCTTATTAGAAATGGAGATGTAATGGAAACCGAAACTATACCATTACTCTTATTAAAAATGGAGATTTAATTAAAATCGAAACTATACCATTACCCCTAATTAAAAATGGAGATGTAATGGAAACCGAAACTATACCATTACTCCCATTAATAATGGAAATGTAACTTAAACCGAAACTATAGCCTTACTCTTATTAATAATGGAGATGTAATGGAAACTGAAACTATACCATTACTCTTATTTATAATGGAAATGTAATTGAAACCGAAACTATACCATTACTCCTATTAATAATAGAGATGTAATGGAAACCGAAACGATAACATTACTCCTGTTTATAATGGAAATGTAATTGAAACCGAAACTATACCATTACCTTTATTAAAAATGGAGACGTAATGGAAACAGAAACGATACCATTACTCTTAGTAATAATGGAGATGTAATAGAAACCGTAACTATACCATTACTCCTATTAATAATGGAAATGTAATTGAAACCGAAACTATACCATTACTCCTATTAAAATTAGAGATGTAATGGAAACCCAAAACTATACCATTACTCCTAGTAATAATGGAGATGTAATGGAAACCGAAACTATACAATTACTCCTATTAATAATGAATATGTAATGGAAACCGAAAGTATACCGTTACTCCTATTAATAATGGAGATGTAATGAAAACCGAAACTATACCATTGCTTTTATTAATAATGGAGATGTAATATATGTTTGTCTGGAACCGAAACTATACTATACGATCTTTTAATGCCAAATTCTCTCTACTATACTATTTCAGACTAATGTCTTAGCTTCTAATGCTCAATTCAATGGAGAGGGCAGTGTAGTATCTGTTCTGTTGTTATGATACCATCTTCTCTTGCATTACTTTGTGATTTTTGGTAGGGTAGTACAGTACATCTTCTGTTGTCATGGGGCGACTCTTCCAGGTATATCGTCCTCTATTGAGGGGAGAGCAGTATAATATATGTTCGTTAATTACGTGACTATTCTCCCAAGCATTACCCCCATCTTTTGGGGGACAGTCTAATATCTGTTCTGGCGTTCTGATAGCTTCTCCTTTTGGGATGAAGTGTAGTATCTGTTCTGTTGTCATGATACCATCCTCCCATGCACGAACTTCTCTTTTGGGGAGAGTGGTAGCATAGTATCTGTTTTCTGTTGTCATAAAAGCATCTTCTCAGTTATTACGTTATCCTTTGGAGGGGCAGTTTAGTATATGTTCTTTCATAAAATATACTCGAAAAAATATGCACCCAGATGGGGCATAGTTTTGCTAGTAACAATAAGATTAAAATCCATTTATTTAATTGATCGTTAAATTTTCTTGGGTTTCGATAGTTACAATAATAATTGATTACAACCCACAATTAAAGTCTAGTCTATTGCAAGATAATTTCTTTCGTGTTATCATATTCATAAATAATATTTACATAACAATTATACAGAGTGCGAGTGCTATTCGAGAACATTTTAGTACATTAAATAAACAACAATATTTTAACAAAAAACGTATATATTTAAATTAAATGAATACAAATATTTTTTATGATAATTCTCTATCTAATTCTGTGGTTAAGTGCCATTTCAGTTATCCCACCCCTTTGCAAATTGGCTGTTGGAGTCTCTAACCACTAGATGGCTATGGTGGGGAGTCAATTTGCATAGGGGTGTTGCTTAGTGCCATTTGAGTTATCCCCCCTTTGCAACTTGTCACCATCAAAATAGGCTCGGAAGTCCTCATCCTCAATCTGACATGGCCTGGGTTTTGTCGGTCGGATGGCATTATTAGTCGGTGTTGTAGCGGTATATTTCTTACTATAATCTTAATATCAGTCAACAGTTACACCTTCTATTTCCAACAATGCTCCTAATGCCAGACTACTCCTTTGGTCCTGATCCGTTTATCTCCCGACACTTCCGACTTAATCCACGATGCCACTGTTGCCGAGTCCAAGACTTCAACTTTTGATTCAATCACTCTTTCTATTAAGTCTTTAAATCGTCCACGAGCTTAAATGAAATGGTCCCTATTTATTTCGGACACCATCTGGATAATGTCGGCCTTTAGTGACGCTATGGTATTATAAAGATGTCTATTAGTCTCCCTTTCAACAACGCTATACACGTAATGCTCCATAGGATTTAAATCTGGCGAATTAGAGGGCCACATGTTCCTCTTATAAACCTGAACCTTATCACAGTATTCCCTTACGCCTCAGTGTCATATTTTATTTGTGGCGAACAGAAGTAAAACAATAATTAAAAATACAAACACGAAGTATACAGGTGACCATGTTGGATGCTCTTTTTACCGGCCACCTAAAAAAATAGATGGTAATTAAAAATCAATTGGCTGGCGATTGTTTTTGTAAACTATATACCTAAAACTCAATGTCTGTGTGTATATGTGTGTTATATTTGTTGTTTATAGAAAGAAACGTAAGAGAATATACATAAAATCTAAAAGTGTATTCTGATGTAAAATTCACCCCAAACAAGGCAAATTGCCACTGTAGACGGAAGGGGCTACTGAAAATTAGAGTGAAAGTTTAGGGGGTCATCCTAAATTGGGAGCTGTGCTATGAGATGCTTGTAAATATTAGTTTTAAATTTCTGCATGTACGTACAGTCGCTGCAAAAGAGAGCAGGGAGGGAGTTCCAAAGCCGACAGCACGAGGAAAGAAGCTATTGGTGTAGAAGACACCGGCATACGGGGACCTCCAAAGTGAACCGGTGGGATTTAGCTGAGTTTCGGATTGGTCGAGCGTATTTACATCGAGGGGACACCAAAGCAGCAAGTTCATCGGAGCACAATCGATTGAAGTACGTGTAAAATAAGCACAAAGATGTAATATTGCGACGATGCGACAAGGGCGTGATCTTGGTTGACGGTAAGGGACTTATTCAGGAAGATACTCTTTTTGTACCTTGTCTAGGAGGAATAGACTAGTGGATGGTTCATCAGGCGAGATGTGACAACAATACTCCATGAATCGGGCAGATGGTGGCTTTGTAGGAGTTTTCTAGCACGGTAGAGAAAGACCACTTTCTTTGCAACATCCTTGGCAATGTCTTTTACGTATTTGTTCCAATTGATATTACCTGTGGATGTTACGCCGATGTGTTTGAATGTTGAACTCTCAGGTAGGATATTATTTGCCATGACAATCGGTGGTTGGAGAGGTTTCTTGTAGTTGTTGAAGGAAGAGGGCTTTGTCTTAGCAGCATTGGATGTTACCATCTATTTATAACCCCATCCCACTACAGAGTTTAGGTCATTTTCTAATTATTCAGCTATTACCTTGGATATGTCCGCGATCGTTTTACCCACATGACGAGAGTAGAGCGTGGTGTCGTCAGCAAATATACCAAAATCAGACATAATGTCATCAGGGAGGTCGTTTATGAAATTAGGAACAAAAAAAGTCCAATGATCGATCCTAGGGATACACTTTCATTTATGTCGCGTTGTTTGAATGAACGGCCATCGAGGACAACCGTGATCTTGTTTTTGGACATGAAGGATTTAATTAAATTAAATATTCGTCCAGTAATACCATATGAATACATTTTTATGAGAATAACTTTATATGCCATACCTTGTCAAAGGATTTGGATATATCAAGCGCTACCGCCCTAGCTTCACCTGCCTTGTACAGTGTATGGTATATGCGTTCAGAGATGACTGTTAGGATATCCGCAGTAGATTTTGCTTGTCTAAATTTGTACTGATAGTCAGAAAGAAGTTTAGTATTAACGAGGTGACGGACTATCGCTAGATTGATTAAGGATTCAAAGGTTTTAGCGAATAGCGGGGGTAGACTGATGGGGAGATAATTCTAAGGGTCACTTTTATCTCCAGAATTCTTAAAGACTGATACCGTAGAGGCAATTTTGCAGCGATCAGGAATGTAAGATTCGGCAAGGCATTTGTTGTAACTTTTGGAGAGGACAGTGGCCAGTTCAGCAGATCATTTCTTTATTACTATTACTGGTATAAGATCAGGCCTACATGCTTTGGAGGTGTCATGTTTTTTATGATGCCCCGGACATGAGATGTAGTGATGACCAGGTCATCAAGTGGGGCATCAGTCTGCAATGCGAACTTAGGGAGAGGTGGTTTTCGGAGTCAAAAGTGGAGTTTAAGGTGAAACGCTTGGCAAGTAGTTCGACCTTGTCAGTTGGAGTGCAAACGACATCATTGTGGTTTTATAGCGGAGGAATTGTTGATTTCCAATTGTTTACCACACTATTAAAGATTTTCCTGAATCGTGAGTACCTAGTTTCTGCAACTATTTCTATTTTTTCGTTCTGATTTTTATACTGATTTATACTTTTTCTTTCTTTTTTTTAAGATTATCCAGTTTTCTGTCTTCTTATTTGTTCTTTCAACTTAACCGATTCACACATTTTTTATGTGAATATTCGTGAGAACACCGGCGAAGGATAATTTTTGGCCTTCATAAGAGGTAATTTATTAGTAAAAAATGTCCATTTAATGTGCGCATTAAGTGATGAAAATGCCATTTCAAAAATGAGCATGGCAGATAAACGGATGGCGTGAAACGACAACATTCTATTCCAAACTTAAGCGAGACATATTGACCAATATATTGGCCGACGGCCAGAATCTTTTAAAGAAATGCATAAACACGAAAAAAAAAAGACTACTCAGAAGACCGTAGTAACAGAAGCGAAGGGTGTCAAAAGCGTTGGCCCTTGCGGTTGGTTGCTTAGAAACAATGCAATATTCTTTATTCGCTTTTTGTTTCAAACCATTTTGTCTTGGCTTATTTGGCCTCCAATCTTATGAGCATTTGGCTCAGGGAGTTTTTTTTTTCGCATGTGGTGATTTATTATACGAAGCCATAACAATTGATTTCCCATCTTTTGTTCTTCTGCTAAGCAAAGACCGAAGAAAAGCGAGGTTGCGCTTATATATTCCTTTCTTGCTTTGGAACAGACACTTATTTTCTCTTGATAATAATGTTCGTCTGGCAGCCATGTTTGTTTTTTTTGTTTGCTGTTTGTCTCATATTCTAAGCCTTAATTCTTATAACATGTACCAGATTTCTGTGTTACGTAAGTAGTTTTGATGACGTGATTATATCAATAAATCAATCAATCGATTAACCATCTAATACTTTTGAACTAATGAATGGTTTTATCAGTCATAACAGGAGTAGTTTTGGATTTACTTTCAATAGTTTGGAGTAATTACAAATTAGAATTATACTTCATAAAATTTACTGATCTATAGCTCCCTAGGCATGACTTATTTCATTAATAGGTATAATAAATGTGACATTTACACGAACAAAATATCCCCTTATTTGACCCGTCTTGGTTCGTAATACAATAGGACAATATAGAATCAAGCATATCTTTAAAAAGTAGGACTTGATAAATATGTGAAAAAAATCTTCTTCAAATTATACTGAGTGGTTTCTTAAAAATAGCTTTTGCCTAAGATATTATAAAATTAATTAATTGCATATTATATATTAAATCGTTAAACGTAGTTGACTTTTGGTTTGTAAAGGTATTTTTGTGAGGAAATGATTTTGTTTTCTGTAGTATGAAATAATAAGTTTAATTAGAGTTATCCCCCCTTATCTGTTTGAATTGTTAAATGGAATTAGACTAGTAAGTCTTGGTATGTGATTGAGTATTTATCCCCATTGGTTTTAGGAGAGTTCCACTATTATTTTTCTCGTTTAATCTACATGCATAGAGGGTCTTTTTTCGGAAATCATCGAATGAATATGAATTTTTCCTGCAATATGAAAAAATGTTGTCTTTGTGATGTCGGCACCCATGCGTATTTTAAATTAACTACTGTTTAGATTACTTTTTTTCGGAGAAATCTTAGCATCATTTATTAAAATACAATATTTGATTTAACATAATATACACAGGAGCCTTGAATCCACCTTTTTTAATATATATTTTTGACTCTGAAATAGAATTATTATAGCCAGCCATAAAACAAGAAATAAAGTAAATAAATAATATAAGCAAATATTGTTTCTGGATTTTGTTTTATTTTAATCATTTAACACTTTCTTTGTTTATCTGGACCTATGATTGCTTGATTTTCTTTTTGTGCTAGAGAAGTAAATAATAAAAGACGGAGAAAAGGTCTGATATTTCATTTAAATGTTCATATTAAGAAGAAAACATGAAAAGGAAGGAAAAAGAAAAAGCCAAATTCAAAACCGGGAGGTCACATGGTCAAATTTAAAATAATTGCCACAAAAAAAAAAAACGTTTGTAAGCTTAAGTGAAGAGTTAAAAGATTGAAAGGTCAATCTATTTATAAAATATTTTGAATTTTGATTGTAAGCTTAGATAGGGAAAGAAAAGAAGTTATTGGACGCAAAGTTGTAAGTTAAGAGGTAAGTATGGATGATTGCTATGATGGGTTTAAATGTTTGAACAAAATTTGTGTGTGAGGCGGGGGAGGGTCGACGGGCATGAGATTAAAAGAGCAGAGTTTGTCTGTCTGATTTTTGTGGTAAAAGGGCTGTCAAATAATTGAATCCGTTTACTTATATTTTATTTTCTTATTTTTTATTCTAGCATAAATTGAGATAAATCTCGTTTACACTATGATTAAAATAAGTTAATGAGATTAATAATAATAACAATAATTATCACTCAAACCATTTCCACCTCTTAATAAAAATCAATAATAATAACAGCAACAATAATATTAATAACACCAATAATAAACTTTTTACCCAATCTATTTTATCTATTATATAAATCCCACCTGTCTATCTGTATGTATGTATGTATGTATGTATGTATGTATGTATGTATGTATGTATGTAAAGCTTCTCCTCCGAGAGTACCCAACAAACGGTCACACGGGTGACATCATTCAGAGCGTGTAATATCTCGGAATCGGAAAAAATTACTCTTTGGGGTTCAACTGAGAACTTTTATCCAATGGGGTGGTGGTGGTGGCTTTTCCTCTATTTCCAATGTAATGTAGGACTAATTTGAGAAGAAATCAATGCTATTATGTATAATTTGAGAAATAATGCCAAGTCACGATTTTAACAGGAAATGACGTCAGAGGAAAAGAGTGTCGGGAAGAAAATCACCTCCTAGGCATTACCTCCTTCTTTTTTAGTGTTGTGGAATTCTGTTGAGAGGAGAGAGTGTCGGCATTCACCGGTGTGAGCGCCTCAGGCCAAACTTAGGGGCGAGGGGGGGGGTCATTCGCCGGTGTGAGCGCCTCAGGCCAATTTTTTTTTTGGGGGGGAGTGTTACGGCATTCGCCGGTGGAGCGCCTCAGGCCAAATTTGGGGGAGGAGGAGAGTCGGCATACATTTTATTTACCTCTCCAGGAGTAAGGCACAAGGCCAGTTTTATCTTACTCCCACAAGTAAGATGTGACCCAAGGTCGGGTCGGGAAAGTGGAGTTTGAAAAGCCAGCGCCCAAGAGGTGAGCACTCTGGCCATTAAAAATAGCTTAGGCAGCCCTGTCGGCATTCCCCGATAGGAGCGCTTCAGGCAGTAAGCAATAAACTTAATCCTCCCCAAAGAGGGGAGGCAACACCTGGGATGGCGGACCTCCCAGAACTGCACAGGACAGACCCATTGACTGGCGTAAATCAAGACCCGAAGGCCAAGACAATACCAGTATGGGGTGTAGTATCCATCGGAAGAGATACTACACTTTGATCTTGGCCAAGAGGCCAAGTAAGCACTAAAACTTCAAAATTTAATGGAGTAATGGAGTATTTAATGAATTCTTACAAAAGTTTTGATGATCAACAAAGAATTTTAGGCTCACCTAAGCCGTTTTTCTCTAATTCATCATAGCTTTTATACGCCATTTTTTCTAATTTGAGAAAAAAATATCAGTCCATCTCCCCACCTACGTTAAGCAATACATTACTAAATGGGTGACCATTTTGGAGACGTCATTGTCATTAGAGAAGGGGGATCATTAAGAGTTATTTTCAAAATACTCGGCGTTGTCCGGGAGAAAAGTGCTCAATATCCTAGATAGAGCTGCTGTAGTGATAGATTTGTATAATATTTTAACGCCATTTACGCTTCTTTTCGGGATATTGTGCAGTTGAAAAGGAGGGGGGATCGGTAAGAGTGATTTCAGTAGTGCTCTAAGGGCCTCGTTGATCTTCTAAATACTCGGCGTTGTCCGGGAGAAAAGTGCTCAATATCCTAGATGGTCCTGCTGTAGTGATAGATTTGAATCGGTAAGAGTGATTTCAGTAGTTCTCTAGAAGCCTTCTTGATATTCTTAATACTCGGCGTTGTCCGGGTGAAAAGTGCTCAATATCCTTGATAGAGCTGCTGTAGCGATAGATTTGTATAATATTTTAACGTACTTTACGCTTCTTTTCGGAATATTGTGCAGATGAAAAGAAGGGGGGGATCGGTAAGAGTGATTTCAGTAGTGCTCTAAAGGCCTCGTTGATCTTCTAAATACTCGGCGTTGTCCGGGAGAAAAGAGCTCAATATCCTAGATAGAGTTACTGCAGTTATAAGTTTGTATAATATTTTAATACCATCTACGTTTCTCTTTGGACTATTGTGCAGATGAAATGAAGGGGGAATCAGTAAGAGTGATATCAGTAGTGCTCTGGAGGCCTTCTTGACTTTCTAAATACTCGGTGCTGTCCGGGAGAAAAGTGCTCAATATCCTAGATAGAGCTATTGTCTTTATAGGTTTGTATAGTATTTTAACGCCATCTAGAATTCTCTGACGTCATAGTAATAGGTACATGACGCTATCGTTATAGGTTTGGAATTTTTTTCAACCTTCTTATTGTGCACATGACGGCATAGTAATATGTATATGACGTCATCGTTATAGGTTTTGAATTTTTAGAATGAAATCAAAAAATTTTTGGGAGGGATATTTTTTTTTCTTTTTTAAACTAAATATATTTCTATGTATGGGAAAGGGTGAAAAAAAATTAGGGGGGGCAGCATTTTTTTTCTTTTTTATACTAAAAATATTTATATGTATAGGGGGAAAAAATTGGGGGAGGGGGCGGTCAAAAATGTTTCTTTTTTTTTTCTTTAAAATTAAAAATATTTCTAACTATGGGGGAGAGTGAAAAAAAAATTTTCTTTGGAGGGAGGCAAAAAATTTCAGTAAGAGTGATTTCAGTAGTGCTCTGGAGGCCGTCTTGATTTTCTAAATACTCGGCGTTGTCCGGGAGAAAACTTCTCAATATCCTAGATAGAGCTGCTATAGTGACAAGTTTGTATAATATTTTAACGCCATCTACGTTTCTCTTCGGACTATTGTGCAGATGCAAAGGAGGGGGATCGGTAAGAGTGATTTCAGTAGTGATCTGGAGGCCTTCTTGATTTTCTAAATACTCGGCGTTGTCCGGGAGAAAAGTGCTCAATATCCAAGATAGAGCTACTGCAGTAATAAGTTTGTATAATATTTTAACGCTATCTACGTTTTTCTACTGACTATTGTGCAGATGCAAAGTAGGGAGGATCGGTAAGAGTGTTTTTAGTAGTGCTCTGGAGGCCTCCTTGATTTTCTTTAAAGTACTCGGCATTGTCCGGGTGAAAAGTGCCCAGTGTCCTAGAGAGAGCTACTGTAGTGATAGGTTTGTATAATATTTAAACAGCATCTACGCTTCTCTTCACACTATTGTGCCCAAGGAAATGAGGGGAAATCAGTAACAGTGATTTCATTAGTGCTCTGCAGGCCTCCTTGGTTTTATAAGTACTCGGCGTTGTCCGGGATAAAAGTGCTCAATTTCCTAGATAGAGCTACTGTGCAGATAAAAAGGAGAGGGGACCAGTAAGGGGGTGCTTCTGGTGTTTCTACAATATAGGACCCGGAGGCTTCTGCAGAATAGCAAACATGGGTGATTCTGCAGTATAGGGGCCAGAGGTGCTTCTACAGTATAAAACCCAGCACCGGGGGAGCTTCTACAATATAGGACTCGGAGGCTTCTGCAGAATAGGTACCATGGGTGCTTCTACAGTACACAAACCAGGGGTGCTTCTACAGTATAGGACCCACCACCAGGGGTGCTTCTACAATATAGGACTCGGAGGCTTCTGCAGTATAGCGACCATAGATCCTTCTGCAGTATAGGGACCAGAGGTGCATCTACAGTATAGGACCCAGCACCAGGGGTGCTTCTACAGTATAGGACACGGAGACTCATGCAGAATAGGTGTCGGGGTGCTTCTGCAGCATAGGGACCAGCGGTGCTTCTACAGTATAGGACCCAGCAACAGGGGTGCTCTACAATATAGGACCTGGAGGCTTCTGCAGAATAGGTACCATGGGTTCTTCTGCAGTATAAGGACCAAGGATGCTTCTACTGTATAGGACCCAGCACCAGGCGTGCTTCTACAATATAGGACCCGGATGCTTATGAAGAATAGGGACCATTAGTGCTTTTGCAGTATCGGGGCCAGGGGTTCTTCTATGGTATAGGACCCAGCACCGCGGGTACTTCTACAATATAAGACCTGGAGGCTTCTGCAGAATAGTGACCATGGGTTCTTCCACAGTATAGGGACCAGGGGTGCTTCTACAGTATAGGACCCAGCACCGGGGGTACTTCTACAATATAGGACCTGGAGGCTTCTGCAGAATAGGGGCCTCGGGGAGCTTCTGCAGTATAAAGGCAATGGGGTGCTGATACAGTATAGGACCCAGCACCGGGTGTGCTTCTACAATATAGGACTCTGAGGCTTCTGCAGATTAGCGACCATGGGTGCTTCTGCAGTATAGGGACCAGGGGTGCTTCTACAGTATAGGACCCAGCACTGTGGTTCTTCTACAATATATGGCTCGGAGGTTTCTGCAGAATAGTGACCATGGGTTCTTCTGCAGTATAGGGACCAGGGGTGCTTCTACAGTATAGAACCCAGCAACAGGGGTGATTCTACAATATAGGACCCGGAGGCTATGCAGTATAGCGACCATAGATCCTTCTGCAGTATAGGGACAAGGGGTACATCTACAGTATAGGACCCAGCACTGGGGGTGGTTCTACAGTATAGGACTCGGAGACTCATACAGAATATGGGCCATAGGGTGCTTCTGCAGTATAAGGACCAGGGGTGCTTCTACAGTATATGACCCAACACCAGGGGTGCACTACAATATAGGACCTGGAGGCTTCTGCAGAATAGCGACCATTGGTGCTTCTACAGTATAGAGACCAAGGGTGCTTCTACAGTATAAGATCCAGCACTGGGTGTGCTTCTACAATATACGACCCGGAGGCTTATGAAGACTAGGTACCATGAGTGCTTCTGCAGTATAGGGGCCAGGGGTGTTTCTAAAGTATAGGATCCAGTACCGTGGGTACTTCTACAATATAGGACCCGGAAGCTTATGCAGAATAGGGACCATTAGTGCTTCTGCAGTATAGGGACCAGGGGTGCTTCTACAGTATAGGACCCAGCACCGAGGGTACTTCTACAATATAGGACCCGGAGGCTTCTGCAGTATGGTTCTTTGATATGACCGAGGCACCTCGGAAATTTTTTTTCTTTCTTTAACTGAAAATATTTCTATGTATGGGGGAGGGTAAAAAAAAAATTTGGGGAGGGGGGTAACATTTTTTTTTTCCTTTTAAAACTAAAAATATTTCTATGTATGGGGGAGGATAAAAAAGAATTCGGGGGGGGCAACATTTCTTTTTCTTTTCTTTTTTTCTTTTTTTCTTTTTTAAACTAAAAATATTTCTATGTATGGGGGAGGGTAACAAATATTTTTGGCGGATTGGGATCAAAAATTTTTTTTTTCTTTTTCATTAAAAATATTTATATGTATAGGGGTGTTACCTCTTCGTTTTCGAGAGGTGTGGAAGTAGTGTAGTATCTGTTCTGTTGTCAATATACCATGCCCCCAGACGTTACGTCCTCCTTTTTTGATAGGTGTGGAGTTAGTGTGGTATCTGTTCTGTTGTTATGATACCATCCTCCCAGGCAAAACATCCTCCTTTTTTGAGAGGTGCGGAGGTAGTGTAGTACCTGTTCTTTTGTCATGATACCGTCCTCCCAGGCATTAACTACTCCTTTTTTAGATGGGATCGAGGTATTGTAGTATCTGTTTTGTGTACATGAAACCCCTTTCCCAGGTATTACCTCCTTTTTTGAAGGGGCGTACAGGTAGTGTAGTATCGGTTCTGTTGTCAAGATACCATCCTCTCAGGAATACCTCTTCGCTTTTTTGAGAGGTGTGGGTGTGGGATTAATGTAGTATATGTTTAGTAGTCATAATTACATCCTCCCAGGCATTAACTCCTCCTTTTTTGAGAGGTGTTAAGGTAGTGTAGTATTTTTCTGTTTTCATGATACCATCCTCGAAGGCATTACCTCCTCTTTTTTTGGGGGGGGAGGTATAGATGGAGTGTAGTAGCTGTTCTGCTTCTATAATACCATCCTTCCAAGCATTACCTCCTTCTTTTTTCTGAGGTGTGAAGGTAGTGTAGTATCCGTTCTGTTGTCAAAATACCATCCTCCCAGGCATTACCCCCTTTTATTTTAGAGGTGTGGAGGTAGTGTAGTATCTGTTCTGCTTCCATGATACCATTTTCCCAGGCATTACTTTTTTTTAGAGGTGTGAAGATAGTGTAGTATCTGTTCTGCTGTTATGATAACATCCTTCCAGACATTATCTCCTCATTTTTTTAGAGATGTGCACGTAGTGTAGTGTATGTTCTGTTGTCACGATATCAACCTTCCAGGTATTGCCTCCTTTGTTTTGAGAGGTGTGGAGGTAGTGTAGTACGTGTTCTGCTCTCATGATTCCATCCTCCTAGGCATTACCCATTTTTTGATAGTGTAGAAATAATATAGTATTTGTTTTGTTGTTATGATACAATCTTCCCAGGCATTACCTTCTTCTTCTTTTTAGAGGTGTGAAGTTAGTGTAGTATCTGTTCTGCTTCCAACTAGCAAATGGTGTGCGACCGGAGGGGGCATATATTTGCTAATAATTATAATAATAATAAAAATAAAAATAAAATTATATAATAATAATAATAATAATAATAATAATAATAATAATAATAATAATAATAATAATAATAATAATAATAATAATAGTGGAAAAAATTAAATAATATAATAATAACAATAATGAAAATAAAAATAAAATAAAGGTGTCTTGGTAATAAAAATGATAATAACTAGAAGATTTTGTACAATAAAATCGATAAATAATATAAGCAATCATACTAATATCAATAGTGTTATATAGGAAATAGTGATAACAACAGTATAACTACTATTAATAATAATTATAATAACAGCAGCGTTGATTATAATAGACGATAATAATAATCATTATAATTAATCGCAATGACAGTAATAACATCAAGTGTAGTGATGGTGATAAAAGTAATGATATTAAAATTAAAACTAAAGTTGAAGTCAAAATAATAACAATGCTAATAACAAAAATGTTACTGCTGATGATAATAATAATAATGACAGTAATAATGATAATAATAATAATAATATTGATAATAGCACTATTGATAATGTATAATAATAATGATGATGATAATAATAGTAATAATAACAAGAATAACAATAGTGTTAATGATGATAACAATATTAATAGGAAATAGTAATCATAATGATAATAATAATAGTATTGTCTAATGTAATAATTATAATTATAATAATAATAATGATGATAATAATAATAATAATAATAATAATAATAATAAAATAGAACAAAATTAAATAATACGTTAAGTAACGATAATAAAACAGAAACACAAAAACTGGTAATTGAGTAAGCCTAACATAAATTTAAGAATTGAAAGTATACATATTATATGTTTGGGTTATAGAGACTAAGCAGTTTATTAGTTATTCAAGTATAATAAAATATTTTAATTAGTTAAAATTATGAATGAATAGACAAGTAAAAAAATAAAGATAAAAGATGAATAAAACGATAAATAAATAAATGAATTAATAAACAAATAAATAAATAAATAAATAAAATAAAATAAAATAAGATAAAATAAGTGAATAAATGAGTTAGGTAATAGGTAAGTAAATAAGTAAATGTGTAGATATGTGGATGAGTATTAATCATGACTGTATTAATGATGTATGTGAATGTATTAATCATGTATGTGATGTGTGTGGAGACCGTATGGGTAGACAGCAATTTACCTCGTTTCGAATAGCCTAGAGCATGTTAATAATTTAATAAATTAAGGAATTAGCAGGTAGATAAAATGTTGTTTTTTTTAAATATATATATTTATATCAGAGGCACTGGTATATAATATGTAAGGGGACAGTGTTGCATGGAGGGGTTTATCAATCCTAGGAAATAGGTAGAGACTATAGGATGATGGGTTGGGTTGAGGTTTATGGTTTTTTATTTTTATTTTCTAATTGTATTATGGGTTCAAGAGGTATCATGTAGGTTACTGAGAAGGTGGGACCTAATATTCCCGCAGTTAATTGAGATTTTATGTCTTTTGTTTAGAAGGTTACCTCTATCACTAAATCTAATTATCTCAAGCTTTTATTTAGGCATAGGTAACTGAATGAATTTAGAGAACTGCAGGTGCTGGTTTTTCTAATAGTGTTCCATTTATCTATTGGTGATTAATTACACAACGTAACAATTTTTAACAAAAGTTTTGTTTATTGTATTTTCTTTACTGTTTTTTTCAATCAATTTTCTCTGCTGATTCCAAAAATGTTATTATTTTTTTCTGTATCATCGACCGTTATAGAAATACATAGCTTTTCAATGTCATCATATATTGGAAAAGGCTGTATGTTCCGCTACTAAATGTATATCTAATTTTCTCTTTCAGATCAATTACTAAGTTCTATTCTTATTAAGATGGCTACTAGAGGATGTAAAAATTCTACAGATACATTTTGCTGTGTGTGTGGTTATTATATTGGAAAAAAGCAGGTATTGCATAAGATCGTGAGAGGGGCCAAATTGTGGATAGCATACAGACTCTATTTCGGAATTCCTATGGGTAACCAGGAGAAATCATGGGCACTTCATGTGATATGTTGAAGCTGTCGATCTACTCGAGAAGAATGGCTGGGAGGTAGAGGTAGGGCAATGTCTTTTGCCATTCCCAGAGTATGGAGAGAGCCGAAGAACCATCACGATGACTGTTACTTTTGTATGATTGATGTGACAAAGTACAGAAAGGTTAAAGGAAGACAAGCTCTTCAATATCCAGACATACCATCATGTAGAACACCTGCCCCACACGATGACAGCATGCCAGTACCACAACCACCAGAAATTGTAAGTTTACTTCTAATCGTACTCTCCAAAAGTTTTATGTTTAATTAACTTGAATATTAAGTATTTACAATGCATTCATTTTCCTACAGATTTATGGTTATTCAAGTTTTTGTTTAAGTTGCTATATGTAGTTATTTTCTTTGCAGACGGAAGATGCAATGGATATTTCAGCTGAAGGGTCAGCAAATAGAACCAGCCAAGAAATGAAGGAAGCTTTTGTACCAAGAATGACTTCGGAGTCCTACTTTACAAATCAGAGTGATCTAGATGATTTAATCAGGGATTTAGGTCTCACTAAGTCAGCAGCTGAATTTCTTACATCAAGGCTGAAGGAATTCAATCTAGTAGGGGAAGACTGCAGGACATCTGTGTACCGAAACCAACATGAAGAATTTGAAATTTACTATGACATTAATGATGATCAGTGTTATTGTAATGATGTTACTGGTTTGTTTACTGCTCTTGGACTCACGCATGATCCTGCAGAATGGCAACTGTTCATAGATAGCTCAACACGAAGTCTCAAAGCAGTATTGATCCACAATGGAAATAAGTACCCATCTTTGCCTCTTGCAAACTCCGTACAGAAGAAAGAAAAGGAGATCCACATAGTACTCACGTTTCCTTTGCTTATGGAACAGCAGAGCTGATGATCATCATTACAAGAAAGTTCATTGGCCCCCACGAGTGGAACTGCAGGCAGAAATGAAAAATGTTCTTTGACAGCTGCTAGTAGATTCCAACAAAGTCTTATTACCCCCACTTCATATTAAACTAGGATTGGTAAAACAGTTTGTGAAGGCTTTAGATTTTGGAGGAGAAGCTTTTCAAGAAATTCGTCTCATGTTTTTAAAGCTATCAAAGGCTAAGATCAAAGGTTGTATATTTGTTGGACCCCAAGTAAATGCAATGTTGAAGTCGGTGAAACTGGAAAGAGCGATGACAAAAGTTGAAAAAGAAGCTAGGTGCGCATTTCGTGATGTAGTTCGTGGATTCTTGGTAAATCACATGGATCCTAATTGCAAACAACTGGCATCAAAGCTTATTGAGAACTTCAGGAAACTGGGTTGTCATATGTCCTTAAAGGTTCATTTTTTTCATTCTCATCTAGATTTCTTCCCGAAAACTTGGGTGATGTCAGTGAAGAACATGGTGAGAGATTTCATCAGGACATCGCAACAATGGAAATAAGATATCAAGGACAATGGGATACTGCTATGATGGGAGATTATATATGGTCTCTTGTCAGAAAAGATGAAAGTGTACACTTTAGAAAATCCCAATCGTTAAAGCACTTCTAATCTTAAGAAAAGAGTTATGAAAGCATTTACATTGCAAAGTTGTATGGTTTGTTTTGTTCTAACTAACATTGTATTTACTAAATACCATTCAATATATGAAAAAATACTAAATGCTGTGTAATTATCTTTACAACATACTGCTGCAGAGAAAGATTGTGTAATAAACGCGAAAATATTAAATTAAGAAATGTTTTTTTAAAAAATATCGATTTTATGCCAAAGCGAATGTGATTTGTGAATTCAATAGCAAAAAATATATATTAAAAAATACAAAATACAAATAAACAAAACATGTGTTACATTGTGTTATTATTGGTTAGTTCTCAGTTGTATATAGAGAGTGAAGTTTTTTTAATAGTCCAGATTTTTGAAAGAAAATTTATGGTTAGTGTATCCTCTTTTAAAGGTATTATCAGCAATTCCTATATAATATTTTTTATTAGGTTTTACTTTAGTTGTAATCGTAGCCTTGTAGACTATTTGCGCTTGAAGGCATTTTGCTGCAGGGGGCATTCTGTTTTATCTATGCAGTTACAGGTCTTAATTTATGTTGTTTAATTATTGGATTCGGTACTAGTGCTGTCGTTCAATATTTTATTATTATGTTTTTTAATTATATTTTCTAAATTTTCAGAACAATTCTAACTAAGTTTAAGAGTGTTTTTGTTTATTATTTTATATAGGATATTATTGGGAGGGAAATTCAAGTTAATTTAATTAAGGAATCTTTTACCCAGTTTGGTTTTAAACCAGATAATATTCCTATTTCTTACATTTTAAAGTTTATTTTTAAGCACTGTAGGATTAATAATTTTAATTTGAGTGTTTTTATATCCGCTACCTTTAAATGCTTTATTATAAAATACCTTATGTGCATAAAACATTTCATCACTAGAGGAGTTGTTGTTTATTCTCTTTTGAATTGATTTGAGAATATGTTTTATTATAGTTTTAGGGTGATTTGTTACTAGTCAGGCACGTGTTAAAACGGACATTCCATAAACCAATGCAGTCTACCACAGCGGAACCTGTTTTTTACAAGGCTGGTTTGTCTGTGCAGAGGTGCTGAATAAACTTTTCCTGTTTTGATTTGTTTTCGAGGGAGAGCTAAATTTCGATTTTTGACGTACTTTTCTTAATGTGTCCAATGCCCAACTTTTCGATGTTCTTTGAATTCTGCTGAACACTTATAAATCTCTGACAGTCTTCAGCTAATTTCTGTAATGTGAAGTTCGGTTCATTTTCTAATTCATTTAGAACCCTCCGCCTGATCACATCGTCTTTTCCTGGTACCAATCCTTGTATGGAAATTAAGCATTTAAAATTATCAGCAGTAAGTTCGGCTAATTTAAAATCGCTGCAGTATTTATTGACGACTGATGCGAACGTTGAATAATCTTCGTTGACCTTTTTGATCGGGTTCAAACACAAAGAAGTATTGGGCCGAAATAATTCAGTTAGATAATTTACAGCTTCAGCAAAATTACAATCGCTCGGTTTTCGGGGCAAAATAAAATCCACGAACTTAGTATGCTACCTAATTTTCGGAGTAGTAGGCGAAAGTTTTTAAAGCCTGTTCAATTTTCACAATCTATTTTGTATAGATTTTGATATCTTCTAAAATACGAAGCAAAGGTTTTATCCACATCTGCGGCATAAGTGAGATTGTCAATTGCACTCCAAACGGCCTTCTGCGAGTATACATTATCATTTTCGTTACTTTGACCCCTAATCGATATAGTTTACATTAATACTTCAATCTTTTAGTCGGATTCTTTCTTTAGTGCTAGTATAAGCTGTTGAAATCTTTCTCCAGTTTTCTTTTTTTCTAGTAGATTCCATTTTTCTAGAAGAAGCCTTTGGAATCTTTTTCAGTTTTATGTAGTCTTTTATTTTGTTCTAGAAATCTTTCTTCTGTTTTTGATTGCTGTTACATTTGGTACTTCACCAGTTCTTACGTAGTAGCTTTAAAATCTTCCCTATTTTAAATTAAGAATACGGATTTTAGAATGTGTCTTTTTAGAATACGGTTTTTAGAAAGTTATTTCTTTTAGATTTAACTTGCTAAATGTAATCTTAGTTGTAAATAAAAAAATCACATCTTTAGTACGCTTTTCTGTATAGCCGTAGAATTTGCGGTCGGCACTTTAGTCAACAGAGAACAAAATAGGTTTTTAGTTTTTGTTTTCTTTTGGCAGTCGTAAACTTTTGTCTTTTGGAGAGAAAAGAAAAAAATCATGTGTTCGCTTCTTGTTAAAAATTAACAACAGTGTCAGAATAGCAATTAAAAATTACTGGCCTTTCTTCAAAGGAGAGAAAAATGGTATTTGCGTGGTTTTTTTTTCACCAGTAAAAGCCAGTTTTTAGAACTATGACGTTGTCTGGAGAACTTTGTTGTTGATTTCTTCACGTTTATCTTTTTTTAAGAGTCTCCAAAAAACCCTTAATATACTTTGTTGCCAGTTGTGTCGACCATTTTAAGGTTCTCCAGAATCCTTTTACTGTAACCACGTCGTCAGTCGTTATGGTGGTGTAAGTTAGGAAATCCCACGTCATTGGTTGTTGTGGGTGTTTTAAAAAAAGGTTTCAAGAAAAATCCTTAATGTTGCAGTTGTGCTCTGTGTAAATTCGAATATCTCATTGCCAGTTAGGGGCCGCAATGTAAACACGAACAAGGGGTTTAGCGAAAAGAGGTATATTGAAGAAAAGTATTATACAACAGTAAAACAAGTGTAGTGATACGTCAGTCTTGACTGCCAGTATAGACTGCGGTTTACTCAGGTATTTAATTCCTTCCCACCGGAAGAATATGTGACACAAGGTCGGAAAGTGGGGGAAGAATCAAGCTAGCATCCCTACATAAGGAGCACTCTGGCCTAGAAAAAATAGCCTGGACAGCCTCGCCGACATTCTCCGCTAAGGCGCCTCAGGCAGTAAGCAATAAACTTACTCCTCCCAAAGAAGGGAGGCAAGGCCTGGGAGGTTGCACCTCCTAGGAAAACCCAGGACAGTATACCTCAGCCCGACAGATAAAAGGCCACCGAAATGGCCCAGT